>JACGWO010000003.1:49740329-49904692 GCA_034509735.1 Sesamum alatum
ACGTGATGCAGCTAAGGTGGGGAAAAAATGTGAAAGTTACACTTCCATAATAAAACTTTATCGCTAATTCGATTTTGGTACTCAAACTATCAGATGTGACAATTTTTGTCCTAAAATTGTTGTTGTGGCTTTAAATTCTATTGTTGGCGAGTTGGCAATCAACAAGCAAAAGACATCATGCTTGCCCATATTATGGGGTAAGTTGCTTGATATTTTTCTTTTCTTTTTTCATATATGAATTATTGAGAAAATTGAAATTCTTATTTTCTAAAAGTGAAACAAAAGAAGGGTAGTGTGTCTTTCTTCCAATGGCTAGATGATAAAATACGTGACATAAAAAATGATCATTCCTGTATTTGTGAGAAGAATTAATAATTTGGAAGATGAGGTGATGAATTATAAGAAAATGAAGAGAAACTATAAGAAAAAGAAACAAATAAGAGAAGCTGAAGAAACTGGATGAGACGATTGCGACTTACGACAACAGGCTGAAATTGATTTTTATACTTTTATCAATTTTAGTTTTCTTAATTGGCATAATGGTGATGAAAATGGCTGAGCCAATAGTGATTAGGAGAGTTGCACTTCTTGCTATTATGGAGTTACTTGGTATTTCCTTTTAACGATTTATTGTTAAGTTTGTTACATTATGTTACTTAGTTCCATGGTTTATGAGTGTGTTAATGTATTTGCAATTGTGTTGACGATGGAGATCAAGAAAAGCAAGGTTACAACATGAGCTGAGGAGAACACGCACAAGCTGTGTTCCTCTTTTTTCGTTTGTCTTAACGAGCACTTAATGGACCAATTTTGCAAAAGAAATTGATAGTTTGAGGACCAAATTTGTGACATTTAATTGTTTGATGATCGAAATTGAATTAGTGGCAAAGTTTGAGGATGAAAAGTGTAATCCCCCCGTTCTTTTTTCCCACCTCAGCTGCATCATGTGCAAAAAACATGCCCCTTGCTCCCATTAGGTTTGATGGACACTTGACAACAAATAGCAAAAGTGTAAAAAAAGTGACACTTTGAGACTAATGTTGTAATCTCGAATTATTTGAGGACCAAAATTGAATAAGTGGTATAGTTTGGGGATGAAAAGTGAATTCTCCTGACAAATACTTATACAGATCGATTTGAACCCAACCTCTTTAGTAGAAGGAGGAGATTTTAGCATGGATTGCATTTTGACCGAATAACGCATAATTGCATTTTAAGTTTGTAATACAACCGATACCAATTTAGTCCTTTAATTTGTTAGGTTTTCTTTTTTTTTTTTTTTCTTGAGAGAAAAACCACAAGGGTTCGATATTATAGGTAGGCCATTGTTCACATACGTACATATTGAAGAAGAAAACATATGCGAAATCAAAAGCCCCTAATAACCTATTGTTGCACCCACTAACGGCACTACGACTATATCTTTCCTAATTATCACACTTAATATAAATCCTGTTATATACGTAATTATGCACATAATTCAATCCCTGCTGAGTATAATGACACGTAGTCTCACAATCACAACAAGCATATCTATCACCTCATTCACAAAATCACATATATACATATATATCAAGTACGTCAAAAATGGAACCATTATAGTTAGTTTACATGTCATTCTCGTTTTTAATCCAAAATGAGACGTCTATTTCTATTTAGGATGAGGAGAAAACTGCATACTGGCCCGACCTGACTGGAATGCAAAACGTGGACCTATTTGTTGTGAATAGGCACAGCAAAGTTTACACCTGAAAATATTAGCAGAGGGATGAGCCTGCAACTCAATAAGTAAACAATCGGCACCAACTATATACGCACCTCAAATGTAGTTTCAACAAGACAAAATAAGCAACATATATAATATATAATCAACTTGATCAAGCACATTTCATTTCATTATTCCATGTAATCATCTTATGATTAGACAATCAATCAAACTCGCATTAACCTAGTTGGCTTGCCAGAAGGTGATATAGTGTTGTTCTCCACCAACTCAACCTCACCATTGATTATACACATATACATGAATCCCCTTGGCATGCCACACAGACTCATCAATCTCATTTCGCATCAAAACTCTTTCATTTCGCATCAAAGCTTTTTTTTTTATTTCGCATCATAGCTCTTTCCACACCGCATCATAGCTCTTTTCATTTGATTTTGCCACGTGGGCTATTCAACAACATCAAGGGGTATTCATATCATAATTACATTTAATTTCCATCACTCCCTCGATTCCACATATCACCTTTCTTGTAAGCCAACTAGCCACATAAAACCACATAGCCGCATTTTTTACGTACAAGCATATAACAGTGATATCAAACAACCAAATGGCATATCTCAATAGGTTTCCTCATTTCATTTTCACGACATAATCATTCAAAGTAATCATCAACTACTCGTACAATTCAAAATACATTAGTCAAGCACGAATCATAGGCTCACATAAAAGTAATATCACCAAGAAAATGAAACATATATAGATAATACTAATTGTTTACGTACACAACACTAATAGGAAAAAGGAACATATATAAGCGGCACTAATTATTTACATACCTCGATCTTATACAGATTTAGTTAGCTGATATGAAGTCGTACGATCATCTACTTTATCCCTGTGTCCTATCATAAGGTATAATACGTATAATTAATATCTAGAATGTCAATTCCTAAATAAAATATTAAATAGTATTTATATATATATATATATATATATATATTTCACCAATCTCTCAATATTTCATTAAACCCTTCATCCTATTATAACTACCATTCATAATAACAATTCTTGGATTATATTTATCTCAAAATATACTTATCTTTACTAAATATAACATTTTCAAATATATTCTATAATATTTCTCAAATAAAATTTTCAACCCGATTAAACTAAGCCAATTAATTGTAGAAATTATTAAATCTAGTAAATTAAGCAGTTTAAGCTATTAATTATAACACCCCTAATTTAATTGAGACATTTAACCAGGCACTAATTATAAATACTCAAATTCATAAAATTCTCCGGTTAAACACTAAATCGAGGAGTATAAATAACATTTAATAAATGAACTTATTAAATAATATAATTATATAAATTAAAACTAATTAAAATATAATTATTTCTTACCTCAATTTGCGCCGATTTTGTTTCTGTGTGTGTGTGTTTAGTGTATGTGTTTTAAATGTGTGTGTGTGTTTAATATATATATTATAAAAAAGTAAAGTGATGGGTGCTGATGCACCCATCTTTATCTAACCTTTTTTTATTATTTTTTTTTTAAATTTTAATAAACTTTTTCAAAATACCCATTACGTCCTTTCTAGTTTCTTAATTAATATAATTTGTTCCCAAATACTATATAAAGCTCCAATTCACTCCGTTCAAGTTTTAATATGATCACAATTTAATCTATAATATATCTACTAATTAACTAAATTTTCTTAAATAATTACCAATTAACCCCATAATTATGATTAAAAATTTGTAGGCGTCACACCTATAGTAGCACATCAAAAGCCTAAGCAATGGGAATCTGGTGGGAGATTCCCAGTGTGCGTAGGGGAAAGACTGGGCGAAATGTAGCCGGGCGCGGGATCGATGGGTCCGAGCAGAGGCGGTTCTAGTCCCGCTGTGAATAAAGCGCCGTGTTCCTGCCTGTAGGAGTAGTTGTGCCGTGACCAAAGACCGCCAAACGAACGATGGAGTGCCTGCATCCGCCGTTGCAGCTAGGAGATCAGTTGTATGGAAGTATTTCGCTTTTAGAATGCGGTGCAAGAGGTTGTTCGGCTGCATGAGAATGCACTAAGCCTGCTTGCAAAGGAGAGCCGCGTTGAAGTCTTTCATCCCACCCTCTGTCTTTCTCCAGCAAACTTTGCTCCATGCTAGCCTGTAGATTTTCCTCTCTCTATCCTGATGCTAGAAGAAGGTTGCTATCATACTATCAATCTCTTGGAGCAGCACCTCCGGAAGTTTGAAACAACTCATCTCATATGCGGGGATGGCCTGACTGACGGCTTTGAGCATAACCACCCATCCTGCTTGTGACATTTTTTGGCCAACCATCCGTTAAAAATTTATACCGTATTCGTTCCATGAGGCCTGCAAACACCGCCCCTTGGTAGGCCAAAATATTTCTTGTGCTTGGCTTCCACTGTGACCCCAACACTCCCGCCAACTCCTCACGTTACGGTGCTGGGATATTCCTGCTAAACACGGCGGCAGATCTTCCCAAGTTAATTGCTAGTCCCAAGGCCCCTTTGAAGTTCTGCAACAAATTCCGAATGTGGAGCATTGCCTCTCATGTAGCTTGGAAAAATATGAGAGTCTCATCAGTGAAGAGGGTAGGACAACCTAGGGCCATGCCAACGTGCTCGCAGCCCTTGTAGCACACCGCGTTGTTCTTCCATCAATATCAACCTGCTAAACACTTCTACACAATAGAGGAACAGATAGGGGGAGAGGGGGTCCCCTTGATGGAGACCCCTCTCCAGTTTCAAAGAACCAAACGGGATACCATTAAGCAGGAACGAATAGGAAAGAATAGGCACACACTACATAATTGAGGACACAAAATTTACTAGGAAACCTATTCTAAGGGGCACTCTTTCAAGAAAAATCCACTCCGCTCGGTCATATACCTTACTGATATTGAGCTTAAGCTAGAGGTGGCTAGAGAGCCCTTGATACTTATGTGACACGACGTGATTAAGTTCATGGGCCATAAGAACATTGTCCGTAATTAACCGCCCTAGGACAATAGCCGATTAGTAGGGGGAAATGATGCTATCTAGGAAGGGCTTGAGACAGTTCACATAGGCTTTGGATGCAATTTTGTAGACGAAATTGCAGAGGCTAATAGGTCTTCAGTCACAGTCTCCGGGTTGGCACATTTGGGTGTGAGGACTATGTGAGTAGCATTTAGTGCTGGGTTAAAGGTGCCATCATTGAGGAAAGAAAGAACACAATCAATAGTATCGGAGCCTATGAGATGCCAAATTTTTTTCTAGAAGATAGGGGACCTACTATCAGGACCCGGACACTTCAGAGGGTGCCTCTGGTTGAGGGCATGCTTAACCTCGTCTGCGCTGAATGGGTGACCGAGCTCTAGGTCATGGCGTCCGACATGCTCGGCTGCAGGTATGTGAGGCACTCCTCTATCTCACGAATAGATGGGTTGTAGACCGGAATACGGGGGAGAAGTGGTCCAACATAACGACTTGAATGTCCGGCTTTTTTGAGAAACAACGCCCGTGTTCATGCTTAAGAACTTTAATGGTTTTCCTCCACTTTCTCTCCGTAGCTTGCCCGTGAAACAAGCCAGTGTTGCAACCCCCCTTCTTTAACCACAGAGCCTTGCCCCTTTGTTTCCAGAGGATCTCCTCGTGGGTCAGTGACTCCTCCAGCTCTGCCCGGAGGCTGTTAATACGGTTTCTTGCATCGGCAGTCACCCTCCCTTCTCTCAGCCGAGTTCTTTCACCCTCTGTCGTAGATTCCAAACTGCTTCTAATCCCATGCATGCAAACTATCCGCACAATTGGCCATCTTATCACGAAGAACCTCCCCCGGGGTGGAACCGCTCGTATCCTGCCACCCGAGTTTCACTGCCGCCTCACAATGTTCCCAGCACCCATGGTGCCTCAAGTCGGAACGATCCCGGTGCCCGGCCCTCTATATCATCAGGCCTCGGTTCCAAATCTAACAACAAAGACACATGATCCGAGCATGCCATATGGATATGGGAAACCCTAGCACGGGGAAATAGCGCCGCGCATCTGAAATGATTGCACGCCTAATCTAACTACGCTCGCACAGTGGTTGGGTATTCTCCCTGATTGCACCAAGTGAATGGGACCTCTTGAAAGCCATGGTCCTATAGATCGCAGTCTACTAAGCATTGAGCCCGTCGTATGCGTCCCTCCTTCTCATGATGGCTCAAAATCTCATTTAAATCGCCCATGCAGACCCATGGCCTAACTGAAGCTCGCCGAAGTTGATTGAGTAGATCCCATGTTACCGTCCTCTAGGCCACCTCCGGGTGGCCATAAAAGCCTATGAAGCGCCAACGTTCACCGCAGCCCTCCACGCCCACTGTGATGTCAATGTAATGCGCTGAAAACTACTGAACCCAAACATCCACATCCTTCTACCAGAGAGCAGTAAACCTCCACTCCTTGCTTGCGTTGCCCGCCCAATCCCATTGTAATTCAGCTTTTATTTTAACTACTCGTATCTCCTTTCAATTGACTGGTCCCGGAGATGAAAACCAAGCCGGGGTTATGTTGCAGAATGAGCTCCAGGAGCTTATGCACTGTCCAAGGGGACCCCAACCCCCTGATAGTTCTAGGATAAGAGTTTCATGGTTGACGGGTGCCTCCGCCGATAAGATATCTGAATCCTCATCCACCAAATGTAGTCGTCGCTTGCTAATCGGCTGGCCTTCCCCATCAGGTTCGATCAAAATAAGCCCCCTACTCCACTTCCTAACCACAGTCACCCTCTATCCCCTTGGCGTCCACGCCGATCGGACCCTCTGCGTCCCCTCGGACCTCTCGTCGTAAACCGTACAGGTACTATGATCAAACTCGGCTCAAACTGTCCCGAGCCAACTACAAACCGCTCCATTACTCCGGGTAAATTTGACGGGACGAAATATGTCGATGCTTTCATGTCTTGCCCTCCTTCGCCAATGCCACTATCACCCCTAGTCAGTCCACCAAGTCTAGCATGCCCTATACCTCCACACATTCAGGGGCTAGCTTTTTACGAGGGAACCCCCCTACATGAGTTGGTGGCACGTCCACCCCCATTGCGGTTGCGTGCTGAATTCGCTCCAGGCTATGGCTCTTTGTTGAAATTGTCGCCCCGTGCGTTCTGGCGAAGCCACCCTCCATCCACGCCAGTCTGTACCATTACTTCAATCTGAACCTGCGATGTCCCAAAATACTGCCGCTCCCCCTCGACTCTCGCGCTGGTGGCCCCTTGTTCCGCTGCCACTTGCTCTAACAATCTTCGATGGTAGTGACGTGCCCCATTCTGGCAGCGGCGCCCTGAGCCAAGGGCCATAGGCGATTCCACCCATAGGTCCACGAAACCATCCTTAGAACGCAGATCAAAGTATTTCCTAATATGTCCCAACTTACCACAGAGATAGCAAAAGTTTTGGAGATGCTCATACGTAAAGTGAAGCAATAGTTCATCCCCCATTGTTAATCTAATTAGGAGAGCCCAGGTTAGTGGACGATTCACATTGATGGCCACTCGTATTCTCAATGTCGACCCCTATGAGCATCCCGAGCCATCTATCTCAATAAATTTATTCTTTTATTAGGATACCAGCTTATTTTTGTCAACTCAAGCTGAATTTTAAGAATTAAAGAGATATTTGATGATTTTAATAGTAAAAGGGTGTTTTTGACATCATTTTCAAAATATAGAGGGGCAAAATAAATTTAACCCTTCTTATATATAGAGTTATTTTCAACTGCATTCCCAACAGACTGTTCAAACAAATATATAGCCATTTGAGGTTTTCCCGACCGAATTTCAAATGGAATTTTTGACGAAAAATATAGTCGTTGAAGTGTTTGACATAAGAAATATGTTGGAGACACTGTCCCAAGTCCAGAAGTTTCGATGGACTTTCAACAATGTTCCAACGGTCTGTTGCATCAGGCGAAACCATCACAAAATCAATTAATATCATCATAAAATAGTCAAAAATTAGGACTACAGTTGATCATCTGAAAAGAAAAAAGAAAAAAGAAACATCGCAAAACTTCGATGCATTAAATTTTGCGAAATACTTTCCGATGGCATCCCGCGGAAAAAATTTCACATCAATTTTCCATCGTATTTTTAGACCATTTCTTCATTTCCAACAGATTTTTTAACGCCCTCGTTTGGTGATTTATACTCATCAAAAATTCGTATATAGCTATCGGAATTATTGATGGCCAAAAGCCATCGGAAAAATCCATATCTATTGAACTGATCTTTTATAGTGATGTGTATCACCGATAATAACCAATAATGTCATTGATACCAGAATGTTAATTATCTGCAATATCGAAAAACATCGTATTATTGCGAATATCATATCTTTTAATAAAATGTACACTTCTTTTTTAAAAACTTTTCACATTATGATTCTTTAATGTACTATACAAGTATAATGAATACTTTCTTATTACTATTGCTAATGAAATATTCTTGTATTACAACTACATGTTTAAGAATAATGTTTTATTAAATTTATTTTAAGACATCTTAATATATACTAAAGAGTAGTATATATGTGTGTGCTGTACGTGACATTCTAGTTTGGATATTTTCAACTAATTTATGATTTTTTTGTCAAAATTGTTCTCAAATTGCCAATTTGTTTAATTGCGTGCATGTGCAAATTACCAAAATTAATTTCAACGAAACTAAAGTTGTCACACTTATACTACATAATTAAAATTGCAATTTTTTTCTCAAAGGGCAAGGGAGCTCATCCAATGCATCTTATACAATGGGATATGCGGAACCGAGGTATTGGTAAACGACAAAGGGCACTATTCCGTTTTGAGGCGAAATGGGTTTAGTCGGAGGAGAGATAAAGGGTCATGGTGGATGCTTGGGCTGCTCAGGTGGGAGGTGATACGGGGTTAAGGGTGTTTTTGAAAAATTCTAGAATGTCGGCTGCAACTATTAAAATGGAATAGAGAGAGTTTTAGAAAACCTATCCAAAATCTAAAACGGCTGGAGGATAGGAATGTGGTGTTGAAGAGGGGTCTAATTGGGGTGGAGGAGCATAGGGAGATGGAGAACATTAGAAATCATCTTGAGGAGGAACAGGTACGTGATATGCTGAGATGGAAACAACGGAGTAAGAACCATTGCTCGGCGATGGGGACGACGAAATTCTTTCATGCGGCTGCTTCTACTCATCATAGACGCAATATGATCCTCAGCTTAAAAGATGAGATGGGAAGGTGGAGGGATAAGAAAGAGGATATTCAGGGTATATTACTAAGGTATTTCACAGAGATATTTACTTCTTCTAAGCCTTCGGATGCTGCCATGACTGAGGTACATTCGACCATTCAGCCACGAGTAACCTCGGAGATGAATCAGGCCTTTGATGCACCTTTAACTGATTCGGATGTCAAACGTGCTTCCTTTGGTGTGTCCCCTCTCAAATCACCTGGTCCTGACGGTATGCCTCCCTTGTTTTATCAGCATTTTTGGCATGTTATTGATTGTGATGTCACTACTGTTGTTTTGCGTATATTAAATTAGCATATACTCTTGCAAAAATTCAATTATACGCATGTGGTTTTTGTTCCAAAATGTGATTCTCCTAAGACTATATCTCAACTCCGTCCTATTAGCTTGTACAATGTTATTGTCAGAATAGCATCAAAATGTGTGGCAAATCGCCTTAAGTTTATGCTCGATTCCATCGTGTCTTAGTCTCAGTCTGTTTTTACTCTGGGTCGATTGATTACTGATAATATTTTTGTTGCATTTGAGCTTAATCATCATCTTAGAATGTCAACCCAGTCAAAAGAGGCATGTGTAGGATTAAAGTTAGATATGAGCAAAGCTTATGATAGGTTGGAACGGCCCTTCCTACGGGGGGTTTTGCTTAGAATATGGTTTCCATAGGTTAGTTGATTTGATTATGTTGTTGGTTACTACTTTGTTGTATTCACTAATTCTTTATGGTGAACCGTTTGGTTATTTTAGACCAGAGGGGGGTATTAGGTAGGGGGATCCTCTTTTTCCCTATCTCTTCATTTTCTATGTTGAGGCGTTCTTTAGTTTGATACAAAAAGCGGGGGGGAGGGGGGATTGGATTACGGGGGTGGCTGTAGCACCACAAGCCACCACGAGTGTTTCATCTTCTGCTTAGAGATGACATAGTGTTGTTTTGTGAGGCTACGGTTGATCATGTGATGAGGATTCAGACGATACTTGAGGTGTATGCTAAGGTATCGGGTCATGTGATAAACATTCAAAAATCTACTATGGTTATTAGTGGTAAGGGGAGGTAGGGGGTGCTGGGGTTCGTTTCGTACAAAAAAATGAAAGATGTTTGGGGTTGTCCGCGTGGGGAGGAGGGTCGAGGGGGGCTGTGTTTTAGTATTTGCAAGACCGTATGTGGGATAGGGTGGGGGCTAGAACTCGAAGTTCTTATCATAGGCAGGAAACGGGTGTTAATTAAGGTGGTGTTGCAAGCGATGCCAACGTACGCTATGTCTTGCTTTCAGCTTCCTAAATATCTATTACATAAATTAGAATCCACGACGGATGATTTTTGGTGGCATAATAGGGGGAGCGGAGAGTTTATTGGGTGGCGTGGGCTAGGTTGTGCCGATCTCGGTCGAATGGGGGATTGGGGTTTCGAGCATTGCATGAATTTAATTTGGCTATGTTGGCAAAACAGGTGTGGAGGATTATCACACGACCAAGTTCACTACTTACTCGGGTGCTTAAGGCAAGGCATTTTCCACATAGGAAACTTTTGGGACGCGACGGTGGATTCTAGCCCTTCATGGACATGGCGGAGTATTCTTATTGCTGAGGGATCATTGAGAGAGGGGTGTAGGAGGGTGGAGGAGGAGGAGATGGAGGGGTGGCGTGGCGCTGGAATTTCCAGAAGGAACGGAGGTTTATAGTGAAAAGTGCATATAACTATGTAGTGAGAGTGAGAGACAGAGATCGAGCATCTCCATCAGGGGCATCGCTTCAATTGAGGGGGCGGGTGGTTGATGTGAAAAGCATTGTGGAAAGTGTGTGTCCCTCCAAGAGTTAAAGTATTTATGTGGAGGGTATGTACAAATGTTGTGCCTATATTGGGGAATTTGGCGAGGCAGAAAGAGGGGATTGACATGGACTATACGATGTGTGGATCTGCGGGTGAATGTTTGTGGCATGTGCTTGTCAATTGTGTTGTGGCAAGGTTATTGTGGGTTGTTTCCCACATTCCATGAAGCATAGTGTCACGATGGCAAGGAGGATCGTAGGAATGGGTGAAGTCAGTTATGCAACATATTGAAGAAGACAAGATGCAGACTTTCTTCATGGCATGTTGGGTCATTTGGCAGCTGAGATGCAAACGCGTGATGGAGGGGAAACACCAAGATGTGTTACAATAATGGTTGAAGGCTAATGTGCTGCTGGCAAAGTATAAAGACTTGCAGACAAGGAAGCTCAGGCAAGGGGCGTAGAATTAGATGTTGTTTTTTTCTTTTGGTTTCGTTTCATTATTTTAATAGAGTACCGTCATTTATTTTTTCATGTTCTGTTTGTGGTTTTTCTGTTAACAGCCATTCAAACTTGAGGAACGGTGTCGATTGGTATTGATTTTGTTTCTAATTGGTTTTAATATATCATAGTTGGAAATTTAAGAAAAGGAGAGCTCATTCATTTTTTGGCATTGACAAGTTCGCGCCTTCATCCAAAATCGGGAAAAGTACTAATTATCATTTTGAACCATGACACATAAATTGACAAATCTTATCTATCATATGTAAATGACTTTGCATTTATAATTTGGCAAACTTATCTATCAACGTAAATGATTTCGAATAATCTGACAAACTTATTTAATGATTTTGAAATCCATTTTCACCCACCGACTACCGATTATGATTTTTCTTTACAATCCCTTGCTGCCTATAGTTATTTGTCTCTGGACCAAGTTATTGGGCTGACAATGAAATATCCATGATTCATTAATTTTGTGTAATTTTATAACACCTTTTTTCCATTTCATCAATTTATGTGTATTAACGCATTGTTTTCACTTCGCTGGAGGGGGAGCGTTTATTGGATGTTTGATCATTAAATTAACTATCAATTTAAAATTTCCTAATTTCATCTATGTCAGCGACTTCTAGAAAGTTAGAGAGATTGGGTAATCGAAGTCCTGAAATAGTGCAAAATTAGTGAATTGTGGGTATATATTTTCAAGCATTGTAACTACAGTATTTAAAATGTCACCCCTAATATACAGGACGATAAATGCAATTTTAGTATTTTCTCAATATATAATTATAGGCTAAACTTATTTTACTTCCTGTACTAATTAAATAGCTAGCCCTCCTCCCCCTTAGGTTTTGAAAATATGCAAAATCCCCTCTATTTGTCACATGAATTGTGAATTGGCATGATTTTTGCATGTTTGGACCATTTTTCTATCCTTAATCGACTAAAACGCACCTATTGTGTGTATAAAATGAATCATGGTCAATTTACTTCTTTTAACCATGTTTTTAAAAGTCTCTTGTCTTCTATTCCCCTTTATAGGCAATTGTTTGCCATAACATTAGCTACACACATTAAATGTAGACATACCCTTTTGTCTTGCTCATAAACAAACCTAGACAACACTTGTTTTCATGTTCCCTCTACATAAACAAGCCCTAGAAACACTCATTTTTCTTCTCATATAAAGATGAAGACAAGTGTTGTCTATGTTCAATGAACCTGTCTTCATTTGTCACAGGGGCTTGTGGGTTTGGGGTTTATGTTAATTCTCAATTAAACTAAGTCCAATTTTAATTAATTCCCAATTAATAGTGTCAAATTATTTAATTATTTGATTAAATATAAGCCCATCAATTAATCTAGTTAATTGATTTTCAAGCCCAAATAGATTAATCGTAATTAATCTATCACAAGTCTTAATTAATCAAATTAATGTTTGTGAATTAGGCGCCAAATTAAATAATTGTTTATTTATTTTTGATGATTTGATTTCATAAATCATTCAATAAATTAATTTAACTCTTAATATCATATAAACTTAAGTCCAGTTGCTATCCAAGCTCCTAACTTGCACACTACCAGACAGTCACTCTCTTAATGCCTTCTAGTAGTTCGCAGGTTCAACTCAAAAATAGGCCTTTTATGAAGTTCGGGCATACTTCATAATTGATCAAACATGTGATCTCATCTTAACTTTTCTAGCCAAGGTGACAATTCATTGTGCATTGTCCTTTCCCACTTCTCAAGTGCGAGGTGATCATTCGCATTACTCACTAGTACGAAATGATCTTTCAGGTCTCATCTTGCTCGCTATCGTAGTGCCAGGGTGATTATCCATGTGAGAGGGCCAATCAGGGCATAGTGATATTTTATAATTCAATACCAATCTAATGTTCTCACAAGCCATAAGCATCAAGTTATACATGATCCTTTATCACTAATATGCCTTCATCAATACCAAGACTTGATAAAAGGGATGGGCACTCATACCGCTCGTAGAACATGTTGGAGAACAATTTGATGATGCGCATGTCTCATCAATAATATCTGGCATCTGTATACTAGGTCCTCCAACAATACTTGGCCCCTAAAAATATATAGAGCTTCACTATGTGCATCACATATGCATCATGACCAGATAGTCTTTAGTTGATCTTATATTTATTTCACAGATATGTTGTTGATCACTTGGTTACATCAAGATATGTGCATCAAAGATCACTTTGATATCTACTCACCATTCTAATTATTGAGCACATGACTTGTTGTGCACACATATTGCGCATCAAACATTCTGCACTCAATTTAAGGCATCTCATTTGAATAAGAACACTGTGATTATGAAGCATCAGTTAGGATAGTATGATACGTATATAATTTTAGTATATAAATACTAAGTATACATCGTACTTTCTCCTATGTCTATGTGAAAGACACCCACTCTATTTGGCGATATCTCCACGTCACTACTAGTCATCAAACTTATTCGCCCGCATCGTAGTGAGAGCTAAATTCTCTCACAATCTTGACATATCTTGTGATCATCTCGATCATCATTAATCCTATCGCATGATAGCTCGATGGAATTGATATTATCATTACTTGGACAATAATTCATGTTATAAATGTAGCATGCAAACATCAGACTTGCACTTACCCCACTGCTTGAATTAATTAGAAGATCCACTTTGATCATTACGTCCACTTCTCTATTAGATACGTCAACTATCATCAGCTATGAACACCTAGTTGAAAGTGGCGATTGTGGCTATGGCGAAATCAAACAATTCTCACCATCAAGGAGAATATCTCAAAACTACACCCCTCAAGTGGACACAAATATTTCGCCATCAGTTGACCTTAATACTCACAATAAACTATTTGCTTTGCACTAGACCTTTTAGAATGATATGTTTCAAAATGATCTTGCACATAGATAGAAGATCAACTTTATTTATTAGCTTTGTTCTTAGTTATTAGGCTTATCAATTCCCTTTAAGCAATTGTCCTAGAAGTGTTACACGAAGTCAATTCTCAAACTTGACTCATCAATATCCATCAAATAATTGTGGAGGATACCCACTCAGTCTCATCTAGACGAGGGGGAACACTTTTAATGTTCAATCCTTATTTGTGGAATTTGAGAATCCTTTCTCTAGTCAGACACTCCCACTGACTTTTGAGTCGCTTCGATTATCTCTTGCAACTGAAGATGAATAGAATATCATCATTGCAGAGAAATGGACGCCTCCCTTAAGAATCTTTCATTCTCATAGTTAAGATTTCATTGACCTCATGGATCTCAAAAAGGTTCCTTCTTAAGGAATCTATATTACGCGACTAATTTCTCCATGAATCTTTTGTTAATATCTTGTCAATTCAGTAGGTACATGCCATATGCTTGCTACCATATTAACAAGAGTTGGAGAACTTCGTAGAGGCACTTTATCATATTATAGGTTGTATACGAAAATTGCATCTACCCAAGTGAAATGCAAAAATGGTCTTGCGCCATTTAAGTTCTAGACATGTTTAAAAATGTTATATTCTTTTCCATTTGCAAGCTCATATAGCTACTAAGAGATTAGAATCATGATTTGTTTGCAGTTCTATATTCCTCAGTATTTGTCCAACATGATCAAACATGATACTTTCACTCCTTGTGACTACATGGAACTATAATGTTCACATCCTTTAATTCTCTACCCTTGTCAAAAATCGCTAAAAAAGCGCTTTTTAGTTAATGAGACAGGTTTGCACTGATCAATAGCGTGAGAAATACTATTGCATCATTTCATGCCTCATACTCATAAATCTGCATTCATTTAGTGGACAAGTTTTAGTGGTTTGATAAACCCTCCTTATTTTTCAGCGAACTCTTTTCGCTACAAAAAAATTCCAACAAGAATAACCTTTTAGCGAGTGAACCAAGCAGTCTCCTCTAGCTAGTATAATCTTCCTCGGGGAGGTTAATTTTAGCGAGTGAACCAGGTGGTTTAATCTAGCTAACATGGTTAATCTCAAGGAAGAATAACTTTTAGCGAATGAATCAAGTGGCTTCCTCTAGCTAACATAATCTTCCTCATTGAGGTTGACTTTGACAAGTTAACTAACTAGTTTGTTCTAGATAACATGGTCTTTCTCAAAAGCCCATACGCAATAACGCAAGAAATGGAAGAAGAAATATAAATGCATGACGGTCAAAAAATGCATCTAGGATGGATAAGTCACAACACACAACAAATGTATTAAGAGTGCTCTTAGCACGATTAGATTATATCAGGTAACTAGTGCCTTTTGCACAAGTCTTTAGAGTAGCTCCATTGCTTTTTACATGACTCCTGAAGAGAACAACTCATAACAATTAATGAGCGTGAGGTGGCACTTCCAAAATGCCTCCACTTGTGCGCTATGTCACAATATTTCTATACTAACATACAATACCGATAATAGTCATTTTGCTCAATCTAAAATTATGTGCTAGGTCTTACCACATCTACCATCCATCTTAGGAGAGAATTGGAGACCCTAGAAAAATTAGTAAGAGAGCACTTATTTAGTCAAACTGCATCTCATTTCAATTACGAGTGAAGTAACTAATTTCTCATAGCACTTTGACAATTGTTGGGGTCACTTGCTTTAGAAAAAAGTGATACAATTATCACCTCGTAGATCAAATTTTTGAGTCTTGTACTTATCATTGTACTCTTTGTTTGATCCAACAACACTTTAGTTGGTTCAACATGAGCAACAAATGCATCAATTTTGTGTTTCAACTGTAAAAAAAATCAAACCTCAAGTTTGGTGATTTCTTTAGTTGAACACATAAATATCCATAAGTTAACTCAATCAGCAACATAAGATGAGTGAGCTCATATTCAAGAATAGAGCTTAACAGCTCTCCAATGAGAGTCTTTAGTTTGTAATTTAACCAATAAAAATGCAAATGTTTCCTTGATTCACCATTGATTGTCAGCGTCTAAGTCACGACAATATTAGGCAGTTATCCATCTTAACACTTAATTGACTTAAAAAAATGGTAGGTTAATATAAGATCTCTAGGTGTGCGCAAAAAAAAAAAATATAGTAGTGATCTTATATTTTATTCTAGATCCAAGTAAATTATTTATTATTTCTTTATACCCAGCGGAATCGAAAATTTCGCAAGACTACTAATCATCTCCAACTGAGAAAAAAGTCACAATAAACTATTTACTGATCATGAATAAAATAATTCTATGTCCATTAAAAAATGGACCATGCATGCCATATGTAATATGAATAAAACAAAATAAAAAATAGCCCTACATGGACTACACTAACATTTGGTGCATTAGGTTGAGATAATTTGGCCCTATGGTGGTAAATAGCGAAACATATCCCCAAAAATAATACATGGCTCCCAAAGATCGGCCTAAAAAATACATCCTTAAGAAAGAATGTAATTACATTGATATAAGGCCTACTACATTCTTCTAAAATAATTACATCAATCTAAAAATTGGGGATACCGCATTGGTTACCACCATGTCACAAATTATCTCCCAAATAATAAAATACTCACATAATACATGAGCACCAAAATGTTAATGTACATATATTCATACCACAAAGTCATATTGCACATATTCAATAAAATTGCAATACATATTTATTATTAGGGCAAATTACAACCACCTCTCCCGAGATTTGGCATAATTACAAACACCCCCTCGTTGTTTGAAAAATTACAAATACCCTCATGAGGTTTGTAAGTTTTAACCAAAGGCCTAAAATTGACCATTTTGACCTTGAATTTTTTATTAAAATTGTAGAAAAATCAGCCGAGGCAAATTGGATTATTGCTCCTCTGTGTAAAAAACTTAAGAAACTTCTCCCTGTGCATTGTAGTCCAAAACAATTTCAAGAATTAAATAAAAAATAATCCAGTGCATAAGGGCATTTTGGTCAGTTCACCCATAAAAATGGATGGAAATGGGTTACTTGTCAGATGGTTACAAATCTTAAGGGGGTATTTGTAATTATGCCAAACCTCAGGGGAGGTAGTTGTAATTTATCCTTATTATTATGCAATTATTTAGGCGTACATTAATATAATAGAAGCACTTATTAGAATATCTGAACCATAAAAAACATGCTAGCATAAATTGGAATCACAAAAATATTACATCAGTTGCAATAACAAAAATATTGCAATTAAAATAGTCATATTTAGGAATTGCAATTACAGAATATTGCAATATATATAATCATAATAGCATAAATTGCAATCACAAATAGTGTAATAATAAATAATCAACATGGCATAAATTGCAATCACAAATATTGCAATAATAAATACATATATTTTCTAAGTCATGCTCCAATTTTCTATGACACAAAATGAAGAAAATAAAAAATATTACAACTTAAAAATAATAAAATAAAATTTTCAACCACCCGGAAAAGTCACACCATCAGATATAAATTTTTCAAGAAAAACCTTTTTTTTTCGGCCGGGGGGGAGGGGGTGAAGAAACGAAATAATAAAAGAACTAGACGCCCCCAAACAGCCATGAACGACCGGCTCGACTCGGCTCGCGATCCAACCAAGAGGCCATCAGACTCTACACTCAGTTGGCACCCAGTCAACGCCTAGTTGGTGCCAAATCAACGCCCAATTGGCGCCTAGTCAGCCATCATGGAACCCGCACCCAATTGGCGCAACATCATCAACCAGTCAGACGTCTCCGGCGCCGGCGACAGTGATGCGTTTCCTGAGACGTCGCCGGCCAGTTTCTGTCGATAGTTTATTTTTCGATGAAAAGTTAAAAAATTCATATCTAATTCATTTCAATCCATTTTCGATGATTCAAATACCGTTTCGAACCTCTTTTAAAACTCTAAAATATAGCATAAAAATATTTTAATAAAAAGCACATATCAGGTTCAATTTTCTGCTAAAAAAAAAATATTTCAAAACTGGGGTTTGATTTTTCTCACAAACCACTCATCCGATTGTCACCAAATTTTAACCACATAATTTGCACATCAGTATCTACATATGGTGAAAAAATCAATGAAAAATGCCATGCTTTCTTGATAAAATGAATTTTCTCAAAAAATAATCATAATTTTTTTTTCTCGTTATCAATCAGGCAATTTCAGCGAGACTAAGCCATAGTGGCTCTGATACCAATGTTGGAAAATAACAATGGATAATTCGTAAAATAAATATTCTCTCATATAATATGTAATCTATGTGCATGTTATATAATCAATAATTACATTAGCACATAATCATGGATCGATTAAACCTGTAGCAGTGGAAGTATGTCGATCCACGTATCTGGATCTGACTCGTCTTCAAGCTCATGGCTCGATTGGATCACAAAAACATCATCTTTTTCATTCTTGATGATTACCCCAAGTACATCTTCAAGATCCCCACGAACATTTTCAAGATCTCCCCACGCTGGATTGTGCTCCAAATATTGTGGAACCCACGAACATGCCTTGCTCGCCTTTGTGGATTACAACCAGAGTAAGCGTAGAGAGAGAAATGGTATTTGGACAGAGTATATTTGGGAGTGTTGTGATCAACTTGTTTTTTGTATCACACTATTGTAGTTCTATATATTTTTGGATCCATAGAAACACACTATTTATAGGTGTGCATAAGAGGAGTCCAATGCAAATTCTATACTCAAGAGGAGTCCTCCCTAACCACAAGTTTGGAAGACTTCAAAGATCTTTAAATACGGATGTATATCCATTAGTTTCTCTGTTTCTCTATTGTTGTTGATTGTTCTTTGGGAAACTTTCATTTTCGGTCCCATATCTTAGGACCTTTTTTGATTCGGTCCCATTTGTTGCATTTGTCTCACATTTAGTCCCATTTCTTCAATTATTTATCAAATTTGGTCCCAAACAACATTTTTTGTCAAATTGTTAACAGAGCCGTCAACAGTGCCAAACTCTTGCGCCAATAACAGATTTGACTGTTCCGTTAGTAATTTGAAGGAAAATTCTGTTTGGGACCAAATTTAAGAAAAAACTGAACAAATGGGATTGAATGTGAGACAAATGCAACTAATGGGACCAAATCAAAAGGCCCTAAGATATGGGACCAAAGAATCGATTTTCCCATTGTTCTTTTTATGGGTGGTGGGGGCTGGCAATGTTGGGTGCTGGTTGGTTTTGGTTCTTGGCCAGAATGGCGGTGTTTGGAGTCTATTTTTGTTGAGTGTTCTAGTTGTTAGGTTGCCTGGAGATGTTGTGTCCAGCGAGGAGTGGTTTTTCTCTTTGTTCTGTAGGAACCATGTTCCCTGTTCTTTGGTTTTATGGTTATAAATATCGGCATCGCTTTTTCCTCAAGAAACAGGTGTTAAGGGGGTAAAATTTCTAATATTATAAAGGTAAATCACGGATTAAATAATATATAAACTCTTTTTGCTTTAGTGAACACCGCCGGTGCCGGGGCGAGGGGTTTGATAGACCCCTACCCGTTTATTGAAGAATCAAAGAATGCCTATACATTTTGAAAAATACCAAAAAAGAGGAGTACTTCCTTTACAGATGATCTATCGCTACTCCTAACCACGAAAATGTGGGTAACGTAAATTTGTGTGAATGAGTCCGGCGAGAAGACATCGAGCGTCCTCCAACACTACTGCAGCTGATGTTGTGCGGGCCAGATCGGCCAAATGGTCTGCCGGCCGATTCCCCTCATGGTAGATGTCCAACAACTCGAAGCCTCACAGTAGCTTCCGCAGCCGAGTAAGGAGTGGCTGCGAAGTCCTCTCCACAGCGCCTTCCAGCACAATCCGGATGACCGTCGAGGCATCCATCTCGAACTAGACCCGGGTGAAGCCACTGTCTCTGGCTAATTCCAGTCCCATAACGATCGCGAACAACTCTGCTCGTTCACACGCCCAGGGGCACATAAAAAGCCATAGCCCCATTCAGATCTCAAAACAGCCCCCCACTTCCGGCCACTCTCGGATTCCCTTTGGCCACCCAGTTGCTATTCAGCTTCACCCAGCCTACAGCTGGGGGCTTCCACCACACCACAGTCGGCCTCAGCAAATGAGGTTTCTTTAGGAAAAAACCAACTGACCAGACGCTTCAAGAAGTGAGCAACGAAATACATAACATAGTGCCAACTGCGCTTCCGAGAGTTTGTAAAAATGAGGCAATCATTTGCATAAGCCAAGTGGCTTAGGCCATGTGCGCCAGCGAACGCCAGAGAGAGCTTCGTGTGAAACAGATGGTTCAACCCCCATGAGAGAAATTCGGAGGCTATAGCAAAAAGGGTGGCCGACAAAGGGTCCCTCTACCGAAGGCCCCGCGAGGAGGGGAAAAACCACGCACGGCTCCATTGACGATGATAGAAAACCAACAGTTCTCCATACAATTGTGAATAAGGCATACCCAAAGGTCCGAGAAACCCAATTGAGCTAGCATGCGATGCAAGAACGGCCAACTCACTCGATCATACGCCTTTGCCATATCGAGCTTAAGAGCCACATTTTCCAATTCTTTTTATTTGCACCAGTGGACTGCATAAGCTCCTGAGCCAGTAAAATGTTGTCTACAATGAGCCGAGTGGGGAAAAAGCCACTTTGGTTTGGAGAGATGAGAGACGGGAGCCAAACTTTGAGGCGGTCATTAAGCAACTTGGTCATGATCTTGTTGGTCGTATTGCACAAGCTAATCGGTCGAAATTGACCCCAGTTGGTGGGGCTTTTGACTTTTGGTATGAGGACAATCGATGTGGCTGTGAAGCTCTTTGGCAAAAGGGTGCCCACAAAGAAATCCAAAATAGCCTCATAGACGTCTGCCTTGACGATTTCCTAGCACCGCTGGTAAACGCCGTTTTGAAACTATTAGGGCCTGCCACACTTCCAGTGTCCATCTCAAAAACCACCCTACGCACCTCATCCATGGTGGACGTGGCACACAAAGCCTCATGTTGGACAGACGTGAGCAG
Organism: Sesamum alatum; assembly: GCA_034509735.1. Classification (NCBI taxonomy): domain Eukaryota; kingdom Viridiplantae; phylum Streptophyta; class Magnoliopsida; order Lamiales; family Pedaliaceae; genus Sesamum; species Sesamum alatum. Next base: position 49,761,566 of record JACGWO010000003.1, read on the forward strand.
CCACGGGACGATGGCCAGATCAGGCGGCTCGCCTCCACCATATTCGATCGTGAGCAGTGTGTCGAAAAACTCCATCGCAGACTGATTGATGGAACTAGGAGCCATGAGCACCTAGCCAACATGCTCCACTGCCGAGATGGAAGTACTGGCACATAGTTAAAATCACCGCCAATCGCCCAAGTGACGCCAAGCTCAACTATCAATCGCATAAAAGCCAAGATCGGACGTCTAGCTACCTTGTCGGACTTGCCGTACATAATAGTAAAGAGGAACGGATCTTTAAAAGCTGGAAGCCTCACCCACAAATGTAAGAGCTGCTCATCATCAATCAACACATCAGCATCATCCAAATCACGAACTAGATACCTAATTTTGTTGTTGCAGTTTTTCATCACAGCCTGGAAACCAAGGCGACGACAAATCAACCGATCATCCTAGTGCACATGAGGATCGACAAGACTGAAAATATCTAGTCTGTGCTCCTTCTTCAATCGCTTTATGATTTTGGTTTTATTTCTGACCCCATGTGCTTTCCATATGACAACATTCATCTCAACTTTGGGGGAGAGGCGAACTAAACTCAGGAATGGCTGCGTGTCATCACCCTATCCGATCTAGACCAAGATCTCAACCTTCGGTGACAGGCCTTAATCTTGACTACCTCAAAATCATCATCCGAGGGCTAGTCGGAGGAGCCCTCGTCCGCTTGAGCAATACCATCGCTCCGGGCCTGCGAGAAAAACACAAATAGCAAGAATTGGGTTATTGTCTGCCTCATCACTACCACATTTAGTTGCAGCCTCGCAACAGAATCCGCTGGCAAAGGATCAACCAGTCCCAGCAGCTCCATTTCGGAAACCGTCTCAAGTCCCGGCATACTCTCAAAGTCCCCGTCCTCCTCATTGCTGACCTAAGCATCTCTCTGCACCCCTTCATGTTTGGCATGCACAACCAAGATTAGAGGCCCCCTAGCTTCCTCGGCCTGTGGGCTACGCGACGGCTCTATTTCGGAGTTCTCCGCCGATTTAGCGGTTGAGCCCCTGCAAATGACACTACCAGTTTGCCCTATGGCGTCATGGTCCTCCATCGGAGGTTGGTGGCGCTGACGCTCACGCCGCTTGGCAATAATTGTTCGAAGGTCCTCCATTGGGGTTTCCTCAAGGCTGTGTTCGAGTTTCTTACCCACAGGACAGTCATCTACCCCGTGGCCCAGGTGAAAACAGCGAGAGCAATACTTAGGGCACCATTCTTATAGCACTGACTGCGGGAAGAATTTTCCGTCACAACTAACCCACACTGACTGAGGCTGTGGTTTCTACAAGTCCAATTCAACACAAACACGGGTGACACTAGGCTGGAGTCCATCCGTTGTCGCCTCGTACAATTTTAGTGGCGTACCTATAAGGCTCGCAATACCGTAGAGAGCCTTTTTGTGGAATAGATGAACGGGCAATTCCGATAGGAGAATCTAGACTGGGGTAATCCAACCATTGCAAAACGAAGGTGAGCGGCCCGCGTCTCCATCTCCTCGAACGAGAAATTGATGGCCCGTCCGCCCCTGTAAAGGCATACTTTGCAAAAGTAATCAATCTCCCCCGCGAAGATCTCCTTAGCCACTCGTGGGGAGAGCATTGCCCCATCGCCGTAGTTGGTAAGGGCTGCAAGGAAAGACCGCCAGTCGGGCGGATCCGGCGGCCGGAGATCCGGATTAGGGTTTAGGTTGCAAGAATGAGTTGGGTAGATCATGGAGTCTTTTCCATTTCCGAACTCAAATAATATATAAATTCAGTAAGTTACGACTATAATATTATAAGTCAATAGAATTTTATGATTTTCAACAAATCTTATTGTTTTGAAAATATACATAATAAAATCATGTCCCTGCAATAGAAACTATTGATAAGGGTTGTCGTTAATCATGTAAATACCACCTGAAATGAATTTGTGTTGGAAGAAGATGAGCTAATTGGAAAAATATGAGAAGTAAACAATATTACCATAGCAATGCATCACATGCCTATGTAATTGATCATGATTTCTTGATTGATTGGATACATATAATGTCTGTATAACAAATTGGAAATGAAAGAAAAATAATAATTTTAGTAACGTGTGAATAAATTATAAAGTCATAATAAAACAGTATTTGAAATATGTTAGAAAAAAATAGTGCAACATTTCGAACATATGTTTTTATGTATTTATGCATATTGTTATGCATGAACTGTACATAGATATGTACTAATTTTATCGAAATACATTTCTGGACAAATTATTTATGTTTCCCTTATTTACTTTACGTATGCTCATAAGATAACATTAAAAAAATTAATTTAAGGTCAACCCTTATAATTTTCTTACCTCGCTCTATAGAAGACCGCAAACACATACATCTGACACAGCTGCACAATATGTTTGAATTTGATGTTACATTCCCTCTGAAGTTTTTGAAGGATCTTGTTTTGATTTATGCCAATTGCTAATTTCAAGCCATCACGTTGGCATATTTCATCCCGTGTATACTTGGAGAAGTCATTCACATTGTCGAAAACTTCATTTTAGTAATATTACTAGCTTTAGATGATGATATATTCAAAGAGTTCGATTGAAGTATTCGTAATTGAATCAAAAAGACCATATAATCGGAAAGGATTCACGATAGAAAATGCCACATGGAAGACATTCAAATCTGGCTTGTATTCAATTTCATGCTTTGTGGTAGCAGCAATTATTGTGTTTACAACCATATCCACTGGAATCTGGTAATCATCAATTAACATAGTAATGTAATTACATTTCTACTAAAAGTATGTCAAAATTAATGAATCTTTTAATATATATCCATATACTTTTATTGAATTGGAACTCAGATTTATATTATGCTTACAATATCTAGAAGTACTTCTAGGTCACCCAAAAAGGCTAGAAGTTGCCCTTTCCCATAGGAAATAATAACTGGATCAATCCCTCTACATTGGGTACAATTTATTGAACAACAAACATAAGTTAGCAGACGAAGAAATGTTATAAAAGAAGTAGAATAGTTAGTTGAAATTAATGTTGATCTGACTTGTATCCTTGTATCCATCCAGAAAAAGGCTCTCATAACTGCTTTCAATTATCGATGGTCTGATGATAAGTAGAGGCGTATCTCCCTTACATTCATTATGAATCATCTCACCCATAGCTTTCGTTAGTACCCCTAAAGTTTTTTCCATCTAACAAATAGGTCTCACTGTTAGTCAAAATTCATAGAATTTGTCAATATTAACAAAAAAAAAATGAATAAAAATCGGTATTGATCTCGATTGACTTATTACTGACTTATTGCAGCTCAAACAATGGTTTCTAACTAAACTACCCTTATAAGGGTAAAGATATATCTCATCACATGCATTAACGTGTGAAGATGTATAAGGGCAATTTGATCATAAAATATTTGTTTGACATGCAATAAGTCAATAATAAGTCAATGATCAGTAACTATGGATTTTCATCTAATTCTTTATTTAATATCGACTAATTCAGTGAATTTTGACTAACGAAGGGACTTATTCATTTGACGGAAGCAAATCTAAGGGGTAATAAATATAAATTTTCAAACCACACATGATTTATGTGTAATTACACCAAATCTCAAGAGACGACGATGTGAATTATTTCAAAGAAAACATACTACTTCAAGAGTTCTCAAAATTAAATAATTTATATAAGTAATAACATAACAAATACACAAATTTAGAGTAATATTGCGTGTAAATGTCAACAATATGACAAATAAAATCATTAGGGTTTTCTACTTACTTTTCGCGTAAATTGTGATGATGTGCATAAATATTAAAAAATGAGGGTTTTCTATTTACTTTTCTTGAAATTGTGATGATCAAAATAACCCAAAACTTTAAGAAAACCTTCTTCCAAGTTGTACAAGGTGTCAGTCACACCTTAGACACCATCTCTAGCGACAACCCCCCAGCAAAAAGGACCAACAAAAACTAATTAATGAGAAGCAAGAGAGAGGATAACTGAAATACGAGGAAAAGAGATATATAGATAGAGGAGTTGATGGTGCCGGATACTTGTCGTTTTTGGCGTTGGTAAATGGATCTTGCAGCCGATGTGAAGAAGGAAGAGAGGAGATGAGGAATTTTGAGTATGTTTGTAGACAGGGCGAGGGTTTGATTGTACTTGGAGAGTTAAAGGTTGGGGTTTTGAAGCCAAAAAAATGTATTTTTGTATAAGGACTTGTGTTTTTTTTTTCAAAATTTACTTTTTTTTTAGGATAAATGGAGGGTGTTTTTATATTTGCACACTTTTCCGACAAGCATTTGTAGTGTTTTACAAACCTCGAGGAGGGTAAATGAATTTTTTCATCTAATAGGGATGTATTTCTGGTTATACTAAATTTCAGGAGATATGGATGTAATTCATTCTTATAAGAATGTACAAATCTCCATTTCAGGTGGTTGGATTTTTGTGGAAATAGAGTTCTATAGATACTATGTCCAATATGGAAAAATTGTAATTTTAGTCATCTAAGTATGAACGATAGCAATTTTAGTTCTAGGTGAATTTATTTGGGTAATTTCATCCTGTAATTTTAGAACTTTCATACATTGAAGACAAAAATAGTCAGAATTTGCTAAAATAGTTGAAATAGTGCACCCAATTAAACTAAACACGTTCACTTGTGTAGTCATTTTATCACATTGCCGTCATTTTTTTCTCAACCAACCGTGATGGCACGTTGTTCCTGTATGCATATGATAAATAATATTTCACATTTAATTTATATATATATTATAAATAATGGTAAAATATATAAACCAATACATTACATTAAAAGAATAGAAAGAAAGAAAGAAGAAAAACTAATTTATCAGTTAATGTAAAATATGACTAGTTGAATAAGTTAGTTATTTTATCAGTTCAAGGGCATTTTTGGTATCATAAAAAATTGGTGCGGCGATATCATTAACCGCCACTTGTTAGTCTAAAAGGTCTTTTCCTTTTATATTAGTATAGATATATATATATATATCATAAATAAGAGTAAAATATATGAACCAATACAATACATAAAAAAGTAGAAAGAAAGAAAGAAAGAAAAACTAATTTTATCAGTTAATGTAAAATGTGGATAGTTGAATTTTTCAAACCACACAAGATTTATGTGTAATTACACCAAACCCCACGGGACGACGATGTAAATTATTTCAAAGAAAACATACACTTTAAGAGTTCTCAAAATTAAATAATTTATATAAGTAATAAAATAACAAATACACAAATTTAGAGTAAAATTGCGTGTAAATGTCAACAATATAACAAATAAAATTATTAGGGTTTTCTACTTAGTTTTCACGTAAATTGCGATGATGTGCATAAATGTTAACAATTCAAAAATGAGGGTTTTCTACTTACTTTTCTTGAAATTGTGATGATCAAAATAACACAAAACTTCAAGACAACCTTCTTCCAATTTGTAGTCGGTGTCGGTCACACCTTAGACACCATCTCTAGCGACGACCCTCCGGCAAAAAGGACCAACAAAAACTAATCAATGAGAAGCAAGAGAGAGAATACCTGAAACACAAGGGAAAGAGATATATAGATAATGGAGTCGATGGTGCCAGATGCTTGTCCTTGTTGGCGTTGGTAAATGGATCTTGCAGCCGATGCGAAGAAGGAAGAGAGAAGATGAGGACTTTTGACTTTATTTACAGAGAGAGCGAGGGTTTGATCGTATTTGGAGAGAGAGAAAGATGTTGGGGTTTTGAAGCCAAAAAAATGTGTTTTTGTATAAGGACTTGTTTTCTTTTCTGAAACTTACTTCTTTTTTTTTTTTTTTGTAGGATATATAGAGGGTGTTTTTATATTTGCACACTTTTCCGACAAGCATTGTAGTGTTTTACAAACCTCAAGGAGGGTAAACGAATTTTTTCATCTAACCGTGATGTATTTGTGGTTATACTAAATCTCAGGAGATATGGATGTAATTTATTCTCATAAGAATGTACAGATCTCCATTTCAGGTGCGCAACAAAAAAATGCGGGTCTTGGAATGGTTTTTCTTTTTAACGGCTATAAAGTTGTTCCAAGATCTACGGTCTTTGCAACAATCTAAAGTTGTTCCAACATCTAGAGAATTTTGCCAAAAATAAAACATATATTCGTTAACATCCAATGAATTTTTTCAAAAATAAAACATAAATTACATATTAAGTATATGTTTTTTCAATCCCGGAATGTGAATTTCACAAAAGTATTTTCGCCAATCTATGTTTCTTGCATCAATTCCAAAGCAACTTTGCTCCTCTTTGGACAGTTCTGCTAATAACTTTTGAGTATTGGAACTGTCGAACCTAGTAAACAAGATCACAAATTAATTCCAGTTATTTGATTGATTCTAGTAAATTGGTACACAAAACTAAATATGCAAACTACTTATGTAATGAACAAGAAGTTTTTTTTTACCTATTCTACAATTAAACTTTAGAGTTTGCATGTATATTGGAATAGGTTTTATATAAGTTTACAATTATAGTTGATATTATCTATTCAGAAATAGTTAAATAGGGTTTTCATCTAAATTAGTTATCCCAATGTATAAGTCTAAAATTAATAAATAAATTATACATATAAATAGTGAACTTGAAACCTTTAACATGAGATAAAGAACCAAATGATGTATCTATCATTAGAAATTAAAATATTATCAAAAGAAAATGAGTTTTGCAATTGGAAATCAATTAACACTAAAAGAAATGAGCGAACCTTTACTTTTGGAAAATTACCAAGAAAGAAAAAAAGAACCTACTAATAGAAAAATACCGATGTTTAACTATATATAGATGGAATCATTAAATCTTGTAATCAGTAATTTACTGTAGATTTGTTGATTCAACCATTAATATGTAGTTTTAACATTTCATCCTATATGTGATGTTGAATAGGGATAAAGGGGGTAAAATTTCTAATATTATAAAGGTAAATCACATATTAAATGATATATAATTTCAGTCAATTACGACTATAAATATTATAAGTCAATAGAATTTTATGATTTTCAAAAATCTTACTGTTTTGAAAATATACATAATAAAGTCATGTCCCTACAATAGAAACTATTGATAAGGGTAGTCGTTAATCGTGTAAATACCACCTGAAATGAATTTGAGTTGGAAGAAAATGAGAAGTAAACAATATTAACATAGCAATATATGCATCATATGCCTAACGAACTGATCATGATTTCTTGATTGATTCGATGCATATAATGTTTGTATAACACACTGGAAATGAAAGAAAAATAATAATTTTAGTAACCTTTATATGAATAAATAATAAAGTTGTAATAAAACATTATTTGAAATATGTTAGGAAAAAATACTACAAAATTTCTAACATATTTATGTATTTATGCATATTCTTATGCATGAAAATGTACATAGATTTTATACTAATTTTATTGAAATACATTCCTGGACAAATTAAAAAAGCTAATTTAAGGTCAACCCTTATAATTTTCGTACCTGCCTCTATAGAAGACCGCAAACTCATACATCTTACACAGCTGCACGGCATGTTTCACTTTGACGTTACATTTCCACTGAAGCTTTTGAAGGGTTTTGTTTTCATTTATGCCAATTGCATCTAATTTCAAGCCATCACGTTGGCATATTCATCCCGTGTATACTTGGATAAGTTATTGACATTGTCGAAAAACTTCATTCTAGTAATATTACTAGCTTTAGATGATGACATACTCAAAGGGTGCGAATTGAAGTATTCATAACTAAATTCAAAAAGATCGTATAGTCGGAAAGGATTCACGATAGAAGATGCCACATGGTACATATTCAATTCGGGCTTGTGTTCAATTCCATGCTTTGCGGTAGCAACAATAATTGTGTTTACAACCATATCAACTGGAATCTGTTAATTATCAATTAACATATTAATGTAATTACATTTGTACTAAAGTGTGGACAAAAAATAATGATTCTTTTAAAATATATCCATATACTTTTATTGAATTGGAAATTAGATTGATATTATACTTACGATATCTACAAGTACTTCCGGGTCACCCAAGAAGGCTAGAAGCTGCCCTTTCCCATAGGGAAGAATAACTGGATCAGTCCCTCTAGATTGGATACAATTTATAGAACAACAAACATAAGTTAGTTGATACAATTATCGATTGCCTGATGATAAGCAGAGGCGTATCTCCCTCACATTCATTAAGAATCATCTCACCCATAGCTTTCGTTAGTTCATATGTATCATACCATCCATAAAACTTTGCTCTGTAAAGAACACAAATATACACACATATTGTTCAATTAATAATTGATATAATGACATAGTCGGTAGTTCATTTAAAAAGAAAAATGGCGAAAATTAGTGTGACTATAAACGGTTTACAAATATATCAACAAAGTATATTTGCTAAATACTCCAATATGAAGAGGACCAAAATTGTCAACATCGGACTAAATTTGTCAAAAAAAAAAAAGACTAAATGTGAGATGTTCAAAATTAAATTCATCAAAAAATTATTAAACGTGTAAAAAATGGAAGTTACAGGACTAAAAAAATTATAGGATAAAAATATAATTATGGTCATAATAATAAATAGGCAAAGAAATAATGTGGACCTTGACCAAGTCTTTTCAAACATGTTGTGGTCTCCATTTCAGTAGAAGCTCTGTTGATGGATTTGAGTGCAAGGTTCATCTCATTGGCTATGTCTAGCTGAGGAAATGTTGATGAGATAACTTTTCTTCTATTCTCTCCCATAGTCATTGGATTTTCAAAGACTACACCTTCTGTTTCTCCGTTTACATATGCTACAATAAACAATAAACATAATTTACTATCATTAATTTATTAAAATGCAATTATAACAATTGGGGTTTTAATATTTTAATGTACCAGTTGAAATTTGGGTGAAAAGAAGAAGGTTCTTGCATCTCTTGGCGAACTTCATTAGTCGTTGAGGACCATTTACATTTGCTTCGAACATCGAGTCGTACCTATAATTATCATGCATGAAAAAACATGTGTATAATTACATGAGCATGAACAAAACAAAACATCCCCCAAAAAAAAAATGAAAATATATAAATAAATGTGTAAATTTCCACGAGCTCCCGTGAGGTTTGTCATAATTACAAACTCCCTTATTTGGGAAATCAATCACGAATACTTCCCCTAATTTTAATGGTCATCTAACAACTAGCCCGATCCATTACTCTATTAGATTTTCATCATTTTTTTGTCGTAAATAACCAAAATGTCCTTATGGACTATGAATTATAATTTTATTTACTTTGTAAAAAATTTCAGTTTGGTTCACCACAAAAAATTTCACTTTTTTTTGGTTAATAACCAAAATGCCCTTATGGACTAAGTGGAAGATCTTTTAATTTTTCAAATTTTTTCCTTCTACCTAGTCCAGTTTTTATAATTTATCAAATTGGCAAAGTTGACAACTCCAAACCTCCATCCTTGGATTACATAATTTCATCAAACATCAAGGGTATTGGTAATGTTCCAAACAATAAGGAGTATTTGTAATTACGCTAAACCTTAGGCAAGCTCAGTGTAATATTCTACCCTAAATAACTAGATAAACAAATAAAAAGAGAAAAGTAAAAAGTAAATATACAAGGGTTGACCTATCATCAAAAGCTGTATTTGCTGCAGATTGTATTATCACATCTACCTCATTTATTATGGTATGAGCAGATTCAAAGTCCATACCAATATCTGGTTCGCAAATATTCCCAACAACAGGTATCAGTTTTTCCCTTATGAATGCTTCGTAAGATGTCCCATTCTTCTCTTGCAGACATTTGAGTAACTCTGAGTTGGTGATCTAAAGACGAAATTAAGTACTCATACTTAATTCCCAAAATTAATTAATACAACTTATAATGAAGACTAAAGTTTAAATGTATTTTTGGTCCCGTAATTCAGGTCATTCGATGTTTTCATCCTTTAATATTCTTGGGTAACATTAGTCCTGTATCTTTTTAATTTGTGCGGTTTCAATCTTTTGTATTGCCGGAGTTCTCTATTCTAGCCGAAAAAATGCATGTGCATTTAAGTGACCTTTTAAAATAGAAGCTACTGTTCCTATTGACTCATTTTTGCCAGCAACGTTGTCCTCTAACGTTCTAGGATAGAATTTTGGTCCAACATTTTTTTTAAATTTTCGTAATTTCAATCATTTTTTTGGATGGAATTTAATTCACCCTTTCTCGTCAGTAAAGGTGAACTCCGACAAAAAAGAAAAAAAAAAAAACAAGATTTAAATATCGACAACTAAAAAGATACAAGATCGCAATTAAGTTAAGTACCATAACCAAATATGCATTTAAACCTAAGATTAATCTAAAGAACAAAAAAGAAAACAAGGTGATTAGAAGAAATTAATTACTTCACTATTCAATCTATCAAATGCGGCTGCTTTGTCTTCTGCCTTGATTAATACATAGATTTTTACCTACTCCCGTGGACCTCAATAACTTTTGCACAAGGGCTGCAGAATTAATTAATTTGTGTCAGTCCAAATCAATGTATAGGCCACAACATTAAATGAAAATTCTAACTTACATTAATAGTTAATTACACTTAAATTCCCTCTAATCAAGATTGTGAAATTATACTTTCCCCTAAAATTTTAGAAATTACACTTTTAGTCCTTTCGAAGATAGACCTTTTATGATCACACCCCTGCTATTAGGGTTTTGGATTGAGATAATGTTGGCCATCAGGAAAAAAATTTAAAATTACAGGATAAATTACAAAAATCAATTCGTGCAGGATGAAATATGTCAATCTCCTAATAAGTTACAAAACTAAAATTATAATTTTTCTTTTAAAACTGGTAGGGATATAAATGTAATATAATTCAAAGGGGCTATCTAATAATAAAATACTTACTATGGAATTATAGTACTTGGAGATGAAAGAAATAATTGTCTTTGCTTTGTTTTTTTTCTTTCTTATATATATAGAGTGAGATAACAGTTATTTTTGCATGTGTCACATAATATATTTTGTTCAAGCACATCTACAACTATAATAGGATAGAATATAAGAAGGACAATACATACAAGAGTAATATGAAAAATGGATAATCAAGATAATTTATAACACGACAATAAATCTCGAAATTCATTGATTGTCTCATATATTCTCTTTATAAAAAATATATGTTAGCAATTGTTATTTACAAATATTTTTCCGTACAGTACAAGAGGACAGGCCTTCAGAGACAGAAATCAGAGATGAAAAAATATCCATCAATAATTTTTAACCTTCAGAGACGGATACAGAGATGGATACAGAGACGGATAACATTTCAGTCTTTATTTATAAAATAAACTTATTGTATTTTTTATGAATTGGTATTTCAAAAAAAAAATTTAAGAAAATAAAATTATAAAAATTATTTCGTGTTTGATTCCGTCTCTGATGTGAAATTAATTACAAATATTTAAGACGGAAATTTTCTGTCTTAGAATCTAAAATTCTGAGACGGAATTTGAAAATTTTCTTTTTTAAAGTATCCGTCTTTGTTTCCGTCTTAAAATCCTAGATTCTAAGACGGAATTAGAGAGGGATTTTGAACTTTTTTTTATTAATTCCATCTTTGTTTCCATCTCAAAATTTAATGGAAAAGAATTATTTCTGTCTTTGTTTCCATCTCTGAATTTATTATTATTTCCGTCTTTGTTTCCATCTCTGAATTTATTATTATTTCCATTTTTGAGATGGGATTAGAGATGGAATGGAAAAGAAATTTATTATTATTTTCGTCTTTGTTTCCATCTCTGAATTATTAATGGAAACAAAGATAGAAAAAAAAGAAAAAAATTTATGAGTCTGACCAATGAAATAGAGAAAAGAAAAGTTCAGCCCTCTGTTTGCATTTCTCCTCGAATAGACAAAGGAAAGTTCAGCCCTCTGTTTGCCCTAAACTAGAGAAAGGAAAGTTCAGCCCTCTGCTTGCGTTTGAGCTCGAACTAGAGCTCCTTCTCCACCGATTGCATTAATCTCCGGCGAGTTCTCCACCGATTGCGTTCATTTCACCCCCTTTTGCTTTCTCTCTCGGTCCTAATTCTCAGCATCTGCGCCATAAAGGTTAGTTTGATATTCATTGTTAATATGATGAATCTTGTTTTTATCGTATCTCTAAGCTGCTAGGGGTTGAAAAAGATAATAGCGAATGCAGATACGGTGAGCATTAGGCAATTTTTGTCTGAATTAGGACTATTTGTGAAGGTGCTATGTAAAATTATAGCTATTATTTGAGAATTGGTACGTAATTTCGCTGTACTCTGTTTTCTGTTCTTTTGGCTAGGAATGATTATGGTGAAAGAAATTTTATAAAGGTTTTGGAGGACGCATTTTCCTAAAAGTAGTAGCCTTTGTTAACTTTGAGTTACATGGATTTCTGATATTGAGTTGCCAATATTCTACAAGGTTTTGTCAGCCTAGTGCTAAGCTTGTTGACTGGGCTAGTGGTTTGTCTGAACTAAAAAGACTTCGTAAGCTATGGAGCTCTACAGTTTTGGTAAGATCCTGGGTTATTCACTTAAATGTTAATGTACTGTTGCATAAATTTGACAGTTTTGTGTTTGTTCTTGGAACCTGAGAAAGAAACCCACCCATCTATGTCCGGCTTTAAAGTCTTTCATCTTCAGTTTCCGTGCAAAATTTTCCTGTTGCATACATCTTGTGCTGTTAGCAAATGTGAAAAGTTGTTTGGATCCATTCAGAGAAGGCTGGATCCAGATAATGCTATGTAAGAAGTTAAGCTGCGCTCCCGTTATCAGCTACCCGTTCATGAATCATCAAATACATGCTTCTTGATTTCTTTTAACTAGTTGTAATTAGGGTTTCTGTAACTAAATTTTTTATTGTGATTCTGTGTAATCCCTGGGCTGTTTGGAGATCGATACCCAACAGTTGTAAATTAATTTTTTGGGCAATAGTCATATATAACTCAATTCATGCATATAATAATGAAAATTTGCCCTTTCGTCCAACAAATAATTTAAAAAAAACACATGAAGATATATATATATATATATATTTATTAATATTAAGGGATAATTACACTCCCCTCCTCTAAGGTTTGGTGTAATTAAACGTAGATTCCCTGTGATTTGAAAAATTGCATATAGTACCCCTGATATTTGTTTATGTTTAACAAACAGATCACCCATTTAGTCAAAATTCATCGAATTTATTGATATTAGCAAAAAAGTTAAATGAAAATCGATATTTACGTACATTTGATTGACTTATTATTCACTTATTCTAGGTTAAACAAATCTATCTATAATCAAACTACCTTTATATGTTTTCACACATTAATGTATGTGAGGAGGTATATCTTCACCGTTGTAAGGATAATCTAGTTAGAAATTTTTTTTGGACCTACAATAAGTCAGTAATAAGTCAATTAAGGGTAAATATTGATTTTCATTCAGTTTTTTGTTAACATCAACAAATTCGGTGAACTTTGACTATTGGAAGGACCTATTTGTTAGACAGAAGCAAACCTCAGAAGTACTAGAGATAATGCTTCAAACTATGAAGAATTTATGTGTAATTATGCAAAATCTCAAAAGAGGAGAGTGTAATTATTCCTCGTACATTTATTTTCCTCATCCTCATCCTCATGTCAGTTCTAAAATATTTAATGAAGAGAAGAAAAATCAAAGTTGCAAGAGCCCATCATCTTCATTATGTAACGTCTCTACGTTTGGATATTCCTTTATATTACTATTAGTTTTTTTTTCGTATATTAGAACGAGCTCTTCAGAATATTGACATAATTACGAATATCTCATTATTTTATTTGAAAAATCATAAATACTCCTCTGACATTTAATAGAATTTTGTAATTCTTGATGGAGGTTTGAATTGTCATATATGTCCTTCCTATATTTTTTTAAGAAAATAAAGGTTGTAAAAAAGAAAAATAGACGAGGTGGATGAAAAAATTTAAAAAATTGTAAAAAAATTATCCACTTAGTCCATAAAATATTTTTCGAAAAATTCTAAAAAATAAGTAAAATTATAATTCATAGTCTACAAAAGCATTTTGATCAGTTCACCACAAATTGTGCTATTAATTGCTAAACAATAGCTAAAATCATTGGGATATAGATTATTTTTCCAATAAGAATAAGGTATTTATAAGATGCCAAATCTTAGGAGAGTTCATCGTAATTTATCTTATTTTATTTACAATATTTATATTATTATTCGAAGAAAAGTTTTTGCGAGAATTCTATTCCAATGTTTAGTATATCAACAAGATAGTTTGACCTTTGGATCCAGATGTTGCTACTCATACTACACGTCTTCTTGGAACGACGGTGTTTATCCGGCTTTGTTACTTTCCAGTTCTGTATCTTTATCATCAAACAGATGCTTCTCATATGAGTTTCTGGTTTTGGAGCCTTAATTTTGTATGGATTCCTGTAAAATTTCAGAGTTTAAACACTGAAAGGGCTGCTATGTGTAGGGTTTAATTGCCACTGGATATTTAAATTTATAATTTATTCATGGCTTATTCGGATAGGTTAACATTATAATTTGTAATGGTGGGAATCTATTCTGATATTGTAGTTTCTCGTTCTCCTTATAATTGCTGATTGTTTTTTCATAGACTCATGTTGTATCTTTCCTCATTACTGCTTGTTAGTCTTGACTCTATTCCTAAATGTCATTCATGGAGTTCATAGTTCTCTCAGGTTTAAATAGTTAGCCTACCACACTTGATACAAAGTTAGCAACAGAAGAGAGGATTTCCTGTATTTGATAAAGTAACTTTATTGTAGTGCTTGTATGAAGCTTGCACTACAACAAAAAGTGGTTTTAGGGAGAACATGTTAGAGAAACAAATGTTAAGACAACCCACAACTGAATCTTTCTTCAAAGAAAAGGAAACTAAGCAGGTAGCAACTTAAATTATTGGAACTAGTTATTAGTATTGAATAATGAATGCATTAGGACTTATATGTATATATATAGCATGTAGAGATAAATATACACATTGTTTTGTCAGAGAAAAGAGATAAGGAGGTCAATAACTTCTTGAATGTTGTTTATATATATATATATGTATATAATCATGTGTGTGTTTTTTTTTCATTTTACAGGACGTTCGTTTATATGACACGTTCAAACCTCTTTATCTAATTGAAACATACTAATTTATAACATGAAATATGTTATTGTATTTCATCAGATATAGCAATTATAGCTTGTTTAGTTAACAGCTGGCCTGTACTGCTAGATATAGCAACAATTATTAAACTCATTGGTTTGATGTGTGAACTTATTACGTTTTCTCTTGTCTTCAGATTTCAGGAACATCAGATTAAGTAGTTGCGAAATTATCGAGGTAAGTTGAAGAATGCTAAACTCTATTTTTACATATAATTTACTTTCATAAAAAGATGAGGTCTGATGTTGTTCTTAGTGTATGTTCGTGTATAGTTTACGTAGTATGTTTGTGAATTAGAAGAACATTAGTTGTTTAGATATTTGGCAGAAAGGTACTTGTTCATATATTCTTGGAGAATCCCTGCAGCATAATGACCTACTAAATTAGTGATTCATGCAAGGAGTACTTAGGTTTATACATACAAAATGGGAACTCATACATTGGAAATTCCTTAAGCTGCTAAGCAATTTCTGCTCGCAACACTGCGTCATAATATTTGGTTGAATCTGGTAGGAAAACCTCTAGAAGACCTCTACTGAGTAACCTCTAGAAGATCAGCTCAAATCATTTATATTCGGAGTTTTTGCTGAACAGCTTCTGCTATAATTTAACTGAGAATCCATTTAACTTCTGCTATAATTATATTTTCTTCATTCCTTCTTAAGCTTCATCTCTAATAATTTCAAGTTTATTTATCTAGCCAAATCAATTTATCTAAAATTATTAGTAAATGCATAAATCATGAACACTGATCGTAGTTGGATGTGGCGGCGCTTAGATAACAATGGTTATCTTTTGGACGAATTTGTAGAAAGGGTTGATCAAGAGTTCTTGAATTTTGCCTTTGCAAATCCGAAATTCGTCTGTCGTGGACAAATAAAATGCCCATGCACTAAGTGCGACAATCGAAAATTCTTAAGTCGAAATGATGTGCATCTACATATTGTAAGAAATGGGTTCATTCGTGGTTACAATATATGGTATGCACATGGTGAATCCTTAAAAAGGAGAAATGACGTTAGTGGTTCTTCAAGGGTTTCAAATGAAGAAGGATCCCATCATAGAACTATGGTGATGGATGCCTTGGGCCCTGAGCTTATTCTGAATCTGATGTCTGATGATCAACCACCTAATCCAGAAGCTCAAAAGTTTTTTGACTTACTAAAAGATGCCGATGAGCCACTATGGGATGGTTGCAAAAACCACACCAAACTTTTAGCTGTGGCTCAATTGTTAAATATCAAGTCGGAGTACAATATATCTGAAGCTTGCTATGATCGACTTATGTCGGTTGTCAAAAGCATGTTGCCAGATAACTTGTACAAGACGAAAAAGCACTTGGCAAAGCTTGATCTTGGATATGAGAAAATTGATGCTTGTGTGAACAATTGTATGCTATATTACAAAGAAAACAAAGATAAGCAACAATGTCTTGTATGTAGTCATCCTCGGTATAAACCAAGAAAGCCAGGAGCCCGAAAAAACGTCCCTTTCAAGGTGCTACGTCACTTGCCATTAATACCAAGATTTCAAAGGTTATATGCTTCCAGTTATACTTGTGAGTATATGACATGGCATGCAAATAACTTATGTGAAGAAGGAAGCATGGCACACCCATCACATGGAGATGCATGGAAGCACTTTGATCGTACTCATCCAACATTTGCATCAGATGCACGTAATGTGCGTCTTGGATTATGCACTGATGGTTTCAGTCCATTTGGAAATACCAGTACTCTTTACTCTTGTTGGCCTGTTATTCTCACCGTATATAATCTACCTCCTTGGATGTGCATGCAAGAGCCATTCATGTTCCTTAATATGGTTATTCCAGGCCTAAAGAGTCTAGGAAAATATATTGATGTATTTTTACGCCCACTAATTGATGAATTGAAGATACTATGGACAACTGGGGTCCAAACCTATGATGTTAGCAACAAACAAAACTTTAATATGATTGCAGCACTTCTATGGACTATTAGTGATTTTCCAGCACATGCGATGCTATCTGGGTGGAGCACTCATTGGTGGTTGGCCTGTCCTTACTGTATGGAGATGACAAAATCATTCAAACTTCGTTATGGTAGAAAAGCTTCTTGGTTTGATTGTCATCGCCAATTCTTGCCTCTTGATCATCCTTATAGAAAACAAGCTTATAAGTTTCGTAAAGGAAGAATTGAAAATGATCAACCCCCAGTTCGTTTAAGTGGTGAAGATGTGCGCCAAAGAGTGGAGGGCCTTCCAGATATAACTTTTGGAAAACCACCAGGTGGCACCCAACCAATTAATGGATTTAGCAAAATACATAATTGGGTGAAGAAATGCATATTTTGGGAGTTACCATTTTGGCACACAAATCTCAATCGACACAATTTAGATGTAATGCATACTGAAAAAATGTGTTTGATAATATCTTTAATACTGTTATGGATGTTAAAGATAAGACAAAAGATAATATCAAAACATGAAAGGATTTGGAGTTATATTATAGTCGCCATGAGATGCATTTATTTAAGGGTGCAAATGGAAAAGTGTACAAGCCCAAAGCATCCTATACCTTGAGTAAAACCCAGAAAAAAGAAGTGTGCTCTTGGGCAAAATCACTGAAGCTACCTGATGGATATTCCTCGAGCATAGCTCGTTGTGTGAATGAGGATGAATGCAAGTTTTATGGAATGAAGAAACATGATTGTCATGTATTCATGCAAAGATTGCTTCCAATTGCATTTCGGGATCTACTTCCCAAACCAATTTGGGAAGCACTAACAGAGCTCAGCATCTTTTTTAGAGACATATGCTCAACTGTGTTGCGTGTGGAGCATATGGAACAACTTGAAAAGAACATTGTTGAGATATTGTGCAAATTTGAGAAGATATTTCCACCGGAATTTTTCAACTCAATGGAGCACTTGCCAATTCATCTTGCATATGAAGCTAAAGTTGGTGGGCTTGTACAATATCGATGGATGTATCCTTTTGAGAGGTATTCTCCAATTAGTACTAATTATATTACTAATTATATTAAAATAAACTAAAATAATTAACATTGTGATAAATTTTAGGTTTTTGCACCACTTGAAGAAAAAAGTTGGAAATCATGCTCGAGTAGAGGCTTCAATTGTTGAAGCATATATGATTGAAGAAGTTTCAACATTTTGCTCAGCATATTTCGAGTCACATGTATCTACTCAATTAAATCGGGTTCCACGAAATGATGATGGAGGAATGGTAGATCCTTGTGAGAATGTATTCATTTCTACACATCCAGGGCGGCCACTTGGTTCTCGAGTCGCAGTTAGATATCTTGATGAGGATGAGATGAAAGCTGCACATAGATATGTATTGTTGAATCATGATAAAATCGATCCATATCTATTTTGAGTTTTCTAACTATTATATTATTACCTTATTTCATTATAATATCTTTATATAGAATTTATATATTATAATCTCAAACCTATTAGGAAATTTTATGAAGAAAAGAGACAACAATATTCGAGGATAACTGACATGGAACTCGATATCATACGTGATCGAGACTTTCCCCAGTGGCTACTTGCTCATGTAAGTAGTGCGATGCTTACAACTACATAAATATTATCATTTGAAAATGACATTTAATGTTCAGTGCTCTTTTTCTTAATAGATTCGAGTCACTCAAAGTGAAGTAGATGATGTTATAAGGAAGTTAGCTAATGGCCCAAGTCGGCGAGTCTCATGCTATAAAGGATATTTTATTAATGGGTTCAAGTTCCACACTGTAGAATATGGTCATTCGAAAGCAAAAAGATATGCAAATGAGAAAGGTGTGGAATGAAAATGCAAATGCTAGATTCAGAGAGATGATTTATAAAGCAAAAAGAAAAGCATTGGAAAATGCAAGTAGAGAAATAGGTACAGAGCCTAGTGCATTAGATATGATTGGTAGAGGATGCACACACATATGGGATGAATTAGTTGAGAAACATTGGAGTGGAGACAATTACAAGGGAAAATGTAAAATTGCCCAAAAGAATCGCATGACTGAGAAGGATGCTTGTATTACAAAGCACAATGGTGGTTCAATTCCTCAGGGAGCGCATAAATTGAGAATGGTAATTCTTTTTCAAGCTTTGAACCGTTTTTAGTGCATTACTTCTTCTAAATATTGATAATGTTGTTAATATGATTTTAGGAAAAAGAGCTTGGTCGTGAAGTAGGTGAATTGGAGTTGTTTCACCGAACGCATAAAAGAAATAAGGGGACTGGAGACTTTGGGGATAATAATATCAAAAAAAGTTAATGTAAGCACCTTTTGTTTGGTTTTCTCTTGTTTATTTGTTTGACATGCATAATGAATTAGATTCTAATTACATGACCTTGTTCATATGGTACATCATATAGGAGGATTATATGACAAAAATAGGTGGCATCGATGATATTACTCAGTCTTCATTTGATCTACAATCATGGTGTGATGTAACTGGAGGGCCATCTAAGGGACATATATATGGATTCGGGCGTTGTCAATCCTCTGATGGATATAGTAGAACTTCTGTTACTTCAACATTTAGGGAGTCTGAAGAAAGATTTAATGAGTTAAGAAAAGAAATGGATGAAAAATACAATGAGTTAACCATGAAAATGCAAGAAGAATTTTTAAAACGAGAAGAAGATAGTAAAAGGATGCTAGAACAGGCTCTCGAGAAATCCAGGAAGAGAGAGGAAGATGCACAAAAAAGGGCATTGGAGCTAGAAGAAATGGTTCGCAAATTGATTCAAGAGCTGGGATGTACTAATCATCGATTTGCTGGTTGATCTGGACATAAAGAGCAACAAGATTTTGGTGGAGATCGTTGAGATGAATTGGAAGTAAGTATTACAGGTTGACATGAATGATGTTATCTTTCGCATATTTGGTTCTTTATTGTTTTTGTTGGTATCTTGCTTGATGGCTAGAATTGCATTTCTGTATCTTATGTGTCCTCTTTGATTCAATCATGAATTGCGATCACCATGTGCTGTTGGTGCAACAGCTAATGAAATTTCTTTTTCGAGGTTCAAAAGCGTGCACCCTAACTCTCCAACTGCGACTTGTGGGGAAATTTTTTAGACTCTTACTTCCTTTTGATTTATTTTTTGTTATTAAACTCAGTGTTAAACCTCGTTGGATGTAAATTGGAGCAATGAATGAATCTAAGCAGGTTTTGTAGCTATTTGACATTTTTTTTGGGGGATGAATGCAAATTGATCTTGTATGCAAAATTTGAGCAGGAGTGCAAAATTATTATTTTCATCTATCAAATTAGTATACATTCAGCCACTGAAATAACTACAGAATCAGAGATGGAATTAGAGATGATCATCTATGGGAGATTGACAAATTTAGAGACAGATTAGCCACGGATTCAGAGATGATTGTTTATTAATATTTTTTTTGACTTCAAAGACGGATTTAGCGACGGAAATTTCCGTTTCTAACTTCAGAGATGGAAAACAGCTACAGAATCAGCCATTGGACCTTCAGCTTCAGATTTATTGACGAAAATTTCTGTCTCTGATTTTCTTCAGAGACGGATTCGTAGGCTTCAGAGACGGAAATTTCCGTCTCTGAAACCCTGTTCTCTTGTAGTGGTAGTTATAATTAAAAGTTACTTGTATGTCTACAATCTCACATTTCGATCCAATCTCACAACATTGTACCAATCTATCAGTGAAAATATTAGGGGAAATAACATTTTTCGTTCCTTAACTTAAGGTCTCATCACTTTTGATCCCATTGGTTACGAGGATCTCATTTTTTATTCCGTAAACTTTGAAAAGTACCACTTTTGTTCTGGTACCTTTCCATTAGATTTTTTAACAGAAAACACCACGTGCATACACTACAAGAAAATAGTTTAATAGCAACGAAAAAAATTGTTGCTGAAATCAGCGTCAAGCTAATTAGCAAGTAAAATTCTCATTGCCAATAATATATATTTTAAACAATTCGTTGCTAAATTTGTTAGCAAGTAAATTTTCATTGCTAAATTTATTAGCAAGTAATTTCTTGTATTAAATAATGCATTAACAACGAAAATTTCACTTGATAATTAGCTCGATGCTGATTTTTTACATTGCTATTGAGCGCCTTTCTTGTAGTGTTAGTATGTGGCCGTTAGGGCCTATGCATATTTGGTCCCATATGTTATAGGATTATCACTTTTGGTCCCATATATTACGAAATTTTTACTTTTGGCCCTACAACTTTCAAAGAGTAGGACTTTTGGTCTCATGCACTTAACAACCACATGACACTTTATGTTATATATCTAACGGAAAGTGTCATGGGACCGAAAGTGCTACTTTTTGAAAGTTACACGACCAAAAGTGAGAATCCCCTAACCAATATGACCAAAAATGAAAAGGTCCTAAGTTATGGGATGAAAAATGCTATTTCTCCAAAATATTGTAAACACTACAAAACATGAATTCTTTTCTACGTTATAAACGACTTCATGTTAAAATTATGATAAATCAATACTATGTTCCATGGTTAAACAAAGTCAATGTGAAAACTTAAATCTTGATCGATTAATCAACATTTGTCATAGTTTTAGCTATGTTTAAAATGGTTCCCATGATTTTTAACTACAACATATGTTTTGGCTTTGCCTGCAAATACAACAGCTAAATAGTCATTGTCTAGACCATGGTTAATTAATATTTCCTATAATTGTTTTTTTTATCATTGTCATTACCATGATAAAAAATCATATTTTTTTCCGGTAAAACACCTTCTTATGGAAATTACATAAGTACCCTTTTGACATTATATAGACAGATCACATACACGTATATACAAAACTTACATGCACATACAGATCGATGTAGAATTACCTACCTTTTCCAAGAAATCCAGTAGCACCAGTAATGAAAATGTTCTTTCCTTGAAAGAAATTAAGTATCCCTATGCCGGCAGAGTCACTGGACTCCGCCACATTGGTGGTGGCCGCATTGACGACGTAGATATTGTTGGGATTATTACAGTAGTGATTTGAATAAGCATATAAGTTGGAGCGACTATGTCTGGATGAAGAATTTAATGTTTAAGCCAAATCTTTCTGTCATAATTATAAGGTAAGAAGAAAGGGTTGGTAATGATGTGTTGCCTTCTCCCCAAGGACAAGTTGATTAATGATGGTGGGCTAATTGAAAATGAGCTCACATTCAGCAACATAATTCAGCAAATATTTGATTAATTCCCAAGAAGAAAAGAGTAGGATGAAATTTTGATGTGTTGTTCAGATGAGGTGATTTTTCTCATGGAAATGCAGCTCTATTTATAGGGAGAAAATTAAGAAAACGGGGTTTTAATTTGTTCGAACTACCCTACAATTGATTGGTTATGATTTTGCCTGCCCTAGAGACTTTAGGCGAACTTATCTTGATATACATTAATTACACTTATAGTCTTATAGGACATGCATTCAACACATTTACTTCTTTACTTTATGGGACTTTTAAAATTATCCCAAAATCGAAATATTTAGACATATTTAGTCATCTGCTTATGGGGTTTGCAAAATGGTACCACAAATTGAGAAAAATTGACACACTTAGTTCTCTGCCTTACTGAATTTATTGAACTAAATGTGTCGACTTTTTTCAATTTTTGAGTCCATTTTGAAATCTAGTAAAGCATAGGACTAAATATCGAGTTTTTCCCAATTGTGGAACCATTTTAAAAATCTCGTAAAGCATAGAATTAAAAGTATTGAACCCCTACACTATGGAGTTGGAGAAGAGCTTTCCTTCTCGTAAGGGAACTGGATGCTACTAAAGCTCTTGCACAAACCCACGACAAAGTTGACTGCTTCCTCAGTTGCCTCAAAATATCCCAAGTTTGCACACAATCGACAATGTCTGGAGCACCGTAGAAACCAGTCACCCGCCACCGAAAGCCCACATGTTACACAACAACATAAATATAATGAGAAGAAAATAGTAGTTTGAATAGAAATATCCTTCCTCCACAACATTGCTAGCCCACCTCCCCGACTAACGGCATCTACGTTAAGACCAAAGTAATTTAAGCGTTGCCTCAATACGTCTATGCGTTTCTTCCGACATTTTATCTCAACCAAAAATATGAGAGAAGGGTCATGAGTATGCACCAACTCACACAAATGGCGAACTAGGATCAGCGCAAAGATTTGGCCCAGAGACAAGGAAGCGGCCAAAGCGTGTGATTACAGAACCTAGGCTAGGAAAAAGGCTTGGGTTGACTTCTTACGTGAGCGATTAAACTATATATAATTATAAGCAGAGAGAGTCTGAAATTACATTTATTGTCCTGTATGTAGGGGTGTTCAATAAAACATTGGACCGCTCTAACCGATTGACATAACCCAAACTACATCGCAGTTAGTGGGCTAAGAGTTAGTTGGGTTGGTTTTGAGCTAATAAAAAAATACAATTTAACAATCGAATTGGGTTTTCTATTTAACAAGTCTGTACTCGAGCGCGATGACGACGATGATGATGATGATAATAATAATTTAATTAATTAATATTCAAGACAATATAGCATTTGTGATATGTTTTATTGGTATATAATATATGGATAAATATGTAAATGAGATCAATTAGTTAAATATTTATTGGTTAGTGATAATTTTCGTTATTTTTTTATGTAATTCATAAATGCAAGAACTTAAATTAGATTATATCATCATATTGTGATAATATGTTTTCACAATCATCTTATTTTATTTTAAATAATGTTCATTTATTAATATTGATGCATACGTATCGAAATTCACCAGTACCACAAAAGTCGAGGGACCTTCACGAAAATCTCAAGATTGATGCGGGACTTACCTACAATGAGGGGTTAGCCACCGATGCTTAAGTCAGTAATGTTCTTACTAATGAAATAAAATGAGAAACTTGAAATATATGAGCAAAATGGTGAAGTAATATTGTGAATGTGGAATCATATGAAAGTAAGCTTAAACTAGCAGAAAAATAGAGAGAATTCATGTGAGAGTGAAGTAGTGAAGTCAGAAAATGTTACTTGAAAAGTAACTGCACAATCATTTATTTTATAGGGGGTGTATCCGATTTTGGAGGAGATTTGTTGAGATCATACTTCGTTGGAAATCCGGAAAAGTCGGCTATCTTCTCCAGCAAACTGCGAGAGAATCATATAAGAATTAAAGGAGATATGGTCCTTTGACTCATCCTTGCTAGGTCCGCCACTTTTTTCGAGAAGTGGTTATCTGCTGAGGAAAATTCGGATTCTGGCCAGTCCTTTAGGAATTTGGATGAAATCTTTTAATATCACGTGGCCCCACGTGTTGGCCACCTGTACGTCGTGGAATTCCTGTTGTACGATGACTAGGCTTGTTGTACGAGATTTTTCCGTAAGTCTGCCAGGTTACTGACCATAAAAGGGGCCTTATGTATGAATGTCTTACTGCTTTGGGCTAAATGAGCGTGGCCTGCTAGGCTATTCTGCTCAAGAGTCCACTCTTTACTCTTGGGCTTGTAAGGTCGATATTTAGGGGGCATCAAATATTTATATATTATCATGATTAGTTTCTTATATAATTTAATTTGAAATAGAATTTTTTTAACAATTACATTCATAAAAAAATAGGTAAATTATGATTATATATTTATTTTTAGGGTAAATTACAGCGACCTTCCCTGAGATTTGATATAATTACAAATATCCCTTCGTTGTTTGAAAAATT
Organism: Sesamum alatum; assembly: GCA_034509735.1. Classification (NCBI taxonomy): domain Eukaryota; kingdom Viridiplantae; phylum Streptophyta; class Magnoliopsida; order Lamiales; family Pedaliaceae; genus Sesamum; species Sesamum alatum. The sequence goes on from JACGWO010000003.1 coordinate 49,786,550, forward strand.
AAAAATACCCCCTTGAGGTTTGTAACCGTTTAACAAATAATCCATTTCCATCCATTTTTATGGGTGAACTGACCAAAATTTCCTTATGAATTGAATTATTTTTTCTTTAACTTTTAAAGTTTTTTTTGGACAACAATGCGTAGTGAGATGTTTCTTAAGCTTTTACACAGAGGAGCAATAATTCAATTTGTCTCGGCTGATACTTCTCTATTTTTAATAAAAAATTAAAGGGCAAAATAGTCAATTTCTGACCTTTGGTTAAAAACTACAAATCTCAAGGGGGTATTTGTAGTTTTTCAAACAACGAGGGGGTATTTTTAATTATGTCAAATTTCAAGGGAGATGGTTGTAATTTACCCTTATTTTTATTCTTCTTTAATAAATATATAACCATGTATAAATATTTACTATTTTTATAATGTTATTGATATCTCATATCTTTACATCTTCGCTAATTATCTGTACAAGAAAATGCATTTATTATGATAAAATAATTGTTGCACAAGCATAAATTGTCACAAAAATTTGTTTCCATATAGTCAAGGGTAGTCATTGTTACAATAGTTGGAGGTCATAAAGTTGTAATACGTCGGAACCTCGTAAAGTAGTCAATAGTTGATACTTATAGTCTATATTCTAGATTTCTTCTTAAAACTTGAGAGAGACTCATAGAAGGAATGTTATTAATTTATTTGGTATGTATATTTTTATTTGTGATTTTAAAGTATGATTTGAGACTACAAATTTTATTGTTTTAGAATAGTTGAACTTTAAAATGTACTTGATTGTGCATGTGACTGACTCTATACTAAAACTGCGCAAAAAAGCCGCTCCAACCTGTCCCAACCCAATTACACCGCCAAGCGATTTGATGATTGTCGGATTGACTTAGGCTAACCTTTCACTACAAGAAAATCGTTCAATAGCATTATTTAATACAAGAAGTTTATTTGATAATACATTTAGCAACAAAAATTTACTTGCTAATGAATTTGATAATGAAGTTTTATATATATATATATTAAATAGTGTAGATAGCAACGAAAATTTTACCAGCTAATTATCTCTGCGCCGATTTTAGCATCAAATATTTTCGTAGCTATTGAGCTATTTTCTTGTAGCGTCTATAAAAACTGTATATATTGGGTTGGACCGAAAATTGAACTAAATTGGCCTAACCACGCACCGTGTACACCGATACCTGTATGTTAGGTTGTATTTAAAGACCGAAATTATAGGATTGGCAATTAAATCCCCATAATTTACTAATTTTGTGTTATTCCAGGACTTCGATCACCGAATTTGTCTAATTCACTAACTTGGATGAAATTAGGAATTTTTAAATTGTAATTTTGCTAACAAGCATCCAAGCCAAGTGAAAAAATTACTAACGCACACAAGCAGATGACATGAAAAAAAAAAAAACAAAGTCCTGAAATTACACAAAATTAATAAATTATGAATATTTAATTATCAGCCTGTAACAACAATTCATAAAATGCACCCCCAATATACAGAGCATAAAATACAATTTAATCCAAAGACAATATTTATTGCCGGAAGGGAATTTTAAAGAAAAATCATTATCGTTAGTCAGCGGGTGAAAAGGGATTTCAAAATCATTAAATTAATTTGCCAGATTATTCAAAGTCATTTATATATGATTGATAAGATTTGCCAATTTATTTGTTGTGGTTCAAAAATTATCATTAGTACTTTTGCATATGTAATGTTTACTTCTCCCAAATTGGGTGAAGGCGCAAACTTGTCGATGCCAAAAATCCATCGGAATGCCATCCCCACAGCATGCAACCTGGAAAGAAGACTGAAACGAATGAGCTCTACTGCTCTCTTTGGAAAAATCGTAATTTTAGTTTTCTAAGTATGAATTGGATCTGTTGAAATTAACTCTTGATAATTTAGTCTTACAATAATAAAAAAAAAAGGTTAGAAATTGAAGGACAATTCTTATTAAAAATTTGTAAATTAGCCAGAAATATCTAAAAGCGTGTCACGTGCACCACATACATACTACTCTTTAGTATGTGTTGAGAGGTTTAAAAAATGGGCCCCGTGTATTTAGAAATTAGAATTACTTTAGCCCTTTGAATTTATTTATTGATTTTAGTATCCCTAAAATTTTAGTTTTTATCTCAAATTGGTCTTCCTGTCTATTTTTCGTAAAAATGTGATTGGATCTTTACTTTTTGAAGAGTAAAATGATCAATTTACGTTTGATTTCTCATTTTAGTCGCTTAAGTTTGTAAATATTGTCAAATTAGTCCTTTTTTAAACCGGTCTAAAATACACAACTTTTTTTTATATATATTTTTGTATATTGAATATAATTTAATTATCTTATGTGAATAGTGAAAACTTTAAACTCTTACGAACATAATAATAAATAAGCTTAACTTAAAATAAACAGTTTTTTTAATTTTCCATTTTCAGAATTATAAAATATTCCAAAATTATGTTGACTGAATTTTGTAAAACTGGTCTGATCTAGAAATACATAAAAAGTCTAAGTAATTTTTAATTTTAAGAGGTAAAAGATAAATCTAAAAAAGTTAAATGTTACAGTTGGGACTTTGAACAAAAAGTTGGTGGAATGTATTAATTAATTAGATTTTTTTGGTGAATTATATATATATAATTCTTTTTTTAAAAGAGTTTTTTTTATATAGAACTTTTTTCAACTATGTTCGAAATTAAGAAAATGTATAAGACGTGTCTATAGATGTTTCAATTTATGAAAGATAAAATATCAATGTTTTTTTGCATCAAATTTTAGAAAAAAAAAATTGAACAAAAACATCTTTAAATGATTCTTTTTTATATGAAATCCATGGAAAAATTGTAATATACTTCCTATAAATTTGTGATTTTTGTCCCATTATTTTATGACTCAACAGATTTAGTCTCACAAGTTTACAAAAATTACAATTTACATCCCAACCTATAATATATTAAAAAATATTATAAAATAATATAACCTATTTGGGAAGGAATTTCGGGCGAACTATGGAAATCCATCGGCAATCCAGTTGAAGATATCATATTTTTTTTAATAATCTTGGAAGTTTTCCTTTAATATTTGAGTATCTCTGACAGATTTTCAGATATTTTTTCCGACTTATTTTTGAATTTTCATTCATAGGGTATAATACCATATCAAAAATAAAAAGTTCGAAGGTTGATATATAAATAAATAGAGAGAGTGTTGATAGTTATGATGTAAGAGAGTGGGAACACCAAACGTAAGAGGATACATTCTTATTTAAGACAAAATTTTATTTTGCCACCTTTTACTAATGGGGTGGTATCAAATACCCCCTTCTACTATTAAAATTTTCAACAACCTCCCAATTTGAAATTTAATACAAATACGCAAAACCTTAATAAAGAAATAAATGTATTTTTATCCCTTATTATGGTCTATATATCATATTGGCCCATCTCAAGTCAAAATATCAACAAATACGATATCGAATTATTCTCGACACATAAATAGCATATTAATTAATTAAAATAATATATTCTTCACATTAAACATAAACATGAAAGAGTATTCTCCAATACTAAATTCTAAAATAATGAAAATATTTAATAAAACAATCCGAAGGAAAAAAAAAAAAAGAATCCTACAATCAAATTATATGAAATATTAAATTAGTTGATAATTTTGTTGTGAATAGTCTTTTTTTAATTTATAACATGTTATAAGTATTTTGTATTTAATAAACTTATATTATTATTATTATTTTTGTATAATTAGTTTTCATGTGGAATAAAATTTCGGTTCAAAATTGATGTTTTTTATTTGGAAAAGAAAAAAGTTCTATTTCCTTTGATTTCTTTCTTTCAAAATTGAAATACTTGTTAACATTTAATTCTGATATGAAATACGATACTATTATTGGTATAATACTGTACTAATAGTTTATATGTTTATATAAATTTATATAAAATAAAAGAACATATTATTTAACTATTTTGTATGTTGATATTATAGGTTTCAAATATGATATAAACTATAATTTCAAGTAAAATAAATTTATAATTTGTTTAGAATACCATGTTATTTTTGTCCACTCAAACTGAATTTTCAAAATTAGGGGGATATTTGATGATTTGATAGTAAAGGAGTGTTTTTGACATCATCTTCAAAGTAGGTGGGTGGGGGAATAAATTTAACCTTTCTTATTAGCGAGTTATTCCCGACGGACTGTTGGGATGAATATATAGCCGTTTGAGGTTTTTCCGATGGAATTTTCAATGACTTTTGGGACAAAAAAGATATATCCGTTGAAGTTTTGGACGTAAGAATATTCCTATCGGAAACACTGTCCGAAGTCTAGAAGTTTCGACGGATTTTACGACAACGTTCCAACGGTCTGCTGCATCAGGCAAAATTATCACAAAATCAATTAAAGTGATCATAAAAACAATCGAAAATTTAGGACTATAGTTGATCATTTGAAAAAAAAAACCGAAACGTCGTATAACTTCGATGTATTAAATTTTGCGAAATACTTTCAGAACGCGTCCGGCTGAAAAAATTTCGCATCCATTTTCCAGCGGATTTTCAAATGATTTTTTCATTTCCAACAGATGTGTTAAGGCCCTCGGTTTGGGTGATTGATATTCGTCATAAATTCGTACATAGCTGTCAGAATTATGGACGGCTAAAAGCCATTGAAAAAATCTATCGCTATTAAATTGATCTTCTATAGTGATATGTATCGCCGATAATATCCAATAATATTGTTGATACGATAATATTAATTACTTGCAGTATCGGATAACATCGTATTATTGAGAATGTTATATCTTTTAATAAAATGTACACTTCCTTTTGAAAACTTTCGATAGTATGATTCTTTAATGTACTATACATGTATAATGAATACTTTCTTATTACTATTGCTAATGATATATTCTTATATTACAACAATAAGTTTAAGAATAATGTTTATTTAAACTTACTTTAAGACCTCTTAATATATAGTAAAGAATAGTATCTATGTGGTGGACGTAACACGCTAATTTGGATATTTTCGATTAATTTATGATTTTTTTTGTTAAAATTGGTCTCAAATCGCCAATTTATTTAATTGTGTGCAGGTGCAAATTACCAAAAATTAATTTCAACAAAATCAAAATTATCACACGCCATACTACAGGATTAAAATTGCATTTTTTTACCAGAGGGCAGGAGAGCTCATTCATTTTCAGTCTTCTTTCCAGGTTTTATATTTTTATAATTTTTTTATTTTTAAGTGATGAATATATTAATACCAAAGATAACAAACCACAAAGCCAACAAACACACTGCGGTCTGGGACACCTACAACAGAGAAACGCAACCTACAGACTAAACAAATCCAACATAATAGAAAGACAAAACATAGAATTTCAAAGACATTAAACCACCTAAGGAAATAAAATGAGGACTAAATAAGCTACTGAAAATCAATAAAAAACATAGCACATCCCAAACAACTCATCAATGAATGATCACATTTGTCAGCACCTGCTTGTAATTGCACAACGTCCTCTCAGATTTTCTCCAGCTCTGCTGCACATCTTGAAATTTCCCTTCCATTACACGCTTGCATCTCAGCTGCCACACCGTCCAACACGCCATTGCAACTGTTTCCTGAACCTCCATTGAGACCCAAGATAAGATATGGCTAACCAACTCTGCTGCATTACCTGGCGAACATGGTATAATCTGCCATGGAATGTGAGATAATGCCCACAACAGTCTCGCCTCTTGATAGTCCAGCAAAACATGCTTCAATGTCTCCTCACCTACAGCACAAACCATACTCCTCCGATCAATATCCCCATTTCTTTAGGCCAGATTCCCCAGCGTCGGAGCAAACTAAGTACATATACTCCATACAAACAGTCTGACTCAAGGAGGTACTCGGATTCTCCACAAAACAGACCACAACCTCCTCCGCTGATCCCGGCTTCGAAAAGTAGATGTTCTCATCCGTTCTTGTATACCAACAGCCTATTTATAGGCACTTTTCACAGTAAACGTCTTACCTTATGAAATCTCCATCTCCATTCCCCTCCACTATTCCCTCCACCCACACTCCTCACACAGACCTCCCTCAATAACCCCCTAGCCCCTAAGATACTCTTCCACGTCCACGATGGCCTACTACCAAGTGAAAACTCCCTTGGTTAAAATACTTAGCCTTAAGAACTCTACTTAGCAAAGAATCCGGCCTTGTTATAAACCTCAACTCTTGTTTTTCCAACAACGCCAAGTTAAACTCTCTCAATGACCAAAAGCCCAACCCCCGCATTGACTTCGAATGACACAACTTAGCCTATGCTACCCAATGCAATCCTCTCCCCCGATTGTGCCACAAAAACTCTGCAATCATTGATTCCAAACTATGGAACAAGTAATCAGGGATTTGAAAACATGACATAGCGTAGATAGGCATCGATTGTAAAACAGATCTAATTAAAACACTCTTACTGGCTTGAGATAACAGCTTTGAATCGTATCCATTCACCCTATCCCACATCCGGTCCTTAAGGTATTTAAATAGTGCCCCCCGATCCCTTCCCCCACTGCAGGAAGACCTAAATACCTATCATGATTTGCAACCAATTGGACCCCCAACACACTGGCAAGCTCCCTCTTCCACCCCTCTTTCCCCCTTCCACTCATCACCATACTAGACTTTTGCAAATCTATAACTTGACCCGAAGCCTTAGCATATACCCCTAAAATCCGTACGACCCCTCAGACGCATCACAAAACACTAACATTTCATTAGCAAATAACAAGTGAGATACTGATGGAGCCTGAGGTGCAATAGACACTCCAACTAACCTTCCCTCCCTTTCAGATAATTGGATTAAACATGAAAATGCTTAAATACAAAAAATAAATAAATAGGGGGACAAAGGGTCCCCCTGTCTGATTCCTTTCTCAGGCCTCAAGTACCCAAAAACCTCGTCAGTCAACATAATAGAATAAGACACAGTAGTAACTAAGAGCATAACTAGATCCACAAATCTATGCTGATACCCTTGTAAGTGAAAAACAGAAACGAAAACGCTGTGCCGTGGTAGGTCCACTGCCTTGAAAGCAAAATTCGGCACGACCGTGGTGCAATCGCAAATTCCGTTTGTTCCCCAAGGTTAACACAGCACTCTCCAACACGTGCACTCGTGGCAGAGAGTTGGAACAGCAGATATATAGAAACGAGACAGAGGTATAGTAGAAGAGATAAAACGGAGAGGAAGCTGGAATCTATTCTGTATGAAATGAACAAACCGAGGCTCTATTTATAGTGTAGAGTCCTCGGTTTGTAGAGAGTCTTGCAACAGGAAGAACTCTGAAAATGAATCAGCAAAGCAATGCTGATTTTCCTCAACAAAGTGGACCGAGTCCAAGCTTCAACGGATAGAAATGGACTCAGTCAAAGAATTCTGCAAAAAGACCGAGAAAGAGAGGAAATTGTGGGTTTTCAAATGATTTTTCTACAAAAATATTATACTCACGCGCGGCCCAGCCCAGCCCGGACCGGGACGGGATGGGGCGGCGCGCGCTTGTGGCATTATTACCAAAATCCCCCTACCCACACTTCTCAATTGATAAGGAGCAAAGGAATACTATATGAATAAGAAAAAGGAATGTTTTATAAGCTATGTGGGACAAAGGAAATGTCTAACAAGTATTCATTCCCCACAATCCCCCACGAATGACTAATTGGTTAGGGAAAGAAAAAGGTTTCCGGAGTGAAGAAAGGAAAAATACTTAAGCATTAATGTCTTTCGATTGAATTAATGCGTAGTGAAGTGAGGCAACAACCCAGCTAATGAAAGTGAATGAACTCTTGAACTTCCTATAGCTTAAGTCTAGACCCCCACAACACGTATTATTTCCATGGAGACTGCTGTTCCGCGATAAAAGCTAAGTGCTATTAACGGCCCTGCGCTCGTACCTTGGTTTCTAATGAGTGCTCTAGAAAGAACGCATTATCTTTCATAGAAGGCGGCCCACCTTCACACTCACTTTGATTGTTTCATCAAGTCTATAAATATAGACCACTCGATGATCGAGCTATGAAACTATCCTCCTGATCTATTCTTTGTCAGGATTAATCCATCAAGTCCTTGTACGGACCACCCAAAACATAGGGCTATGGATTCCATCCATCAAGTCCTTTGTAAGGACCACCCAAAACATAGGGCTATAGATTCCATATGGTTTGATACCCTATTTTCTTAGCTCAAAGGTTTGAGCCCCATTGCTCTTGAGGTCTCAAGAATAACTTTCCTGGTTAGTCCCTTTGTGAGAGGATCTGCCAAGTTCCTCTCGGACCTCACATAATCTAGGGAGATTATCCCATTCTTTAAAAGCCCTTTCACCGCACCATGTCTGATGCGAATATGTCTTCTTTTCCCATTGTACGCATAACTCTTTGCAATACCAATTGCAGCTTGTGAGTCACAGTGTAGGGAAATAGGTACCGATGAACCCCACAGGGGCACATCACCCACCAAATTTCTCAGCCACTCAGCTTCTTGACCTGCTAATTCAAGAGCTATAAATTCAGATTCCATAGTAGATCTAGCAATACAGGTTTGTTTTGCAGATTTCCATGAAATTGCACCCCCACCCAAAGTAAAAACATAGCCACTAGTCGAACTCACTTCATCATTATCAGTTACCCAATTTGCATCGCAAAATCCTTCTAATACTGAAGGGAACTTATTATAATGTAAGCATAAATCCGTTGTACCCTTAAGGTATCTTAACAACCGACGAAGTGCATCCCAATGTTCATTACTAGGATTGTGAGTGTAACGACTTAACCTACTTACTGCATAGGCTATGTCAGGTCTGGTGTAGTTCATGAGAAACATAACATTCCCTATGATTTTTGCATATTCGGCTTGTGATACACTATTGCCATTATTCTTTTTAAGACACAAACTAGGATCATAAGGGGTTCTTACAGGTGTTTCATCATGACAGTTAAATCTTCTCAAGATTTTCTCTATATAGTGAGATTGACACAAGGAGAATCCATTTCCTGTTTTCCTAATTTTAACGCCTAGAATTACATCGGTTTCTCCTAGATCTTTCATGTCAAATTATGATGAAAGGAATTTCTTGGTATCGTTAATAACTTCTAGGTTGGTACCAAAGATAAGCATGTCATCAACATACAAACATATGATCACACAATCAGTCCCAAGTACTTTTGAGTATACACAGATATCAGATGCATTCGTACTATATCCATTAGAAATTAAAGTACGATCAAATTTTTCATACCATTGTTTAGGAGCTTGTTTAAGCCCATATAACGATTTTTTGAGTTTGCATACTTTGTTCTCTTGTCCAGGTATTATAAACCCTTCGGGTTGTTCCATATAAATTTCCTCTTCTAAATCACCATTTAAAAAGGCTGTTTTTACATCCATTTGATGAATTATCAGTCCATGAATGGCTGATAGTGCAACTAAAGTTCTTATTGTTGCTATCTTTGTTACCGGAGAGTATGTATCAAAATAGTCTATCCCTTTCTTTTGAGTATAGCCTACGACTACTAATCTTGCCTTAAACTTATCTATAGACCCATCTGGTTTGATCTTCTTCTTAAAGATCCATTTACTCTTGATAGGTTTACTTCCTATAGGCAGATCCACTAACTCCCAAGTGTGGTTTTCTTTTATAGAGTCTAGTTCATTCTTAATGGCTTCTTTCCAAAAGCTAGAATCTATGGAGGTTACGGCCTCTAAATAAGATTTAGGATCCTCATCGACTAGGAAAATTGATACAAATTGTTCATCTATTTTATCCAGATCTTCAGTTAAAAAGACAGTCAAGAAATCAGGTCCAAAACTAGTATCAGTTTTTTGTCTCTTACTCCTTCTAAGTTCAGTGATATGGGGAGAAGAAGGGGTTTTTAGAGAACTGATCATATTACTGGTAGAAACTTGCCGAGATACATGAGTATTTTTCAAAGGAAATTCAAGTTCAAAAAATTCAGCATCTCTAGATTCACAAATAGAACTATCCTTTAAACACATAAATCTATAAGCTGCACTATTCTGTGCATAACCAATAAACACACAGTCAAAGTTTTAGGTCCAATGTTAGACCTTTTAAATTCCGGATATGCCACCTTAGCTAAGCACCCCCACACTCTAAGGTAATTCAAGTTAGGCAAAAAAACCTTTCCACATTTCGTAGGGTGTTTTATTCAATTTTTTATGTGGGACTCTATTTAAGATATAGCATGCAGATAAAACTGCTTCCCCCCACATGTTTTCAGGCATACCGGAACTAAGTAACATAGCATTCATCATTTCCTTTAATGTTCTATTTTTACGTTCTGCTATGCCATTTTGCTGAGGTGTATAAGGGGCACTAGTTTCATGCACAATGCCATTTAATTCGCAAAATTCTTTAAGAAAATTAGTGCCATATTCACCACCTCTATCGGACCTAAGTCTTTTGATTTTCCTATCTAGTTGATTTTCTACTTCGGATTTAAATTTTAAGAACATTTCAGCAGCTTCGTCTTTTGTTCTTAGAAGATAGATCTTAGTAAATCTAGAATAATCATCCACAAATGAACTATAATATTTCTTTCCTCCTTTACTAAGTGTGTTTCTGAAATCTGCTAGATCTGAGTGAATTAATTCTAGCAATTCTGTGCTTCTTGTTGTGACTGGTTTAAAAGGCTTCTTAACAAATTTTGCTTCTACGCAGATTGAACATTTAGTGCAATCATCTTTATCATATGTATTAATAAGCTTCATACTTTTTAGCCTTTTAATGGAAGCAATATTCACATGGCCTAGTCTACCATGCCATATGTCAACAGATTCAATCATATAAGCAGAATTGGAAGCAATTTTATTAGAAATAACGGGAACGGTGTTAAGTACAAATAACCCTCCTGACATGTATCCCTTCCCCACAAAATCACCATTTTTAGATAATATAACCTTATCACCTTCTAGCACTATTTTTAATCCAGCCTTATTTAGAAGACTACCAGAAACAAGATTCCTACGCAGGGAAGGCACATAGAGCACATCATTCAGAGCTAGAGTTTTACTAGAAGTGAGTTTAAGAAGAACCTTTCCTTTGCCTAGTACTCCCGCAGTAGTAGAGTTGCCCATGAAGACGCATTCTCCGTCGGATGCCTCATGAAATTCTTGAAACAGTTCTTTGTTGGAGCAGAAGTGTTTTGAGGCTCCTGTGTCCAGAACCCAGTCTGTTTTGTTCTCCACCAAGTTTGCTTCGACGACCACTGCTGCTATTATTTCCTCATTTTCGGTGAGATGGAGTTGTGGGTGCTCTTGGCTGTTGGTTTTTGGTTCGACCTTTGTTGATCCTTTCTTTGATAGCATTGATATGCCTTGTGTCCTGGTTTTCCACAGCAGTAGCAATTAACTTTTGCCTTTTGGATTTTCCCGTCGGTTCCTTTAAATGCCTTTTGTTGACCACCCTTTTGGAACTTCTTGCCTTTGAATTGAAACCTGTCTTTGGCACTAGTAGACTCAACTAAGTTAGCTTTAACCGAAAGTGAAGAGAGAGAGTTTTGCTTATCTTTTTCACGGTTTGCCTCTTCGGTCCTCATGTGGCTGACAAGCTCTTGGAGCGTCAAATCCCTCTTCTTGTGTTTCAAATGGTTTCGGTATTCGCTCCAAGAGGGGGGGAATTTCTCAAGTAACACGTTTGCTTGCAGAATCTCACACATCTGCATACCTTCGCTCAGCACATCTGCCACCAGATTTTCATATTCATGCACCTGATCCATCACTGGTTTCCCATCAGCCATCTGGAACTGCAGCCATTTTCCAACGACGTACTTTTTCTTCCCTGCATCGTCACCTCCGCACCTTGATTCCAACGTCTCCCAGATTGCCTTGGAGTTTTTCTGATTCACAAATAGGTCAAATAGAGTGTTGGTCATATGGTTTAGAATATGGCCCCGACCAGTTTTGTTGTCCTTTTCGAACTTGGCCTTGGCTTCTAGATCTGTCTTTTTCACCACATCTGTTCATGTCGCCACTTCAGAAGTTTGAGAGGACGTGACCGGTGGATCATTGAATAGTACGTAATCCACCTCGAGCTGCTCGAAGAAGATCAGAAGTTTTTGAGACCATCTCTTGAAGTTGGTTCCGTCGAGTGGCTCGAGTTTAGCGAGATCCGGCAATGCTTTGGACAGGATAGGTGCAATCATTTTGAGAATAACACAGTTTTTTTCGTTTCGAACAGAGTAATGTAAAATATGTAACGTTTTGCTTTCAAATTGTAAGTGAAAAATAGAAACGAAAACGTTGTGCCGTGGTAGGTCCACTGCCTTGAAAGCAAAATTCGGCACGACCGTGGTGCAATCGCAAATTCCGTTTGCTCCCCAAGGTTAACACAACACTCTCCAACACGTGCATTCGTGGCAGAGAGTTGGAACAGCAGATATATAGAAACGAGACAGAGGTATAGTAGAAGAGATAAAACGGAGAGGAAGCTGGAATCTATTCTGTATGAAATGAACAAACCGAGGCTCTATTTATAGTGTAGAGTCCTCGGTTTGTAGAGTCTTGCAACAGGAAGAACTCTGAAAATGAATCAGCAAAGCAATGCTGATTTTCCTCAACAAAGTGGACCGAGTCCAAGCTTCAACGGATAGAAATGGACTCAGTCAAAGAATTCTGCAAAAAGACCGAGAAAGAGAGGAAATTGTGGGTTTTCAAATGATTTTTCTACAAAAATATTATACTCACGCGCGGCCCAGCCCAGCCCGGACCGGGACAGGACGGGGCGGGCGCGCGCGTGTGCATTATTACCAAAATCCCCCTACCCACACTTCTCAATTGATAAGGAGCAAAGGAATACTATATGAATAAGAAAAAGGAATGTTTTATAAGCTATGTGGGACAAAGGAAATGTCTAACAAGTAGTCATTCCCCACAACCCTAATCTAAGAAGGACACCTTGAAGGAATGGCCACTCCACCCTATCGGAAGTTTTGCTCATATCTAATTTTAACACTACACAAGCCTCTTTAGACCGGGTTGAAGTTTTCAAGTAATGATTGAATTCAAAAGCAAGCATAACATTATGAGTGATTAATCGATCCAGAATAAGGGCATATTGAGACTCGGAGACAACCGAATCGAGCATAAACTTAATAAGATTAGCAACACATTTCGAAGAAATTTTAACTATGACATTACACAGGCTAATCGGGTGAAGTTGGGAAACAGTTTCAGGATTTTCACATTTTGGTACCAACACAATATGAGTGAGATTGAGTTTACGTCACAAAACATGATCATTAAGAATTCGATGAACAACTAAAGAAACATCAGACCCGACTATATGCCAGAATTTCTGGAAAAAAAAAAAAGGAGACATACCGTCAAGTTCCGGGGGTTTTAGCGAAGACATACTGAACACAACACACTTGACCTCTGCTTCAGTGTACAGGGCAGCAAGGGATCTATTCATCTCAATTGTCACTCATGGTTGGACAGTTGATAACATCTCCGCCATGACTCATTCTGATAGACGAGATGAGGTAAAAATCTCCGAAAAATATCGCAGCAAAATATTTTGAATCTCCGTGTCCTCATCTCTCCACACCCTCCTTTCATCCCTCAATCTATCAATCTGATTATGGTGCCTACGAAACAAGGTAAAAGCATGGTAGAACTTCATATTCCCATCCCGTCTTTCAACTAATAGTTCTTACACGCTGTTGCCACTTTAACATATCCCTCGTTTGATGATCCTCAAGTGTCTTCCTAATATTCTCCATCTCCAACTTTTCGGCCTCACTAATAAGTCCCCCTTCCAATAGGCAGTACCTCTCTTTTAAACTTTGAATTTCCTTTCTTGGTTGAACAAAACAGGTCATATTCCATTGCAACATCTTTACCCGACATTGCTAAATTTTCTGAAATACCACAATTTCTGGATCTTTCCCAACATGATGAAGGGACAAGCGGACCCGCAGGGGAGCGTGAGCGGAATCGAGAAATGCATTATTTAAAATAATACATATCAAAAGATCCCAAGAGCTGTAACCTTAGGTCCTCAACCGGGTGTTCGATGCAGAATATGATAGAAAAACAACATATCATATAGAGCATAGATTTAACACTAAAGAAACTATAAAAACGTAAACTCAAATGTTACCTTTGTAGCTTTCTTTGTATACGGCTACGATGGTTGTTCCACGGCCGGAAACGTTCACCAAGTTCAAAAATATGAACTCTCTAACGAAATCCACACCACACCGGGAGAGATCTCGTTTTTCTTGTTAGAGAAAAACAAATCTAGAGGAGAAGACCGAAGAAGAGACTACACTATGAAGGTAGTGTTTCTTCTTGATCTTTCTATGTTCTTCAAATGATCCTAGATCAATGAAGGAACAAAGGGGATAGTATGTAGAGAAAGAGGGGGGGGGGGGGGAACTTGGAGGGTATAGAGAGAGTGTGTTCTTCTTTTTTAAGAAAAAGATGAATAATAAAATTCTCATCTTTGATGATAGTATATACACATATATATACTTCATTAATGTGATTATTGGAATGTGTCTCGATTCATCCAAGGATGTCTAGATACATCCAATAAATCCCCACTAATCATCAATCAAACCTACCATTTTATAAGATATGATTTAATCATACCAAATGAAAGAGGCTTGATTGGAGTTGATTTGTCTCTTTCCAAAACAGACAAGTCAACACTCATCATAGGCATGTATGGCCGATGTTTATGCTTCCAAAAGAAGCAATTTTTCGGCCATCCTCTTTTGGGAAGAAGTCTACTTCTTCTAATTCCAAAAGTGGAATAAACACATCTCTTGGGCCAAGATTTAATGGACCGAATTTTATTGTAATCCAATTACAACAAGCCCAAGAATTAAATCCTATTTAATTCATGGTCCATTCAAATAATTTCCATTAATATTTTAATTAAATTAAAAGATCCAAGCTTTGATTCTCTACTTAATCGATAAATTTCATTTACCGATAAAACGAGGGTCCGATACACTATCAGCCGGTCCATTTAATAGACAATCCCTTAAGTAATCAGATTACTTATCATCCTCTGAAATCAAATCCAAGTCAATTTCTTCACCTCCTCGTTGATTTGTGTGTGATTCTTTAGGTTCACCCTCAGCTAGACTTGGACCCGTGTCCAACAGGAGCCCCGTTACCATGGATGGCCATGTAGCAACGGTCCATGGCACTAGAGACTAGGTAAATATTGGCGTGAAAGTTTAAGCGCCAATTCCATACGGGTATAGTTCTTCCGTCTATCGTCTCCCAGCATTAGTCTGGGGTATGGAATTGGGCATCGGTTCCCATCATTGACTAAATATCTATGATTAATACTCGAGACTATGCATGCCTCATTGCATCGACACAGGAAACCATTTCCTGCCCGATCAACCACTATGTCCATAGCTTTAAGCAGTATGAACGTGTCTCCGAGTTGATAGAAGATACCTCTATCACATACTGATAGGGGACGAATCCTCTTCTTAAACCCCACCGTCCTCACTACACATTCTGACCGCACTGGACAAGGCTTATAGTGACCATTTTACAGAATGATTACCTCTCGCCAGATCCAAGATAAAGCCCTCGTGTGCACGTGACTGCCATGGTTCCTCAAGTCTGAGGACTACTTCCCTACTATCGAAACCAGGGAAATCTAATCATACCGACCAAGCCTCCAAGACTTCCATATGATGATCTCCATGAGTCAGCTTAGTCAGCCGACCCCAGTCGACCAACCCACCAAGACCGTACAGGTGTCCCACGCCTATCGCCAATGAAACACGTCACTCATTCAATGAATGCGACTTTTGGTGCAAGTCTCTATAGGACTCTCGATGCCCTGTCTCGAGGTCGTCGACTTGGGACGTTCTAAACCCAACCTTTTATCAATTGGTTTCATAACCACCATCCAATGCGTGGCCCAACTGCATGAGTTGTTAATCGTAGTCTGTGGATTTTGTTGTCATATATGTAAAACAACATTCAACATATGAAAATGAGCACAACAAAGATAACACTAATGGTAATGAACACTCAATTTATTCATTACATAATATTACATTACATCAAGTTGTCAAATAGGTTACAAAATGTCAAGCCTATTAGCTTTCTAGTCACCTATTCTAACAATCTCCCACTTAACCTAAAGCCAATAACCTATTGACCTCAAACCAATCTTATTCAGATGCTGAGTATGGGCAATCACTGGCTTAGTAAGTGGATCTGCTATATTTTCTGCCGAGCTGACTCGGTCCATCCGAATGTCACCTTTGCTAACCATCTCTTTGAGCAGATGGTAGCGTATAAGAATATGCTTGGATTGTTATGAGATCTCGGTTCCTTTTCTTGCGCTATCGCCCTATTATTATCGTAGAAGATAACTATTGGCTCAGCAATGCTAGGCACTACACCCAACTCTTGGATGTAGTTCTTCATCCAAACCACCTCCTTAGCAGCTTTCGAAGTTGCTATGTATTCAGACTCCGTGGTAGCTTGCTTAGAGCTCTGTCATCATGGTAGCTTGCTTGGAAGTCTTCCAAGCAACCACGCCACCATTTAGTCTGAACACGAAACTAGACTGAGACTTGGCATCATCGTCGTCCGACTGGAAGCTAGCATCGCTGTAGCCTTCCAGTATCAATTCTCCACCACCGTAGATCAAGAACATGTCTTTAGTCCTTTTCAGGTACTTAAGGATGGTCTTGATCACACTCCAGTGTGCCTCTCCAACACACGCCTAATATCGATTGTCACGCTCAAAGAGAAAGCCACATCAGGTCTAGTGCACTAGACAACATACTGAATGCTGCCTACGGCTGAAGCATAGGGGATGTCTGACATCTGCTTAAGCTCCTCATCAATCTTAGGAGGCTGCTTCTTGGATAGCTTAATTCCATGTCTGTTAGGAAGGAATCCTCGTTTTGAGTTCTCCATCTTGAATCTCTTCAAGACCTTCACAATATACGAGGACTGGTCTATTCCTAACATCCTTCTAGATATATCCCTATAGATCTTGATGCCAAGGATATAGGATGCCTCACCCATATCCTTCATCGAAAATTATGTTGACAACCAAGCTTTAGTAGTTCCCAACATCTTAGCATCATTCCCAATGAGCAAGATGTCATCCACGTAAAGCACTAGGAACGCAACTGAGCTCCCACCGATCTTCTTATATACACTAGGATAGGACTTGTTCATGATGAAATAATTCCCCGTATGACTTCATCAAAACATATGTTCCAGCTTGGGGAAGCTTGTTTGGGCCATAGATAGACCATTGGAGACAACAGAACTTCTACTCTTCTCCAACATATGTGAAACCTTCTGTTTGATCTATATAGGTCTCTTCCTCTATGAAACCATTGAGGAAGGCGGTTTTCACGTCCATCTGTCATATTTCATAGTCATACCATGCTGCTATGGAAAGCAGTATCCGAATGGACTTAGCCACTGCTACGGGCGAGTAGGTTTCCTCAAAGTCGACCCCAGGTTGTTGAGTGTAACCCTTCGCCACAAGCCTGGCTTTGAAGGTTGTAACCTCCCCGTCAGCAACAAACTTATGTTTGTAGACCCATTTACACCCTACGGGTTTTACTCCTTTTGATGGGTCCACTATGGTCCAAACCTGGTTTGCATCCATCAAGTCCATTTAGGATTTCATGGCCTCAAGCCACTTATCCGAGTCGATGTCCGACATTGCTTCTCCGTATGTCTTTGGATCATTATCCAATTGACTGGTCAGGCCTAAAAATCCGTACCTATCAGGTGGTTGGGATATTCTGGCCGACCTACAAAGTATTGGAACATTATCAGTGGAAACTATAGGCTTAGATGTTTTGTTGCTGTCTCATGGGGAACCTCACTTGATTCCTCAAGGACTACCATATCGTGTTGACTATCGGATCCAAAATCTATTTCCAAGAACACTGTTTCCCGCGAGACAAAAACCTTTTGCTCGGAGGGATCATAGAAATAATACCCCATATTTCTTTCAGATATCCAACGAACCTGCCTAAACTAGACCCTGAGCCCAGTTGATCTCCCACTAATCTCTTGATATATGCGGGGCTACCCCACACTTTCAGGTAATTTGTAGGAGGCAGGCTTGCCATGCCATATCTCATATGGCGTCTAGGATATCTTCTTAGATGGCGCCATGTTCAAAATTTTGGTCGCCGCCTGAAGAGCGTATCCCCAGAAGGACAAAGGGAGTTCAGTAAAATTCATCATGGATTGGACCATGTCCAACAAGGTCTGATTCTTCCTTTCAGACACACCATTCAACTATCGTGTTCTAGGAGGAGTCCACTAAGAGAGAATTCCATTCTCTTTTAGATAATAAATGAACTCACCACTTAAATACTCTCCACCTCGGTCCCATTGAAGAGCTTTGATATTGTGGCCGGTTTGGTTCTCTACTTCAAGTCTGTATTCCTTAAACCTTCCAAAGGCTTCAGACTTGTACCTCATCAGGTAAACATAACCATACTGTGAGTGATCATCGGTAAAGGTTATAAAGTATGAGTACACACCTCTCTCTTGAGTATTTAATGGTCCACAAACATCTGTATGGATCAAATTCAAAAGGCCGTTGGCTAGCATGCTTTGTCCAACAAAGGGTTTCTTGGTGATCTTTCCTTTTAGACAAGACTGGCAAGTTGGTAGGTTGTCCAAATCGTCTATTTCTAGACTCTTTGAGTTCACCAACCTCCTTATCCTAGTCAACTTAGGCTAAAGACTAAGTCAAACTCTAATCATGGCTCTTCAACTCTCCAATCGATCTCGTCCGTCCATCACTTTGATGGATTTTATGTAATACTTAAATCCTATTTAAAATAATCCATTGGGCTTCTAATAATTTATTAAATAACTATTTTGAGCTCATTTCCTCATTCTAATAAATCTTATTTATTAGTCAATTCCAGAATTAATCCCAAATTAATTCCTCCGATACCGGTGGATTGTATGTGACTCTTTAGGTTCACCCTCAGCTAGACTTGATCAAATTTTCAATCATCACATGATGGGAATTCGTCCGTCACCATGGGTGGCCGTATAGCAACGGTCCATGGCACTAGAGACTAGGTGAATTCTTATGGCGTGAACGCTTAGGTTCTTTAGTACGCTTGTCCTTCCGTTTACCATCTCACGACTATAGTCTAGGGTATGGACTTAGGATATCGGTACCCATTCTTGAGTTAAGCCTTGGCTCGTCTACACTAAACGTCACAGGGATCCCATCCCACTGTTCAGTCACTATGGCCACAGATTTTATGGAGGACAAGTCTCAGAGTATGAGTGAGACAATACTGTCAAACCTTTTGACAGGAGACGGATCCTTTGTTAGGACCTACTGTTCACACTACACATCTCGACTTCCTTAGATAGGGTTTATCACAACCGAGTCTCTCGACTTGGTAGCCTCTTGCCAAACATAAGATACAGGCATGGTGTGTATGTGACCACAATAGTCCTCAAGTCCGAGGACCGAACCCGTACTGTCAGAACCGGGAATCCAAGTCATACCAACGAACCCACTCAAGGTTTCCCATATGACAATTCCCATGAGTCACCTCAGTCAGCCGGTACAGAGCTGGCTAACCGACTACTATTGCAGGGACCACCCTCGTCACTTGTCGATGAAACGTGACTGCAATCGCTTAATGCAAGTCTCGAATGGACTCTCGCTACCTTATCTCGAGGTCCTTTGACGTGGAGTATTTCAGATCGATCCACAGAAACTGATTTCATGACTTGCCATCCTATGCGCAGTCCAGTTTCTTGGATTAACCTTTCGGTCTGTGGGCTTTGCTTGTGCATTGAACAATTTACAATATAAAGCAGTAAGTGAACACAAACAAAGTATTAATGCATTATATAAATATCACTTATTATTCACAACCTTATGTAAACACCATATCATCAAAAATAGGGTACATAAGCCTAACAAGATTAGTTTCACGGTCACCTATTCTAACACAAATGTCTATAAAACTTTGTGTTTGTTTTGCCTAAGAACGTTTGTGTGTGTATGTGTAGTTCATAGAGGACGTGTATAAGTTCCTAACAAATCGGCTCTAAGGTTTACTTTATTTCAGAAATGGAATCAATTTATTGGCACTCCACATGATGTCATATATAAAATATCGATTTTAAATTTAAAATTATGTAGGTACCCCATATGATGCCTACACTTCAATAAATTGACAATTATATTGGCATCCGCTGTTAAATAATTGAAAAAAGCCATAATTTCATCTTCTAGCATAGTGAAAATATCGATTTGAAAAGCCCTACTTTCATCTACGTCCGCGACTTTCAATAAGTTAAAGAAATTCGGTGATCGAAGTTTTGAAATTGCACAAAATTAGTGAATTGTGGGTATATATTTGTCAGCATTGTAACTACAGTATTTAAAATTCCACCCCCAACATACAGGACGATAAATGCAATTTTAGTATTTTTTTCTGCATATAATTATAGGCTAAACTTATTTTACATTCCTGTACACATTAAATAGCTAGCTAACCCCCCCCCCCCCCCTCGCGCGCCCATGGGTTTTGAAAATAGGTAAAAACCCCATGTTTGTCACAAGAAGTGTGAATTGGCATAGTTTTTGGTGATTTTGGATCATTTTTCTGTCCTTAATTGACCAAAACGCTCATATGTTGTGTATAAAATGAATTTTGATCAATTCACTTCTTTTAGCTTTGTTTTAGAGTATTTTGGCACTTTCCACTCTCCAAAAAAACCTAAATAATTTTTTAAATATATTTAATTAAATATCAAAATATCAAAAAAATACTTAATTTATTTTCAAATTTAAATTGAAAAAATAATTTAGAATGATAAATCATTAAACAAAAGCTAATATACTTAAAACTCTGTTTCCAAATTTAAGTATCAATATGAATATAAATAGTTATCAACTAGAATAATTATATCTTATTAACAAATTTAAATTATTATTTAGTTTAGATATATTTTAATAAATTATTTTATTTTTTGTAAATAATCTTTTAATAATATTATATTATTTGTTGTAAATGATAGATTACCATTACATGTATTTAAAATGAAAATTTAATACTTTCTTTTATTTATTTTTAAACTTAAAACATTGAAATTGATTTTCTTAACTTTTTAAAAACTTTTTCTTGGAACTATTTGGATAATTGCGATTTTGGTCCTCAAACAAAGTCACTTATGTAGTTTTGGTCCTCAAACGATTTGATGTTGCAATTTTGGTCCTCAAACTATCAATTTTTTGGCACTTTCAGTCCTTCAGTTAAAATTTTCGTTAAACTTAACGGAAATTTCATTTGAAGTGGAAAAATTGTTAATTTTCTCCCATTTTGTGGTATTTTTCAAGTTGTTGTAAATTTTCACTCATTTTTGTTAAGAAAAACAACATTATTTTCCACTTTAAATGAAAATTTGTTAAGATTTTTAGCTAAGAGTCTCTTTTTCCACAGTTATCAATTTTTTTTGTTCAGATTATTTAAAAAATTTGTTGCCTAAGTTCATTTTTTTTTTTGTTTATCTTCTCTTAAAATTTGAAGAAAAAAGAGAAAATGGTTGTATTAGATGAAAATACCACAAAATGGAAGAAAAATAACAGTTTTTTCCACTTCAAATGAAATTTTCGTTAAGTTTAATGGAAATTTTAACGGAAGAACCGAAAGTGGCAAAAAAATGATAGTTTGAGGACCAAAATTGCAACATCAAATTGTTTGAGAACCAAAATTGCATAATTGACTTTGTTTAAGGACGAAAATCGCAATTCCCGAACTATTTAAAGACTTAATGTTTTCTTAATTTTCTTTTAATTATTTTTAATTAAGTTAATTAAAAACTTACTTAAATTTTATTAGTTTTTTAAATTGGGGACGATGAAGATGGCGCCACCAGCCATGGATGAGGGTGACGACATCACCGTTACTCTTTGTTTCTAGTTTGGGCGACCGTTGTCGCTCATGTAAGAAGTAACCCAATTTATTTTAATTTTTGTATCGTGATGAGTGGTGACTTTCAAAATCTATTGACTAAAAAGTAACGATTAATTAATTGTTCAAAAAGAAACATGAAAATGTAAGAAGTAATGGTAAAATTACACTTTTAGTCCCCAAATTGTACCACTTATTCGATTTTGATACTCGAACAATTCAAGGTCATAATATTAGTCTTCAAAGTGTTAACGTTTTTATACTATTAGTATATTTCGTCAAGTGTCCATCAAACATAACCGAGGAGGCCACTTTTTTTGCACGTATGCATCTTAGGTGCGGAAAAAATGGAAAAATTACACTTTCGTTCTCAAACTTAATTTATCACCAATTCGATTTTGGTACTCAAACAATCAAATGTGACAATTTTTGTCCTAAAATTATCGTCTTGGCTTTGAACTCCATTGTTGACGAGTTTAACATCAAGAATTCTAAGGAAAAGACATAATGCTTGCCCAAATTATGGGGTAAGTTGCTTGATATTTTTCTTTTCTGTTTTTCGTACATGAATCATTCAGAAGATTGAATCTTTTTTTTTCTTTCTAAAAATGAAACAAATGAAGAGTTTTGTGGCTTCTTCCAATGGTTAAACGATAAAATATGTGAGATAAACAATGACCATTCTTGTGTTGCTGAGAAGAATTAATAATTTGGAAGATGAGGTGATGAATTGCAAGAAAATGAAGAGAAACTGGTGCAAGAAAAAAAAAAAACAAATAATAGAAGGAAGAAGAAACTGGATGAGACGATTGCGACTCATGACAACAGGTTGAAGTTGATTTTTATACTTTTATCAATTTTAGTTTTCTTAGTTGGCATAATGTGATGAAAATGGCCGAGCCAATGGTGATCTGGAGGGTTGCACTTCTTGCTATTATGAAGTAATTTGGTGTTCCCTTTTAAGGATTTATTGTTAAGTTTATTGCTTTATTGTACTTAGTTCCATGGTTTATGAGTGCGTCAATGTATTTGCAATTGTGTTGACAATGGGGATCAAGAAAAGCAAGGTTACAACATGAACCAAAGAGAAAATGCACAGGCTGTTTTCCACTTTTTTCCATTCGTTTCCATGAGCTCTTAATGGACCAATTTCATAACAAAAAACTGATAGTTTGAGGACCAAATTTGTCACGTATGATTGTTTGAGGGCCAAAATTTAATTAGTGGTAAAGTTTGAGGACGAAAAATGTAGTCCTCCCATTTTTTTTTCCCTCCTCAGCTCATCGCATGCAAAAAACATGACTCCTCCCCCAATTATGTTTGATGGACACTTGATAGAAAATAGCAAAAGTGTAAAACAAAGGTAACATTCTGATACTAATGTTGTAATCTCGAATTATTTGAGAATCAAAATCGAATAAGTGATGTAGTTTGGGGACAAGAGGTGTAATTCTCCCGAAAAATACTCACAGAGATCAATTTGAACCCAAGCTCTCTAGTAGGAGGAGATTTTAGCATGGATTGATTTTAACCGAATAACACATAATTGCATTTTTAGTTTTGTAATACAATCTCTACGAATTTAGCCCTGTAATTGTTATGGTCTTAAAATGGTCTTTTGGGTGTTTTTCATTTCGCGATTTAAAGATGAAACTGGGCGGAAAGTTGCATGTTCTGTCATGTGCTGGTTAAAAAATGTAGAAAACACATTTTATTGATCATTTTATTGCTGATGTGGCAAGGGGTGATTGATGCCAAAAAAAAAAAGTCAACCTGCCATAAGCCAGGACTTTTCATGTCAGCAAAAATCTACCAATAAGAAGTGTTTCTCCAATTTTTAACCGATACTGACTTGTACATGTCACTTCCGCCCAACTGTATAGTTCTGGTCAAATATTTCCTGAAATAACAAAAATAAAGAATGTGAATAACCAATTTACAAGTCTAATATATACAGGACTAAAATACCAAAAAATTATAGAAACACAATCTTCCACCATTTTTGTTCAAGTTAGAAGGGTAAGTTGAGAAAGAACTGGGAAAAAATGATTCAAGCAATCACACTAATTTTTCTTCTCATTTTGAGAAGTTCTCAAAATCTGAGTTTTCATTATTTTGTAACTGTGGATTTATGCTTCCATGTTAGCATAATTTTAGATTAATTTTAGGTTTAAATGCACTTTTGCTCCCATAATTTAGAACATTTGGTATTTTCGTCCGTTAACTTTCTAAACTAGCGTTTTCGTCCTAAATTTTTTTTAATTGTCGCGATTTCAATCCTTTTATCTACCGGAGTTGTCTTCCACGGGGGTGAACTTTAGTAGAAAAAAGGACTAAAATTGAGAGAATTAAAAAGATTGAGGACCAAAATATTATTCTAAAAAATTAAAAGACGTAAATGCTGGCAATTATGACCCAATAGGAACAATAGCCCCAATTTTACAAGGTCATATGAGATGCACATGCATTTTTTTGGAGATAAAGATGAACTCCGGTGAAAAAAAAAACAGAAACATGATCAAAATGCTACCCTATAAATTAAAGGACAAAAATGCCAAATGACCTCAATTATCAAACCAATTAAGTGAATTTAAACCTTAATCTTAATTATAAGTTATAATAATTTGGGGAATTAACTATGAGTACTTAATTTCGTCTTTAGATCATAAACTCAGAGTTACTCAAATGTCTGCAAGAGAAGCAGGGCACATCTTATGAAGCATTTGTAATAGAGAAATTGATACCTATTGTTGGCAAACTTATCTATCATATATAAATGACTTAATTTGAATTTATAAATTGGCAAACTTATGTATCAACTAAATGATTAATTTAGCACTTTTTTTGGAAGGCGAGTTTTCATGTGTGATCACATATTCCACTGTAGTAGCTGGTGGGGGGATTGATTGAATGCTTGTTCAGCAAATTTCAATTTCATAAAGCCCTAATTTTATCTGCATTAGCAACTTCAAGTGAGTTAGAGAAATTTGATAACCAAAATCCTAAATTGCACAAAATTAGTGAATTAGGGATATTTAATTTCCAGCCATATAACTACAGTCTTAAAAATGCCACCCCAACATACACGGTAGTAAATATAATTTTAATCATTGTCTCTGCATACAATTATAGGCTAAACTTCATTTTACCTCCTTATGTATTCACGAAATAGCTAAATCCCCCTCCCCGCCCCATTTTTGAAAAATAGAATAAACAATTGTTAATTAATTGTTCAAACACAAACATGAAACATTAAAAAAAAAATAGACAAATATGGGGAATTATACTTTTAGTTTTCAAATGGGATAATTGCGATTTTAGTCCTCAAACTTTGCCACTTATGCAGTTCCGGTCCTTAAATAGTTTTAAGTTGCACTTTTGGTCCTCAAACTATTATTTTTTTGGTAGTTTTGGTCCTCCATTAACTTAACTGTTAAAGTTAACGGAATTTATTTTTAGTTCCAAAAATTGTCATTTTACTCCCATTTTGTACTAGTTTTCAAATTTTAGTCCAATGCACACATTTTTTCCAATTATTTTCAAACTTCAAGAGAGGAAAAATAAAAAGGATGAATTTAAATAACAAAATTTCTATGTAATCTTACTAAAATATTGTTGTGGAATGTTATGTTATGTTGGAGATTGTGGAATGTTATGTCATAATCTCAAATTCAATTGTTCATAATCTATTAATGTTTGAGATTGTGGAATGTTATGTTAAATTGGGGATAAATGCAATTTTGGTCCCTAAACATTGCCGCTAAAGCAGTTTCGGTCCTCAAACTTTTTGAGGTTGCACTATTAGTCCTCAAATATTCATTTTCTAAGTACAAACAAAATTAAGGGTTGAATCTTAAGTTTTCATCTTCTCTCTGCCTTCTCTCTAAGAAAATGGGCGATTTGCCCATTTTCTCTCTCTAGAAATTTCGATAGCCCTCCTCAGCCACTGTCGTCGGCAACCCTTGCCAGCGGCACCTTACCCCCACATCGGCGAACATTCTCACCGTACCGCGTCTCCGGCGGACCTCCCACATGCGCCCACACACCACCCACAGTACCCACAGTACCCACCTACCACCTCCTGATTTCCTCTCTCTTTCGTTCTGCCACCCCTCACCACCGTCGCATTCCTTTTTCTCCAATACACCGACCTTTGAGCTCCATCGCCGGAACAAAAACCACTCTTCAGACTCCCCTCATCCTCCTCTTCATTTCCCCTCAACCAATTTCATTAACCCCCTACCAGAACTCATAAGGGCATCTGAACCCCCAGCTCACGAATCCTAGCTGCCATTCATGGTTGATCACCCATCTTCCTCTAATCTGAACCCTCCACCACCTGCACCTCAACCCCCTCCTACTCCAACCCCCCTCCCCCCCGGGCAAGAGATCCTACGCCAACATTGTACAAAAATTGCCAGCCACCCATTTCCAACATGACCCTGCTCAATTGGCCAAGAAAACATTCCAAGATGATAATCTGCAGGAAATTGGAACTGCAACCAAGTACAAGGGACTACCTAGAATTACATACTCTGAAGAAGAGACCTCACAGCTTGCAAACAGACTAAAATTCGCACTGGTAGGCAAGTTTTAACATGGGATTCCAAATCTTAACTTCCTGTGGCAAAGGATAATCAAACTTGGCCTTCAAGGATCTGTAAGTGTTGGCCCCCTCAATCTGAAGCATGTTTTGATTATGCTTTCCAATGAAGAAGACTACTCCAGGCTTTGGTTGCGAGGTGAATGGTCATTTGATGGATTTCCAATGAGATCTTTAAGTGGACACCTGAGTTTGATCCCCACATTGAGTCTCCAATTGCCCCTGTCTGGTTGAGGCTCCATGAGCTGCCATGCCATCTTTTTAGAAGAACACCTTGTTTAGCATTGCAAAGCAGATTGGGAAAATCCTAAGGATGGATGAGCCCACAACAGATTTGTTAAGAGCCAACCTTGCCAAAATCTGTGTTGAAGTGGACCTAACAACTCCAAGAATCCAGCAGATCTTCATGAATGTTAGGCAAAGGACTATTAAGAAGCATATCATCTATGAAAACTGGCCCCTGTACTGTGCTTTGTGCAAACATTTGGGGCATGATCACACAACTTGTCTTTTCAATACTCAGGATGAGCATCTCCAGAATGATCAGAATACCAGCAATAAGGAGCCTACACACCAGCAGGAAGAAGGTAATGAGGACCTTAGAACCATTCTGAATACGAAGAGAAAAGGTAAGAAAGTGATCTTTGCCAATGAGCCCCTTACTAACAACAACGGAACTACTTAGGTAACCACAGGTAAAACGAATGATGCTCCCTCTATGCTAAATGATGAAATTTACCCTGTGCATGACTTGGATACTAGTAACCATGTTTCTCCCAATATTGTTGGTGGTGATGGAGTTAATGCTGTTAATGTTGTTGTTGGTACTGGTATTGATGATGCTGCGGTGCATGATAATGTTGTGCATGTAAATACTCAATATGTGTCTAATATACCTACTGCTGAAGATGATTTCAACTATGATGACCCTATAATTGCTGCACTTCTTGATAAAAACTGGGATGAGGAAATTCAGGCTAGGAGCAACAAAAATGACATAATTGCTGATATTGAGGCCATTAACGACATACTTGAGATGAATGCTTTTAGAACCCCTGAAAAAAAGAGATGCACTAAAACTAAGAATAAAGGAAAAAGCAAGAAGATATCCAACCCTGCCACTGATGAAAATTTCTGGAAAACAAAGACCCCAAAGAACACACTAAATTTTCAAACAGGGAGTACAAGCCACCGCATAGAGTCTGATCACTCGAGCCTTCAGGAGGGAGATCCTAATGAACAATTGGAAGTTAATGAACCAACCCTTACCTTTAATAGATTTTAGAGTCTGGAAGACCTTGATGATAATGACCCTTGCAACCAGCCTGCCCAAAATACTGAACCATCTGATGTTACTAGGACCCCCACCCTGTATAACACAAACATAACACCTATCCTAACTCAATCAGCATACCAAACAGATAGCACTCGCACCTCCTTTAATACTAATGAAGATTTTGATATAATAATGGAAGCCACCTCTATACTACAACAATCAGTTCCCAAAGGAGTAAACAAAGCTGCAGCCACATTCCATGCTAAGGAGAAGACTAATCTAGAGCACTCACAACCTCAAACTCAGGACATTGAACAAAATAACATCCTCCTTGAATCTGCTAAAAGTAGTAGGCATAAGAAAAACCAATCACAAGAACTTAACCCTAACACTAATATTGGTAAAACAGGAGGTAAAACTAAAAAGTCAAGACAATCACCACAAGCTTCCACAAAAAGAAACACAAGATCATCCTCATCTTCCTCCTTACAGTTTTAAATGTTTAAAATACTCATATGGAATATTAGGGGAGTGGGTAAAGCGGAAAAACAAAAGATCCTATTTAATCTATGCACTGAACACAGGCCTAAAATACTTGTACTTCTGGAACTTTTTGTTCAATTGAATGCCTCTTTTTTCATTAGGAGATTTGGATTTGGCAGTATTATTGCTAATGTGAATAACAAAATTTGGTGTTTTGCTGCACACGGTATGGATATCCAAACTGTTAAAGATAATGCTCAATTTTTGCATGTCAAAGTCTCCTATAGCTTGCTGGAGGAACTATTTCATGTACTTTTGTGTATGCAAAATGCTACAAGACACCCAGGAGATAACTGTGGGATGAACTACACAATCTGTCCAATGATAATGTTCCTTGGCTTGTTGGGGGAGATTTCAACACTATTTTGAACTCAGAGGACAACCAAGGGGGAGTGCTAAATAGATTGGGACCCATGCAGGATTTTGGGAATATGCTAATGGAGACTGGACTAATTGGTGCTGGGTTTGAAGGGGAACTCTTCACCTGGACCAACCATAGAATATGGAAGAGACTTGACAGAGTCCTATACTCCAAAGAGTGGGCAGACCTATTTAACAACACTAGAGTCTCACACTTAGCCAGGAGGAAGTCTAATCATCACCCCCTTCTAATCATGGCTGATAAAGAAACAGTGAGATACCCAGCCTCATTCCGATTCCAAAATATGTGGATAAGGCATCACACATTCCTGGACACAGTGAAGAACTCATGGAATCTCCCTGTCCATGGGCATGGGATGTACAAGCTACAACAAAAGATATATAGAACCAAAGAGCTACTAAAGAATTGGAACACACACACTTTTGGAAACATTTTCAGTAATGTGGAGAAAGCCAAACAGGAAGCTGACCAAGCTGAGAAAACTTTTGATCATTGCCCCAGTGAAAGAAACCTGATCTCCCTAAACAAATGCAATGATGCCTTAATTCATGCCCTGACAGTGGAATCTGATTACTGGAAACAAAAAAACAGCTGTAAATAGCTGGAAGCTGGAGAACGCAACACCAAATACTTCCATTCTCTTGTGAAAAAGAAACATATCAAATTTAGAATCCACAAAATTGTTGTGAATGACCAAGAGATTACTGAGGGATACCCTTGAGTTTGATCCCCCTTACCAACTCCCTCAAATCCCTGAAGCTTATGTACAAAGTCTGGGTACCCCTTCAACCCTGGAAAAAGTTAAAGAGGTGGTCTTCAGTATTGATAAAGAGGGTGTGGCTGGGCCAGATGGTTTCAACTCTTGCTTTTACCAAGTCTGTTGGGACTTCATATAGACAGATATACATGAAGTAATGATTGATTTCTTCAGTGGAATCCCCCCTCCCAGGAGTTTCACTGCCACTACTATTGTTCTTATACCTAAGAGTGACTCTCCTCAAGGATGGCAGGATTTCAGGCGTATATCATTATGCAATGTCACCAACAAGATAGTATCAAAGTTGCTGTATAGAAGGAATGCCCCTCTACTCCCTGACATAATCTCTCCCTCCCAAAGTGGCTTTGTGCCACTTGTACCACTTAGGCTATACTTTCAGTACTCCGATTAAATTGTAACTCCACTAGAAGAAGCATACTTTTACATTGAAAGAGGCCTATATGGGAAGGATCAAGTACATTGGATAACCGGTTATGTATGGTTATCTCTGTATGAAGAACCAGTAGCAAGATGGAACAACTCTTAGTTGCACTTAGTTATACACCAAAAACGGTTGAGTGATGCCTGCATAGAACTCCACACTGAGGACTCAAGTTCTATATGTTCCTAAGAAGACTCGTCTCAAGAATGAAAACGCTGCAAGTTAACAATGTTTAAACAGTGACTCTAACCATCTACATTGGGCAGGGATGAAGCATCTTCCGGGTGAGAAAGATTAGCATACGTTGAAAATGAGAGCAACATGCCTGAGAAACTCACAATAGACATATCTTCACACTTGATGTCAGCATGCT
The DNA here is from genome assembly GCA_034509735.1 of Sesamum alatum. NCBI lineage: Eukaryota > Viridiplantae > Streptophyta > Magnoliopsida > Lamiales > Pedaliaceae > Sesamum > Sesamum alatum. Next base: position 49,816,954 of record JACGWO010000003.1, read on the forward strand.
GCTTCTGTTTTGTCCCATAGGCATCCTCTTTGCATCCACATATATGACTACTCCAGTACCATAACAACCCATTCCAGCCTAATTCCTATGCGGGATCAAATGTTTAGTTCTGCTCTGACAGGGGAAAAGAGCATTGAATGAGTTGCATTCATTCTCTCTATTTGAAATGAAAAGTTAACCCACACTCCCAAAAGATTTTTTCTTTACATGATTGCCTTCTCTCTTTTCCTTGGCCGAGATGTTTGATATTGATCTTTTGTGGTAGTTTATCAATCAGAAACCAAATAAGAAAATTCTGTTGAGTTTGTTGAAAATTTCAGCAGCAAAAATTTCTGCTGCTGAAAATCAACAGAAAGTATTTCAGAGTTTGCTAAAAATTTCAGCAACAGAATATATAAAGCAGAATTTTAGCTGCAGTAGTATTTAAGCTGCTGAAAATTTTGAAAACTACATTTTTGGGTTGTAGATAAGGCCATGGATGATGTACCAAACTTGTAACAATAAACTTTGGAGTTTCTATTAGTGGGGGAGACTTGGTGAATTAAATTGTGAATTGGACTACCTAGTTTCTCTATATGTGTTTTTAGCATTAAACAACCTAAATGCTCTTAGTAAAACTTCAACCTACAGAAAAGAAGCCTTATGGTTATATTATTTTCAATGGTGACTTGGGTTTGAGTCCTTAGATCTACATAAGGCTTGATCATACGAGCGTGGATGTGCATGTTTGTTCAGTTTTTTAGTAGAACTTTTCTTACTTTGTTGAGGAGATCTTTTATCTGATTGTTATGCGTGTTTGTGTCACCTAATAAAAGCCTCCATTATTGGATTCAATCTTATTCAAAAACTCTTTGGATGCCAAAGTGCTTTTTTGCAAAGACTATTTGTTGTTTTAATTGAGAAGAGTTGTTGTCTTCAACTAGCAGAGATGTAGATCTTTTCAGTTTTCAAATTTTCTGTCCTGTATGAACACACAACCACTATCTAAATGCAAGGGTTATCACATTTTCTCACACAATGGTTATTACAAATGTAGATTTATTCTGTCAATGCAATTTCTCATACTTTGAAACTGCCATTTTAAGAGCATGCATGTTTTTGTTTTTTGCATAAAATTGAAGGGAATATGGTTATCGCATTTTCACCACTCTGAATATGCACATTCAGATCTTGAGATTTAATTTGAAATATAATTTCACCACTTTGGGCCATATCTCATGTAATATTGGTTTTTCCGTCTCTTTCTTTCACTTCAATTAATTTTCATATCAGGTTTAGATGGAGAAGTGGTGCAATGATTTTCCAAAATGTATCTATGGCCATCTTTTAGAACGTTTGGATTGTTAATTGCTAAATTTTTCATGATGGTTCCATTTCATTCTTTTCAATAATTTTGAATTTTCTACTGATCGTAGATGAGGTCTATAACAACATATAGCTTAGTTAGTCGAGGCTATTGCTGTGGACTGGATTGCGCTTTAATTTGTTTTGGGTTTTGCCCATATCTAATATTATCAGTTTTTTTCTGGATTTTTCATTTTTCTAAGATTTTCCTCTGTTTGCAGTATGTCGTGAAAGTCTGACTTTGCATCACTGCTGAACGTTTCAGCATCATCATGGACAATGTTTAGATTTTGTGGCTCCGTATTGGTTCTTCTCCTTGCAATATTTTAAGCACATGATACATTTCTGATTTGCAATTTGGTTCAATGTGTTAGTGTGAAATGGATAATTTTACATATGGTTTAGTTAGGATATTTTTATTGTGTTCAGAGCTGATTGCAGTTCTCGTGCAGTTTGTAATAAGACTACTATATCTAGTTGTGAAGCATATATAATTGTCAATTAGGCCTTACCATGAAGCTTTTGGTTTAATTAGGATATTTCAATTGAGTTTGGAGCTGATTGCATTTTTCGTTCAAATAGTAATAAGGAGGTATAGAATTGTTATGGAGGCATTTGACAAGTAGGTGCCTCTTTGGAGATGTTATATGGCAACTCTTTTTTATTTTGTGCCTCCAAATATAAGGTATGGAGGCAATCAAAGAGCCTTTAGAAAGTGGAAAAGTACCTCCATAATCTCTTTATAGAGGCATTTTTTTTAGAGTGCCTCTAGATCTTTCGTGACCGTAGCTATAGAGGCTTTTTTACTTTATTGCCTCTATATGTATTAAACGCGATTTTTGTAGATATAAAGGCACATAAAATAGCCTCAAAAAGTCCGTATTGTACTAGTATATACTTAATATTTTTTATAATTTTATTATTTTTTATGGAATTTTTCAAGCATTGTACAACATATTTGCTTCGTATCGTCCTATAATATCCCGATATGCTGCAGTCGATGTGGAAAAATATCCGCCGATATTATCGCCGATACCACAACTTTGAACCATGATCCAGGAACCTTCATCTCCATTCCATCTTCAGTCATCCATAGATAATCCTCTATATTGGAAGATGTCGTTTGACTACCATTGAATCTGAATCATTTATCCAGAAGCACAACATGTTGATGTTAGGCCATTAGTTGGGCCATCACAGACATCCTAGATGCTGCCCAAACGAAATATCAGACGACTGGCCCGCTATGAATAAATCCAGTTGATAATGTTACTACCTTTATGTTTAATTTACCTTACGAATATATTAGGGAGTTAGTGAAAGTGTTACCAACTTTGGACCACATGTCTGTCATTCCTAACAGCTGGGACAATTCTGTTACAATCACTATCTATTTGTAGCTTTGGAATTTAATGAGAAAAGGCATGAAAGTTTGCCACCAAGATTTTGTCTGCTTCTTCCCCCAGAAAATTCCCCCTTTCTGCTGAAAGCCCTATCATTTTGGTGCTTTCATTGTTGACTCTTGCCGCCGCCAACATGAAAACTCGTTCCAAGTCCCTCTCCGACCTTCAGCAACTACAAGAAACCGTTTCTTCTTTTGTCACCGCCATGCACGACCTCAAACACACCATAGACTCCCGCCATGAACAAACCTCTGTTGCCATCACTGCCATCCAGCTCCAGCTCGCCAATTCTTCCACTTTCCCCTCCCCTCAACCTCCTCTCCTGTCGCGCCCACCCTCACCCCCACCACCCTGCGATTCTAATTCTGTTCCCAAGCCCCCCAAGTTGCAGCTACAGCTGTTTGACGGCTCCAATCCTCTTGAGTGGGCCTTCTACGCCGAATAGTTTTTCAATTTTTATTCCATTCCGGTGGAGTAGCGTCTAAAGTGGGTGGGGTGTTATACGGCCGGCTATGCCCTCGGCTGGTTTAAGTGGCTCCATTCCACCGGCTCCATTTCGTCTTGGCCGGTTTTTCTCCCCGACTTGGAGGCCTGTTTTGGCCCCTCTTCCTACGAAAACCACCGCAGGCCCTTTTCAAGGTACGACATACAGGCTCCATTTCGGAGTATCAGCTCCAGTTCGAGCAACTCTCTCACCGCGTGGTGGGTCTGTTTCCCGAAGCGACCCTCGACTGTTTTTTGTCCGGCCTTCAGCCGGAATATCAACGGGAATTAACGGTGCTCCATCCCTCCTCTCTTTCCCAAGCTTTTGGCCTTGCGAGGCTCCTCGAGTCTATGTTTGCGGACCAGCTGTTCCTCGGCCATCGTTCGTCGTTGGCTGCACCTCCGGTTTGCTCCATGGCCCCCTCGGCCTGGCCTCCGCTCTTGTTGGGCCCGCCGCCCCGACCATCATTTTTCGTGGGCCCTAGGTTTCCTCTACCCGTTCCCCGCCTTAGCCCGGCCGAGTTGAACGCTCATCGTGCCAAGGGGCTATGCTCTAATTGTGATGAGCATTTCTCATCGGGCCATCGCTGTAGGCCCAAGCAATTCATGCTGATGCTCACTGATGATGAGTGGGACGAGCCTGCTCGTGGGTAGGATTCTTTGGCCGATTTCTCCTGTGCCGATGCCTTGGCCTTACCGCCGTCACCTCCGGCCTTCTTCCTGATCCTCCAGTTCCGGAGCCCGAGCATTTCCACCATTCTGTGGATGCCATGTCCAGTGACCCTACCCCACGGATGCTTCGCCTTCGCGGTTCTATTTGGGGCCATCCGGTTACGATACTCGTCGACTCTGGGAGTCCCCACAACATCATTCCCCCGCATTGCGGCTTATCTTCAGTTGCTAACACGCCCGTTGCCTACTTTTTGTGTCATGGTCGGTAATGGGGCCACCTTCATTGCTCCGGAGTCTGTTCGGACGTTTCGCTCGCGCTGCATCACCACAATTTTCATGTTTCTCTTTACCTGTTTCCTATCTGCCGTGCTGATCTCGTCTTGGGCGTCCAGTCGCTGCAGACTTTAGGGCCGTTTTTATCCGATTTCTCCATGTTGTCTATGCAGTTCTATAGGGACAGGGTCCTTGTCACCCTGACGAGCTTACCTCAGCCCAGTATCTCTGCGGCTTCTTGTCATCAGTTCTGCCGCCTGTTTGCCACTGATGCAGTCGCCTCCATTTTCACTATTACCGCAAGCCTCACGGAGCCCCTGTCCCCTTTGGATCTCTCATTTGACAGGCTGCCCCCCTTATTTGTTGTCTCTGTTGCATGAGTTTGCTCTTGTGTTTGCGCAGCCAAGTTCTGTGCCACCCCACCGCCAACACAACCATCACATCCACTTGCAGTCGGGTGCGGCCCCTGTTAATTTTGGCCGCATCGCTATCCGCATTGTCAAAAGGAGGCCATGTCTAGCATCATTTCTTCTATGCTGAAAGATGGTCTTATTCGACCAAGAACCTCTCCTTTCTCATCTCCAGTGCTCTTGGTCAAGAAGAAAGACGGCAGTTGGCGGTTTTGCGTGGATTATCGCGCTCTTAACGCAGTCACTGTTCGGGATCGTTTCCCTATTCCGATAGTGGATGAACTATTGGATGAGCTTCATGGTGCCACCTTCTTCTCGAAGATTGACCTCCGCTCCGGCTACCATCAGATCCGTATGGCCAAGGATGACATTCCCAAAACTGCTTTTCGGACCGTCGATGGCCATTTCGAGTTCTTCGTCATGCCCTTTGGGCTCACCAATGCCCCGTCCACTTTTCAGGCCGCCATGAACAACCTCTTACGTCCCTACTTACGGAGGTTTGCTCTCGTTTTTTTTTTTTTTTTACAATATTTTGATCTATAGCTCCTCTTCGTCGGACCATCTGTTACATGTGCGCCATATTTTACAGTTGTTGCTATCTCACTATTTCTTTGCCAAGCTTGCTAAGTGCCACTTTGGGGTACATTCCGTTGAATATTTGGGCCACATTATTTCGGGACTCGGAGTTGAGCCGAATCCTGCGAAGTTATCGGCTATTCGAGACTGGCTGGTTCCCTGCTCCCTCACTGATCTGTGGGCTTTCTTAGGGCTCACCGATTTCCATCGTCGCTTCGTCCGACACTATTCAACAATCACTGGGCCCTTGACTGACTTGCTCAAACAGCCCACCTTGCACTGGTCTGATGTTGCTCAACACGCCTTTGCGGCTTTGAAGGCCGCCATGGTTTCTCTTCCTACTCTTACACTTACGGATTTTTCCCTTCCATTTGATGTCACTACGGATGCATCTAACATCGCCATCGGAGCTATTCTTTCTCAACAGGGTCGGCCTCTTGCCTTCTATAGCAAGAAGATGTACCCGCGAATGCAAGCCACATCTACCTATGTCCGGGAATTATTTGCTATTGCGAAAGCCGTCAAGAAGTGGCGTCAATACTTGTTGGGTCACACCTTTCAGACCATCGCAGTTTGGAGTTAGTCTCCCAAACCATTCAAACGTCGGAGCAGCAGAAGTGGCTCACGAAGCTTGTGGGGTATAGCTACGAAATCCATTATAAGTCGGACAAGGAGAATGTCATTCCCGATGCTCTTTCCAGGTGGTCGGATGATTCCTCGACATTTTTGGCTGCGATTATGATGGGCGTCGGAACCACCAAAAATAATTCCTACAATTACTTTCTTGTGAAAGTGGTAAGTAGGGCCAAATCTACGGGGATCCGCGATAAGTTGATTTCTTCAAAAAGGGACAAAAGCAATAAAAGAGAGGGGGGTTTAGAATTTTAGTTTTTAAAAATAGCAAAGAACCATTTAAAGGAGAAGAGTGAATAGATAAGAAAGCTTCCCGGTTAAAGTAGGTTCATGCTTGATTTCGTCAGTTGATCATCAATGCAAATGTAACAGTTATTAAAACACATAGATCAGTTATGGTCATTGGTATGGCCTAACAACCTCACCCTTCTTTACCTTTTCGACAGCCAAGGAACGTCCATTGGCTAGATCTCCTAATCAATGAACAACCCCGTGAACTGTTAAAATAGGTGACCAGAAAGCCAATTGGATTGGTGGTTTTTTGGGTACTATTTAGCAATCTTTATTAAAGTAATATTAACTTGATGAATATAGTAAGTATTCATTCGTGGCACTATGTGTTTGTTGTGCTTACTGATTAAATTAAACGGCATTTAAACGTCACAACAAATTCCCACAGACCAATTGGATAACCCATGTAGTTGGGCTGCGCATTGGATGGAAGCTATGAAACCAACTTCTGATGGTTGATCTGAAATGTTCCAAGTCGAGGACCTCGAGACAGGGCATCGAGGGTCCTATAGAGACTTGTAGTAAGGATTGCATTCATTGGATGAGTGTCGTGTTTCATCGGCGACAGACGTTGGACGTCTATGCAATATTAGTAGGTTGATTGACAAGGGTGTCAGCTGACTGAACTGTCTCGCGGGAATCGTCATATGGAAGCCTTAGAGGCTTGGTCGGTATGACTGGAATTCCCGGTTCCGATAGTACGGGATTAGTCCCTGGACTTGAGGAATCATGGTAGTCACAAGCATATGATGGGTGTATCTAGGGTCTGGCAAGAGATATCCGTATCTGGGATACGCTCATTATAAGCCTTAGCCAGTGCAATCGGAATATGTATTGAGGACGGTGGATTCCAAGATAGGATCCGTCACCTGTCAGAATATGACAGTCGAGTTTCCAATGCGCTCTGAGACGGTTTAAGCTCTTTAAGTCTGTGGCCACAGCGTTGGTCGAGTAGGGAATGGTTTCCTACGTCGATCAATAGAGCAAACGTGTCTCGAGTTATTGAGCATAGTTGTCTAGTCCAGGATGGGAACCGACATCCAATTTCATGCCCTAGACTTAGACCGGGAGACGGATGATGGAAGAACCGTACTCATATGGAACTCGGGAGCCTAAATGTTCACACCAACATTCACATATTCTCTAGTTCCATGGACCGTTGCTAGACGGCCACCCATGGTGACGGGCATTTTCCGATTAATGGTTAATTGGAAAATAATTAATTAAATTGGATTTAATTGACCAATTGTATTGGATACAAGCCAAAGTCTAGCTGAGGGTGAACCTAATGAGTCACACACAAATCACTATGGGATTGGTAGAATTAATTTGGAATTAATTCTAGAAGAAACGAATTAATTTAATTGGATTAAATTAATTCAAGGAGAATATAAATGATTGGATCATTTATTTGGGAAATTCCATTTAATGGATGGCCCAAGAATTAATTAATTTTGGGCTTAGCACCTTTAAATTAATTAGATTAATTTAAAGGGTTTGGTTTAGTTAATTGATTGGATCAATTAATTAGTGTTTAATCATAAGTTTATTTTGATTGGATCAAATAAATTTTTTGGCTTTCAATAAGGTTTAAAATTAATTGGATTAATTTGGAACCTATGGATCTTGATTGGTATTGATTTAATTTGATTAAATCAAAATCGGTCAAAATCGGTCCATGATTTGAAGTCAAAATCATCAAGTTGAATGTAAGATGAGAAGTTGAAGAACTCCTACACAAGTGCATGTGAGTGGCTTAGTGGTGTGGAGGTTGTGGAGGTTATCTAGGATAACTTATGCATGTCTTGAATTTGAAATTCAATGACTAGCATATACATACACCTCTCAATTTTTCTAGCTTGCTCTCACTTGAAGAAAAACACAAGCCACATTTTTTCCCTTAGAAAAATCTGAAAAAATTCTCTTCTTTGTATTCTAATTGAATTGAATTCAAAGTTAGAACTTAAACATTCCAAAAACACCTAATTAATAGCTAGTGTTAAGTTTGGAATTGTTTCTTCTTCATTCCTCTACTACTATCTAGAAATAGTTTAGAGGACATATCCTTAGTGTGGTGTGGACAGTACTTAGAGGAGTTCTACGTTGGACTCTCAAGTGAACGGAACAAGGAAATGAAAAGGCAATAAAGCTAGAACCGGTTCTACGTGCAACGAACATAAGGTTGGTTTTCTTTACGTTTTTATGTATCTTTTGTTTTTAATGCTTTAGCCACATGTCCAGCATCTTCTCCTCTTGTATTTATGCTTTCATAAACACCGAACGCCCAGGAACTTCAAAGGGAACACCCCTTCGAACCCATTTTAGATTTATGCTTTAAATTAACGCTTTTTACGCTTCCGTTGCGTTCCCGGGCCGTACCCGATCAGAGCCCGGTTCGGTGTTGTGGCTATAGGATTTACAAGTTATTATGTGTTAAGCATGAAGAACATGTTTCAGTTTTATCGCAGCAATTTAAAAAAAAAAAGAGAAAAAGTAAAAAACGGTGTCGGCCGCCCAGCAGGGGCAGCAGGCGCGCGCCCGCGCGCGCAGGCAGGGGAGTCTGCGCGCGGCCGGCACGCGTGCGCGGGCATCCGCCCGTGGCCGCTGCCGGGCGTGCGCGTGCACGGCCCTCTGGGACGGCTGGGCGTGCGCGCGCACGGCCCTCTGGGACGGCCGGCAGGCAGCACTGTTTTGTGCCCTTTTTTGCCGTTTTTCCGTAAAATTGAATTTTCCTGATTTCTGCTAGTTTTCTGAAGTTATTAATTTTGGCATATTTTAATTTTAGTTAAATTTTTTTTCTAAAATTATTTTTGATGCCTTAGATTATTTTGGAAATGGTTTCCAAACAAAAATAAAAATTATTTGTACATTGGTTGTATAGTTGATATCCATATTTTTAATTGCATTATTAATATGTTAATTTCTGCATTTTATTATGTTTATTATTTTAGATATTGGATATCTATTTATAAATGCATGGGATGTATTTATATGCTTGGCATATTTATATTTGATATAATTGTGTAATTGTTGTTTATTTGATAAATAATAAGGATGATCACTAGCCCATTGACCTATGTATGGTTTAATTTATTGTTGGGTGAGGCCTGCGTGTCTCTTTCTTTTTCTTCTCTCTATCGTTTTTAGCCTTAAAATAATAAGGCTTTCTTCCTCTCTTATAATGTACTCCCCCCGACTTATGATTGGGGTTTCTTTTAAGTTATAATGAGAGTAGATTAGGTTGTGAGGCTTTATTTTATTAAATGTAAGCTTTCAAGGAGATGAAGGTCCAGTAGACGGAGCCCACGGTGGAAGGTCAAGAAGAAGAAAGGAGGATTTTACAAGGCCCCATTAGAATGATAATGGGACGTAAAAAAATTGTAATAATGTAGGCTTACCCTAGATTGACCATAGATCCACTGCGGGCTCAGGGGATCACTTAGAAACGGGCTTGTGATCATCCTACAGGGGCGTGCTAGGCTTCTTTTGCATGTGTTTAATGTTTTAATGCTTTGATGTATGATGTGTTTGGAATACATCTATTTACATTAAATGTTTAAAACTTGAGCATGCAAAATACTAATAATGATGAGGTCTCGGTCTTAATAAATTATAACTCTCACTTGGATGGTCCAAGTAAATATTAGGCCCAAAATGGAATTAAATCAAATGGTTTGATTATTCCAAGCCTTCCATCCATAACAATGTAGTAAGGAAGCTACTTTCACCCATTCGTGGTCTCACGAGTCGTGGCACGTTTGGAATGGAAGAAAGTTGTGCTATTGTTATGAATAAAGGAATATGCTCCTGTTTCCCTGTCTCACGAGTCGTGGGGGGCGACAGTTGAGATATGATTTGGTTGATGGGTCGGGCCTAACGCTGAGTAACATGATTCGCTTGGAGTCCTCGGGATCATGTGAAGAAGCGAGGCAAAATATCTTGGGATCTCATTGGATGAGAATGGTATTGGATACCTCCCACAAAGCCTTTCCCATGTGAATCGTAAAAAGCGGGGCATGGAGAATTGCGTTTGTGGACTCCAAGCCCACTAGGAAATGGTTTCCCGAAAACCCCACTTGAGAGTGGTGGGCTTTTTGAAGAAATAGTAGGAGGGGTTAATGACTAAAAACCAAGTCTTAACTTGAATTCAATATTATAATAATCTACTAAATTTCTGTTTTACATTTTGAATGTAGATGTCTAAGAATCCACTCGCTGTAATTCTTGAGACTAATAAATTTGACGGAACAAACTATAACGATTGGCTGCAAAATTTGAGGATTGTCCTAGATTTTGGAAACCAGGCTTACGTTCTAGATAAGCCTCTTCCTCGGGTCTTGCCGGAAGGGTCCTCATCAGAAGAGCGTTTGACGTTCAATAACTGGCAAGACGATAGCCGCAAGGTCCGCAGCATTATACTGGCTTCCATGACTAATGAGATCCAGAAACAGTATGATCGGCTGGATGATGTCAGCTCGATAATGCTCCGCATGAAAGACGTTTATGCGGTACTGGACCGGCATATTAGATATGCTGCGACGAAGGAATGTTTCGGAGCTAAGATGACAGAAGGGTCGTCTGTACACCAGCATGGAGTGCTAATGCTATCCCTAAGCTCAAAGACCTCTGAGTTGATCTTGGAAAAGAAATGTACATCGACGTGATCCTTCAGTCTCTTCCTCCCACCTTTGACCCATTTATCGTTAACTATAACATGAATGGGCTTGAAAAAGACCTTCATGAGTTGATAAACATGTTGGTCCAATACGAGGAAACGATTGAAAAGTCTTAGCCGTCTGTATTGGTAGGGAAGGCTTCAACCTCAAGAGCGAAAGGCAAAGGAGCCGGACGCTGGAGGAGGAAGAAGGGTAAGACAGAATCAGCCACTGCAAGCGTTTAGAGCGCTCCTGTTGCCATGCTGGGCATGGGCAAAGGAAAGAGGAAGGAGGTTCGACAGCCAAGGATTGCAAAAGATGTTTGCATATATTATCGTGAAAAGAGGCATTGGAAGAGGGAGTGTCGTCAACTCCTCTCCAACCAAGGTACATTTGATTTGAGCTTTAACATGATTACTATTCTACTTCTTGGGTATTGGATACCAGCTGTAGAGCTCATATCTGCAAATGGTTTGCAAGAAATGGGAAGGAGTAGAAGGCTAAGACGAAGATTGTTCTAAAGCTAGACAATGGTTGGGTTGTTGCTGCAAAAGTTGTAGGACCAACTAGGCTTAGCCAATGATCATGTTAGGATAGAGTTGATAGGTCACATTATGTAACCTAGCATGATTAAATTATGTTTTTCTATTGTTGGACAATAAGGATTACATGTTTTTTATCAATGAAAGTTTCTTTTATTTGACAAAGAATGGTTATTCTTGTCTGCTAGGTTATTTGCATAATTGTTTCAATACTATCCCATAATTAGATTATGAATGCTCAAAACAAATGATGTAATGGATAATCAAGATAAACTCATAGATTTGGCATGCAAAGTTAGGTCACATTCCTCTAGATAGGATAAGGAGATTAGTAGATTCAAGGAGTCTAGAAATAGACAATTTGAGCCTACTAGCTTGCAAGTCCTTCCTGAGCAGGAAGATGGCCAAGAAGCTCTTTGTAGGACAAAGTATGCTTGCTAGTGGTCTATTGGATTGGATCCAGTCAGACATCTGTGACTGAATACACAAGACCTGTAGAGGTTCACAAGTCTAAGGGCCTTTAGAAGGCTCAGGGAATTAGATTTGAAGTGGGAACCAAATTGGTTGCAAAATTAAACTTCGATTGGATCAAGTGGTGTGTATTTAGTGTGAGCTCTTGATGTATCTAAATAAGGATGGAACTCTCACTCAGTGGAATTCTTCCTGAAGCGCCACAATTGAACGACGTCTCTGATAAGGGAGGAATCGAACCTTGTTGGACATGGTTCGGTCGGTGTTTTCACTGAACTACCTTGGCCCATTTGGGCGTGTTCTTAAGACAGTAGCCAAGTTGTAAAACATGGAAATTTTTAAAGATCGTGGCCCATACGTCGTATTGGATATGGCATGGCAAGCCTGTATCCTACAATGGATGGTCTTGCATACCTCAAGGGACTAGTGGGAGGCAAACTAGGTTTGCACAGGCTCAAGAGTTGTCCTAAGGGAAATTGAATTTCAGAGGATAACCGGTGTGAGGAGTAGCTCTTTGAGGAATCAAGTAGTGCGACACCTCAGTACGATATAGCAAACATCATTTGTAATCGAGTTTGCCTACTGACTATATTCCACTTCTCCTAAGGACGATTAGGATATCCTAGATACCTGAGAGGTACAGGTTTCTGGGTCAGTCCGGTCAATTGGATTATAATCCAAAAGACATAAGGAGAAGCATTGTTGGACATTTGATCGAATCAATGGCTTGGAGCCGTGTATTCAACATGGAATTCAAACTAGGTTTGAAACTCCATGTAACTGGAATATTCGTTTTGATGAGTTCATACCGATGAGTAACGAGCTTGAGGGTCAGTGAGAGTTTAGTTGTCTTCCTAGTGTTTACAGTGTGTAACGTTTTATTCATTTGGAATGATTAAGATGTTAGGAAACACTGAAACACGACTATTATTTACACAATTCTCCATGAAATGAATTGGATTCCTATATATAGGGTTAAGTTGTCCAAGACTTAGTCAGGGTTGACAGATGAGGATGCTTAGATGTTTGACATCCCCTACGTCTTTGCTATAGGCAGCATGGGCATGTTGTTTAGTGCATTAGACCTGATGTTGTGTATGCTTTTGGCATAACGACGGAAATTGGGTATGTACCAAGGAGGGAGTAGACTGCTGTTGAGAATAGTCTTTAATACCTGAATAAGGATTGAAGAAGTGTTCTTGATGCACGTTCTATGGAGAGTTGATTTTGGAAGACTATAGCGATACTAGCTTCCAGAATCATGTGAATAATATCTAGTCTCAGTATGAACATATATTCAGGCTTAATGGTAAGGTGGTGGCTTGGAAAGGTGTCAAGCAGGACACCACGACGGACCATGAAAGTTGAATGTATAGCAACTTTAGAAGTTGTTCCGGAGAGTGGTTTGGATGAAAAACCACATCCAATGGTTGGGTGTGGTGCCTAGCATAGGCTAGCCAGTAGTTATCTTGGAGGATAACAACATGGTTGTGGCACAAGCTAAAGGACCGAGATCCCATCACGGATCCAGGAAAATTCTTAGACAGTACCATTTGCTTGGAGCAATGGTATAAAGAGGTGATGTGTGGTTGGACCGCATCATCTTGGCAGAGATAAGGTAGACCCATGAGACCGAGCCAGATATCGCAGATTACTCATGCTCAGATAAGTCTGAGCGACATGGGTGATTGGCTTTAGGTCAAGTGGGAGATTTTTAGAATAGGTGACCAGAAAGTCAATTGGATTGGCGGTTTTTTGGGTACTATTTAGCAATCTTTATTAAAGTAATATTGACTTGATGAATATAGTAAGTATTCATTCGTGGCACTATGTGTTTGTTGTGCTTACTGATTAAATTAAACGGCATTTAAACGTCACAACAAATTCCCACAGACCAATTGGATAACCCATGTAGTTGGGCTGCGCATTGGATGGAAGCTATGAAACCAACTTCTGATGGTTGATCTGAAATGTTACAAGTCGAGGACCTCGAGACAGGGCATCGAGGGTCCTATAGAGACTTGTAGTAAGGATTGCATTCATTGGATGAGTGTCGTGTTTCATCGGCGACAGACGTTGGACGTCTATGCAATATTAGTAGGTTGATTGACAAGGGTGTCAGCTGACTGAACTGTCTCGCGGGAATCGTCATATGGAAGCCTTAGAGGCTTGGTCGGTATGACTGGAATTCCCGGTTCCGATAGTACGGGATTAGTCCCTGGACTTGAGGAATCATGGTAGTCACAAGCATATGATGGGTGTATCTAGGGTCTGGCAAGAGATATCCGTATCTGGGATACGCTCATTATAAGCCTTAGCCAGTGCAATCGGAATATGTATTGAGGACGGTGGATTCCAAGATAGGATCCGTCACCTGTCAGAATATGACAGTCGAGTTTCCAATGCGCTCTGAGACGGTTTAAGCTCTTTAAGTCTGTGGCCACAGCGTTGGTCGAGTAGGGAATGGTTTCCTACGTCGATCAATAGAGCAAACGTGTCTCGAGTTATTGAGCATAGTTGTCTAGTCCAGGATGGGAACCGACACCCAATTCCATGCCCTAGACTTAGACGGGGAGACGGATGATGGAAGGACCGTACTCGTATGGAACTCGGGAGCCTAAATGTTCACACCAAAATTCACCTAGTCTCTAGTGGCAGGGACCGTTGCTAGACGGCCACCCATGGTGAGGGGGGGTTTTCCGATTAATGGTTAATTGGAAAACAATTAATTAAATTAGATTTAATTGACCAATTGTGTTGGACACAAGCCCAAATCTAGCTGAGGGTGAACCTAATGAGTCACACACAAATCACTATGGGATTGGTAGAATTAATTTGGAATTAATTCTAGAATAAATGAATTACTTTAATTGGATTAAATTAATTCAAGGAAAATATAAATGATTGGTTCATTTATTTGGGAAATTCCATTTAATGGATGGCCCAAGAATTAATTAATTGGATTAATTAATTTTGGTCTTAGCACCTTTAAATTAATTGGATTAATTTAAAGTGTTTGGTTTAGTTAATTGATTCTCAATTAATTAGTGTTAATCATAAGTTTATTTGATTGGATCAAATAATTTTTTTGGCTTTCAATAAGGTTTAAAATTAATTGGATTAATTTGGAACCTATGGATCTTGATTGGTCTTGATTTAATTTGATTAAATCAAAATCGATCAAAATCGGTCCATAATTTGAAGTCAAAATCATCAAGTTAAATGCAACATGAGAAGTTGAAGAACTCCTACACAAGTGCATGTGAGTGGCTTAGTGGTGTGGAGGTTGTGGAGGTTATCTAGAATAACTTATGCATGTCTTGAATTTGAAATTCAATGACTAGCATATACATACAACTCTCAATTTTTCTAGCTTGCTCTCACTTGAAGAAAAACACAAGACACGTTTTTTCCCTTAGAAAAATCTGAAAAAATTCTCCTCTTTGTGTTCTATTTGAATTTGATTCAAAGTTAGAACTTAAACATTCCAAAAACCACTAATCAATAGTGTCAAGTTTGGAATTGTTTCTTCTTCATTCGTCTACTACTATCTAGCAATAGTTTAGAGGACATATCCTTAGTGTGGTGTGGATAATACTTAGAGGAGTTCTACGTTGGACTCTCAAGTGAACGGAACAAGGAAACAAAAAGGGAACAAAGCTAGAACCGGTTCTACGTGCAACGAACATAAAGTTGGTTTTCTTTACGTTTTCATGTATCTTTTATTTTTAATCCTTTAGCCACATGTCCAACATCTTCTCCTCTTGTATTTATGCTTTGACAAACACCGAACGCCCGGGAACTTCAAAGGGAACACCCCTTTGAACCCGTTTTAAATTTATGCTTTAAATTAACGCTTTTTATGCTTCCGTTGCGTTCTCGGGCTGTACCCGATTCTTTCATGAACGTCCACAAGATTTAATTCATTAACAGCATTAAGAATTATAAGGGCCTGATCCTAACCAACAAATTCCTATGAGGATTAGTTTAGATTAGATCATGCATTCCCCATAACAAAACTAACCACTTTGACACGATTAATCATGCTATGTTGATACTAATTATTGAACTAAACAAACAATTACGGTTTGTAAGTTCAAATAGCTAAACAAACCTTCTTGAAAATGAATAACTGACCATATTATTCAAAAATCAGACGTTTATAAAAAGAGTGAAGAGAATAACATGAATACTGATTTTATAAAAGTGGTAAGCACTATTAGATCTCACAAGGTTTTAAGAATCAAGCAATCACCGTACTTTAACTGAAAATGAAGAAATTAGCCTAACATGCTAATGGAAGAACACACTAAAAAGTGAAATTCCATTAGCAATTGGGCAACGTATAAAAAAATAAAAAGAGATAGATGAAGAGGAATAATAAAATAAACTATAGAATTCAATGTAAACAAGAGATGGTTTTAGAGTTGTGAGGTGCCTCCGATTTATACTATTAGAACCTCACTAATCTAGACATAAAAATTGGTAGATACATGATTGCTTATAAAAATGGTAACAACTTAATTCGTAGCAATCAAATAGGTAAATTTCGGATCTTTCCCGAAGTCTTTCAGCAATCATTTCATCTTTCTTCAACAAAATCCGCAGCTTTTCTTTTTCTCCTGAGTTGACTGCAACGTTAAGCGTGGGCATGCTTAGTAAAAACTTCGAATCTGCCACTCTTTTCCACTTGTTCCCTTAAATGCCTTCAAATGCCATTCTTAGCTTCAATTTACCATCTTTACTCTTTATAAGATGTATTTTGCTGAAAATGCAATAAATCCACATGATTAGGAGTAATTAGTCCTTAAAATAGGGCATTATAATCATCAAAATATGGCAGATTACACACTTATCAAATACCCCCACACTTAACTTTTGCTAGTCCTCGAGCAAAATTAAGATCAGATTGGCAATTAGAATCATCTTTACAATTGAACACACTCAAGTTAGGTTGCAACAAGTGCAATGGGAATGACACATCACATGAAAAGATAATTCAACACTCCTTCAAACAAGTTCTCACTCAATGTCCATCATCAAAATTCAATCATACAAAACTAGTGGACTTTTGCTCACCGCTTTCCAAACTCTCAAGTGTATCCCTCAACGCTTTGCTACAACAATGTTTCACCATAAGCTTACTTATACACCACATCTCCACGATTTTGAAATATGCATACACAAAGATCAAAAGTTGTTCAATTTTGGTTGTAATGGGGCTTTGGTTTGGGGGTAGGAATTTATGGATAATGAGGTTAAGTTCCAAGAGACTCAATTAGAGCACCAACAATTCAAAGCTCTCAAGAGTAATTCAATTCCCCAACCATTTTTGACAACTTCTTGAACTATGCCTTCTCGTTTCTTTTGAGAGAGATTTTTTTTTTTTTTTTTTTTTGTGGCAGGAATATTCTTTCTTATGCCAACTTTTTCTTCTTTTCTTTTGTTTCTCTCTTTTTTGCAATAGGCATAGAACAAGGTAATAGTGAGCTCCCACAAAATATGAAATCACAATTCGAAACCCCATTACTTATTTTGAGATATACCCTTAGAGCACAAAATGGCAGTGTTTCAATTCCTCACCTTGTTTTGAGAACCATTCTTTAAGATAAACACTCATTTTCCTTGATGCTCTAATGATTCTTTGAAAGGTCCAAATCAAGGTTAAAGAATGATGGGTTAGGCTCATAGTACGGTTTATATCAACAAAACAAGGCTAAAAAGGCTCAAGTGGGTTTACAAGAGTTAACATGTAATGTGGTGGTCAATTTAGGCCAAAGTGGTTTCTATCCTAGTGTCTTTATCATATCCAAATGCATGCACATTCATGTAGCCTCGATGCGGTTCAAAGCAAGCTCTAGGAACACAAAGTCATGGAAGCATTTTCTCTCAAGAAATGATGGAATATTTCATCAATGTGTTTAGGCTCAAAAGCTCACAAGGTTTGTCTAGTCCACTAATTCCATACAAAAGAATTTCAATTCAAGTTATTGAGACAAAAACAAGTTTTCAAGCCATGAGTTACCTAAAGCATGAAACATGTATTCTTTTGCGCATAATGCTTTCAAATCAAGAGTAGTCCAAATAAATGAGAAGGAATTCATCGAGCCAAAAAAATCTTTTTCAGAATCTCTACAAAAACATTTCACAACCGACAAAAATTCTCCACCAATGCACAAATTCTTTTTCGCCAATCTCACAACAAGCATAAGCTCTCATCAAGCACAATCAAACAAGCATAATCTCACAACAAGCATAAGCTCTCATCAAGCACAACCAAACAAGCATAATCATACCCCGACACTTAAGATCCACATTGTCCTCAATGTGGACACATGCATGCAACTCAAGAACGGAAAAAAAAAATGAGAGATAAGGAAGAGAACGTCCCTGAGTGCATTCCGCGATAGATCAAGGTGTAGGAGGATTCCGTGGAGTGAGGCTGACGTGCTCGAATAGTTCAAGCAGGTTGGTGGCGGCCCTGTGAGAAAGCGGCGATGTGTTGCTTGGATGGAGACAACGAGGGCCGATAGAAGTAGCTGCGCAGAGGTCGTCGTTAGTGGTGGTAGAGTGGTGCTATGTCGGCGATGTGGCCAGCGGTTGATGGTGGTTGTAAAGTTCTGTCAAATGGAAAACACGTAGGAGTAGGTGAAAGTGCGTCGGTAGGCATTGAGAATGACATATTTGCTGGATTCGTTCGACTTGGGCACGTCTATTGATTCTTACAAATCAGTAATTGGGATAGTCCATTACGCATGGGCGGCACGCAGAAACAACAAGTCAGTCAATTCTGAAATTCAGACAGACTTGTTGGATTCGTTAGACGTGGTCACGCTTAATGAAAAGACTTATAAACCTCATGTTTCATAACACTCAAAGGATTAAAAAGGAAAATATAGAAAAGAGGAATAGAGAAATCGTGGATTGCCTCCCACGTAGTGCCTTTCTTTAACGTCTTTGGCTAGATGTTGTGCCTCAACTTGAATAAGTTGGGCACTCTAAGTCCTCTTCTTCAACATAATACACCCGACAACGATATGGACCTAGGAAAACTTTGAGGTCCATGAGAGAATTCTTCCTTGAACTTATCTTGTCGTGAAAAGCTTTATTTTTGTAAGTTCTTGGATTCAATCCTTTCATGTCGACGAAAGTCCATCCAATGGTCTCTCGAAACTTTTGAACTATACGAGCGACCTTTTCTTCTTCCAAGGTACTGAGCTTGCTGAAGATGATTACCACTTATGTGTCGTCCCCCCCTAAAAAGGCATATTTGTGGTGTTCAGGTAACTCCTTCAATTCCGGTGTTGGTGCCGTATTCTCCTCTAAAGTTTGCACTTGTACTGACGTGAGGCTTTCTTTTAGTGCTGACTTTATGTGATCATCCCCATTGCTTGCTAAAAATTTCTTCGAATGATTCTCTTTGGTTGACTCAGGCTCGTCGGCTTATTTTTGTGGAATCTCAATTTCCTGCTCTGATTCACCGTGCTGGACGTGCCCACGCTTAGTGCTATTTTCGTCTTTGTTTGATTGCAGCTCTTTCTCACTGCATAAGACAGTAGCACTAGCATTTTGTTTAGAATTAATCACAGTTTGAGATGGTAGCTTACCTTGAGATTCCAATCTATTGACAGATGAAGCCAATTGACTGATTTGAGTCTCCAAGTTCTGAATGCTCGCTTAGGTATTCTGTTGGTATTGCTAGATCTGCTGCTGCGTATTCTGCTGAATTTGTTGGATCTATTGCTAAGTATTCTGTTGAATTTGCTGAGCATTAGTGATGAATGACTTCATCATATCTTCGAGAGACATCCGTTGTTTGGGATTAGGTGGAGGAGGTGGTGGCCAACTTTGAGGTTGAGAATCATAACTAAGGTCGAGATGATTCCCCCATCCTGGATTGTACATGCTGAAATAGGAATCACATCTCTTTTGCGATGGTCCAAAGAACCCCCTATGGAATTGGCGTGTTCAGTGGGTGCTTCTTGGAGAGCAGGGCATAAATCGATCGGATGACCGTTGGAATTGCAAACTCCACAAGCCTTCACTCCTTGGAACTTTTCTGCAACAATTTTTTGAACAAGGGATGTAAGTTTGTCCAGACGATCAACTAAGGAAGCCATATTTACCTCATGTAACCAAAAAGAAATAAACTTAAGGACACCAATCCCCGGCAACGGCCCCAAAAATTGATGGGCGTCGGAACCACAAAAAAAAATAATTCCTACAATTACTTTCTTGTCAAAATAGTAAGTAGGGTCGAATCCACAGGGATCGGCGATAAGTTGATTTCTTCAAAAAGAGACAAAAGCAATAAAAGAGAGGGGGGTTTAGAATTTTAGTTTTTAAAAATAGCAAAGCACGATTTAAAGGAGAAGAGTGAATAGATAAGAAAGCTTCCCGATTAAAGTAGGTTCATGTTTGATTCCGTCAGTTGATCATCGATGCAAATATAACAGTTATTAAAACACGTAGATCGGTTATGGTCATTGGTACGACCTAACAACCTCACCCTTCTTTACCTTTTCGACAGCCAAGGAACGTCCATTGGCTAGATCCCCTAATCAATGAACAACCCCGGGAACGTCCACAAGATTTAATTCATTAACAGCATTAAGAACTAGAAGGGCCTGATCCTAACCAACAAATTCCTTCGAGGATTCGTTTAGATTAGATCATGCATTCCCCATAACAAAACTAACCATTTTGACACGATTAATCATACTACGTTGCTACTAATTATTGAACTAAACAAACAATTACGGATTTGTAAGTTCAAATAGCTAAACAAACCTTCTTGAAAATGAATAACTGGTCAGATTATTCAAAATTAGACGTTTGCAAAAAGAGTGCAGAGAATAACATGAATACTGATTTTAATAAAAGTGGTAAGCACTATTAGATCTCACAACGTTTTAAGAATCAAACAATCACCGTACTTTAACTGGAAAATGAATAAATTAGCCTAACATGCTAATGGAAGAACACACTAAAAAGTGGAATTCCATTAGCAATTGGGCAACGTATAAAGAAATAAAAAGAGATAGATGAACAGGAATAATGAAATAAACTATAAGATTCAATGTAAACAAGAGATGGTTTTAGAGTTGTGAGGTGCCTCCTATTTATACTATTAGCACCTCACGAATCTAGACATAAAAGGGATAGATACATGATTGCTTATAAAAATAGTAACAACTTAATTCCTAGTAATCAAATAGATAAATTTTGGATCTTTCCTAAAGTCTTTCAGCAATCATTCCATTTTTCTTCAACAAAATTCGCAGCTTTCCTTTTTCTACTGAGTTGACTGCAACGTTAAGTATGGGCACGGTTAATAGAAACTTCGAATCTGCCACTCCTTTTCAGTTGTTCCCTTAAATGCCTTCAAATGCCATTCTTACTCCAATTTACCATCTTTACTCCTTATAAGATGTATTTTGTTGAAAATGCAATAAATTCACATGATTATGAGTAATTAGTCCTCAAAATAGGACATTATAATCATCAAAATATGGCAGATTACACACTTATCATGTTAGCTCCCCCACGCCGCAGATCCTGTAGCACTTACGGGAGTTTTATCGGGACACTCCCGCCGGTCGTGCTCTTCTCCACAAGTTTCACCATGACGCTAGGATGCAGCTCACCATTGCTAAACAGGGTGGTATCCTTTTACACAAACAGCGCTTATTTGTGCCTCCCACGTCCAACCTCGCTCCATCATTGTTGACTGAATTTCATTCCTCCCCGTTAGGGGGTCATTCTGGCGTAAAAGCCACCCTCACTCGCTTGTCAGCCACTTTTTGGTGGCCCGGAATGCTGGCCGATGTCAAGTCATTTGTGAAGGCATGCGCGGTCTGCCAACAGAACAAATATGAACCCCATGCCCCCTACGGCTTGCTGCAGCCTCTGGCCATTCCCAGCCAAGTTTGGGAGGATATCTCGATGGATTTCATCACTCACCTCCCTCCCTCCGCCGGTAAAACTGTGGTGTGGGTTATCGTGGATCGGTTGAGTAAATTCGCCCCATTTTATTGCCCTGCCGACGCACTATACGACTTCCTCTCTTGCTGCAGTTTTCTTATCTGACATTTATCATTTGCATGGCGCTCCATGTACCATTGTTAGTGACCGCGACAGGGTCTTTGTTAGTCACTTTTGGTAAGAGCTTTTCCGTTTGTTGGGTACTACCTTGGCTTTTAGCAGCTCTTACCACCCCCAAACGGACGGCCAAACGGAGGTGCTAAACCGCTGCCTCGAAACTTATCTTCGATGTTTTGCGGGAGATTCTCCCCAGCGCTGGACCTGTTTCTTACCCTTGGCGGAATACTGGTACAATACGTCGCACCACAGCGCCATCGACATGGCCCCCTTTGAGGCACTTTATGGCCACAAGCCCCCAACTCTGTCGGGTTATTCCCCAGGCCACTCCAAGTTCGTTTCTTTGGATATCACCTTCTCAGATCGACAGGCTATGTTGCAACTCTTAAAATCCAATTTACAACTTGCCCCACACCGCATGCTTCAGCAGGCCAATTCCAAGCGTCTTGACAAAGAATTTCAGGAAGGCGATTGGCTCGACGTTTTTACGGCCCGTTCCGTGTGTTGCGTCGCATTGGTTCCGTTGCTTATGAACTCGAGCTGCCACCTGCTGCACGTATCCATCCGGTTTTTCACGTTTCCTTGCTCAAGCTTTGTGTTGGGCCGTCGGGAGATCAAGTCTGTCCATTGGTCGACGTTCCCCTCGGCCTGCCCGGCCCTGCCGTTCCCCTCTGTATTTTGGACCGCCATTTGGCCGCCGGTGGTGGGGAGCACACGCGCTAGATTCTGGTGCATTGGTCTGGCCAAGACCCAGCCGAGGCAACGTGGGAGCCCTTTGACGAGTTCATCCAGCAGCATGCTAATTCGGGCCTTGTGGATGAGGCTCTTTCGGAAGGATGGGATAATGTTAGGCCATTAGTTGGGCCATCACAGACAGCCCAGACGCGGCCCAAGCGAATTATCAGACGACCGGCCTGCTATGAATAAATCCAGTTGATAATGTTACTACCTTTACGTTTATATTACCTTACAAATATATTAGGGAGATAGTGAAAGTGGTACCAACTCTGGACCACGTGTCTGTCATTCCTAAAAGCTGGGAGAATTCTGTTACAATCACTATTTGTAGCTTTGGAATTTAATGAGAAAAGACATGAAAGTTTGCCACCAAGATTCTTTCTGCTTCTTCCCCTAGAAAATTCCCCATTTCTGCTGCCCTATCAGTTGAGTACCTTTTTATATACGGATTGATGAGTGGAATATTAGTTGATAGAAGATTGAGAAAGAGCAAAGATGAATAGCTTACCTACAGCTCCGATACAAAGATAATTAGCGTTGACATCCTCGTATTGGATGTGTTTCGTCACTGTGATTATTGCTCTCTGTCTTCGCTTAGACAAAAGCCATTGCATGAGAAGAGGTTCAGTAAATGGGTTTAATGTAATTTACACCCCTGTGATATTGCAAATGAGCAAATTATTCTCTTATGAAAAAAAATACCCTCCTGTATTTTGCAAAATGAAGCAATTTACCTTCCTAATTTTAAAAAATTATAGAAAGATAAATTGTTATTTATTTTTTCATAAGAGAATAATTTACTCATTTACAATATCACAAGGGAATTGCTTGCATTTTACCCTTCAATAAACTTGTGCACAGAATGTCTTGTAATAACGGATGCGGGAAGTATGAATCCTCCTACAAAGAGGCGGGCTACAATCATCATTACTTATACAATCTAGCACTATACAATCTATTCATGGTTACTTAGATAATAGGTAGTTCCTGCTAAGAATCTAGTCCGGTATTTTACTCGCAGACAAATTTGAACGAACACCATAGCAGGAACTTCCTATATCTATGTAACTAGATTTGTCAATGGGCGGGTAATATCCAGACCTGTACCCATTACAATAGTTAATACCCATACTCAGACTCAATAATTTTATATTAGACCCAGATCCGAACTCATATCCATCGGAATAAGTCTTTTGGGTATGGGTAGGGTCTAGACCCTAAAATACTCGTGGGTATGGATATTGAACGGGTAAAATTTAAAATTCTTTAAATTTGTAAATTTTTAATATATCAATTGACTCGATTTACTTGTCATGTAAAATTAGTTAAGCTCGACTAACATATAAAGATAAGATTTGTTTGAATTTGAATTGTAAAAAACTCATTAAATTAAAGTTGAACGCAATTTCAAATTGATAAAAAAAATATATATTTTTAAGTTAAAGCCTATTTTCATACTTATTTTTTCTTACTGTTTTTCAATTTATGTTCATATCTCGAGTCTATGTACATTATGTAATTGATAATAATGGCTAATATTTGAGCAAAGTCAAGATCATTATTACATTTCAATTATCGATGTTCGATTTGCAAATGTTAAAAAATTGAATAGCTTTCAATTTATTTTATCGATTGCAAATTCATGGAATATTTTTATTAATTAATTTTGTAATATGTTTTGATGATATCATTATAAAAAAAATATGTATAATGCTTTATCACTTTAACAAATTAACATAGGTAAGACCCATTGGGTAAGACCCATATTGGACCCAATTACTATGGGTATAGCATGGGTAAGACCCAACGGGTATTATATGGGTAGGGTCTAGGTCAGATCTATAAATAATAACTATGGGTATTTATTGGCTCCGGGTCCGAATAGGGTAATGCCCGCCCTTTGACAGGCCTATATGTAACATCAAGCTATATTTATTTATTTATCTATATCTATATTTATATCTATATTTATATCTATATTTATATAAAAGTATGAATAGGAATTTTGATTTCTTTTTTTTGTTATTGGACTAAATTAACCTTGTAATATTATTTTTCTAAGGATAAACATATAAAATAATATATTTATTGGTTACTATTAATTACTTTTCACATTATACATATTTACTCTTATTAATTACTTTCTCATTATCCATAGTTATTCATATTAATTACTTTTTACCTTATACTTATTTACCCATATCATTTTTGTGTATATTATATTCATAATATAATATACTTACTAGATTAAGAATGGCCCAATGATATAACATGAAATGACTAGAAAAAATCATGAAAATTGAAAGGATTTAATGTTGAAAAATTTTCTAGCATATATATAAATGAGAATTAGTTAGATCACTAGACATATTAAAATATAAAGGTTAGATGACAAATGAAATCAATTAAATGAATTGTCATGTAAAACAAACATTTTGAAGAGTAAAATAGGTTAAAGGAAAAATGAGAATCAATTAAATTACTTATCATGTAGACTGAATACTTTTTGTTGTAAGATAGACTAAAATGTAATTTGAGCATTTGAGATGTCATTAATAGGTACGTTATATAATTATTCAATCATCTCTAATATAGTAGAAAAAAATGACAGTGTACATATTTGATCTTTCAATATATACAATAAAAATCGCTCCTTGTAAAACAATATCAAAAGGTGTAAATGTTACTCCTAAACCAACACCACATATCTTTTTTCTGAAAAAAAAAATGAAAAACAAGAAAAAATGGGCATACAACCATAGATAAATATTTCTATATCTATGTGTGAACAAGTTGTCATGTTTTATGTTTCTTTCTTTTTTGTCATGTCAAGTATATCATTTTCCCATAATATTAGATTATAAATTTATGTGTACAAATAAATAATTTTGTAATAGTTGTTGATTACTTAGATAGTTGAATTGAGATAGGATTATAATAAACATAAATTATAATAAAGAGTTCCATTCATAATACAATATTTTATTTATAATTAATTAAATAAAATTAGTTAAAAATCTTAATACTAACTAGAAAAAATATATGGATTGTATGATTAGGAGAACATACGCTTTGGAAACTTGAAGCATCTCTTTGAAATCAAGGAAAGCAATCCATGTGCAAATTGCCATTAATTTAATGTAAGTTAAATTTTATAATAAGATATTATAAAAATATGAGCAACTTGAGATGTTTTATATTTTTTTTTCAATTTTTATAAAAATATTAAAATTTCATGTTTTATATTTTTTTTTCAATTTTTATAAAAATATTAAAATTTCATAGAAAGTATAATTTCATATGTCCATAAAAATATTCCGGGGTATAACCAACCGCAGGTTCAACGAAAATAAACTTCAATGAGAAATAAACACATTATATAAATTTATCTTAAAATCAAGGGTACATTATATCTGCCTCCCCTGAGGTTTGTAACCATCTAACAAATACCCCCTCATTGTTTGAAAAATTACAAATACCCCCTCGTTTAGGCCTTTGGTTAAAAATTACAGACCTCAGGGGGTATTTGTAATTTTTCAAACAACGATGGGGTATTTGTAATTATGTCAAACCTCAGGGGAGGTAGATGTAATTTACCCTAAAATCAATTATTTATGAAAAACAAACTTAGAATATGATAATTATTTCATAAGTGGTTTTATAATTAATTATTTTATAATTTTAATTCTAAAATCATAATAATATTATTCAAAACTGATTTTATGAATTAAATGAGTCATTGATTTTTTTATTATTATTATTTAATGAACGGATTACTTGGTCCATAAGATTTCTATTACATCATTTTCAATAATAAGTAATTTAATTTTGTACATTTATATTTTTAATTCGACCCTAACTTATAAAATTAGTCAATAATTTTTATGCTTATTCCATTCAATCCATTCCATAAGATACTATTCATCAATTTAGACTATTTTTCACCAACATGAGGAATAAAATAAAAAGTAAAGAGATTATTACAAGAAAATTACATTATAAAAAACTTTATTGATAATTATTATAAGAGTTCAAAAATAAAATTGAAAATCAAAAGCTAATTTTTATTTATTTCTTGCTTTGCACAACTACAAAAAAAAAAAAAATCTTATTTCATTCGTGAAGTAAATATAGAATATGGATTAATTTAAATGATAACTTTTTATTACAAATATAGGCACGTAAAAAGTAGAGTTTTTATAAGTAAAACAAATATAAGAATGAAAAATTAATATTATAAAGAGAAATAATTATAAGATCTAAAATTTCAATAGAAGGCAAAAGAACAAAAAGATTAATTATCTATGTTTCCACATAAATAATGGTGACTTTCTCATCACAAATATAGAGATGAAAGATAAGTATCATAGAGAAAATTAATTTTACAATCTAAAAGTTTATAAGAGGGAAATATCTAAAATGTAAAAATAAATGGAAGATCATAAGTCCAATGAAACATAAGAAAAGATTCAAGAGAGCTATTAATTAAGTGATTTTTTTTAATGAAATAAATCATTTGATTTTGAATGCTTATCAACTAGCGATATATGTACTGAAATTTTAAATTAAAAGTCCTAATTTTAATCATCATTTGATCACATACAACTTTCATTTCTAAGTATAAGTTCAGATTTGTACATACAAGATATTGTTTTACATATAAGATTATATTGATATCTATACCACAAGACTTATGAAATATTCAAAAAGTTTCTTGAAACTAAATAATAAAAAGGAGGGATACTTGGGCTTTTTTTTCATGATAATATAGTTTAAATATATTACCAAGGGTACTTTCTATGTTCTAAATTCCTCTATTAAAATTAGCAATATGGTTTCATTCTATCGTGACATTTTGATTACATTAGATTTTCAAATAAAATCAATTCGTATGAAACTAGACTTCAAGAATATTTTAGGCATAGGTGATAGTCATATAAAGTACTTCCTATGAGATAATTGTGCTTGTTTAAATTAACATTTTTTATTATTGGGGAGATGATATGATACTCTTTTAATTTTTTACACTAATTAATTATTTTCCATCTACTATAATTCGGAAGTACAAATTAAGATGAATTTATAGGAAAAAAATATAAAATTTTAACTCTTTAAAACTGTGCTACTAAATCAAAAATAACTATTGATTAAATAAGTAAATAAATATATATTAAATTATAATATTATTTCAATATACACTTTTTAATTCTATTTATCCAATTAATTATTCATGGTATATTTACTTACTTGAATAATACTATAATTATTGTAATATAAATTTAAATTTATAGAAAAAAACATATTCATATTAACGAGCCCAATTGAGTAAATAATTTTGAATATGTTTATTTTAGTTTTTAAGTATTCAGATTTAGAAAAAGACATAAAATAAGAAAGATAATTTTTTTATACTATTACATTTTCTTTTCATATTTTTTCTTGATTAGACTAATCAAGTCATATATGGTCCTTTAGAAAACATAAAAAGGATAAATAATTAAAAAGAGAGAGACTTAAAAAAATTAATAATTTGTTTTTGCTTTTTCCTAATATATTTTTTCTTCTCGTGTATTTGTAATTTAATTTTATCATGTTTCTTTGTGAAAGTATTGATTAGAGAAAAAGACATAGATAATATTTTTCTGAATTATTGTATAACAACTACAATTTTATATGGTAATAAAATAGTATTATGGATGTCTAATTAAAAGTGTAATTAGATCGATAATTGGACTCTTAAATATTTACTGAATTGAAGTTTTGATCATTAAAAATTGAAATTGAAGTAATTATTTTTATATCATCTAACTTAAAACATTTAAGACTTATTACTCCACTTTAAATCGTTTCATAGATGGTTTAATCAATTTAGAACTTTGTTCTAGAATCTCTTTGGACAACATGATGAATAAGCTATTTTTTGTATTTTTTATAATGAAGCTATTAGTAGAAAATTATGTTATAAATAACTTTAAATTTAGTTAACATAAAAGAAAAAAAAAAAGAAATGACTACTTAATATATTTTTTCTTTTCAAATTAAATTAGCACAACCCAAAAAGATTAAAATATTATTTCATAAGTGAAACAAGTTTAAAATAACCACAAGTTCAATTAGAAACAAGGATTTTTATGCTTATTCCATAATACAATATTAATTGTATTTTCTTTTTATGCTTTATTTTAATTAGAGCTAATTAATAAGATGAAAGATCTAAAAGTTTATTTCATTGTTTATTCCTGTAATGTGATCATCAATGTAAAACAACATTTATTGAGAATATAAGAGTCTTACTAAATAAATATTTGATAACAAATATTAAACTACAATTAAAAAGCACCAAGTCAAAAATAAATAAATATATATGTATATACGTTTATTCTACTTTAATATATTTATATATTTTAAATGGTGCACATACTTAAATTATTATATGCATTACTTCTCTATTTAAAAAAATCAATCACTATATATATATATATATTTCTTATTTATCAGTCTTAGTCACTGTATATCATATACACACATACATATAGTGTAATTTAATCTTTAGTGTGTTTGTTATGTATGTATATGATTATCATGACCCAAATTTACTTATACGAATGTGATTTACTTATAATAAACAAGATGCATATATTGCAAGTAGAACAAATATAATTATAATATTAAATATAATTAAAGTAGAGAAAAAATTATTTATTTTTGAACTATATTATATTACTTTGTAAGAGTAATAACTTTAATTTATAAAGTGCCTATTAAATTTAGTTCATATTCTTATTATAAATTTATTTTATTGTTACAATGTAATAATTTATTGAGATAATACGAATCACGTGCAACGCACGTGCTTGTGACTAGTATGTATAAAAGTATCAATCACTCTAAAGGTTTCTTTCTATTTTTGGTTTGCGTAAATTAATCTTATTATATTATTTTCTTTAGGGGTGATTATATAAAATCATGTGCTTATTAATTCATATTAATTACTTTTTAAATTACAATTTATTCTTATTAATTATTGTTTACATAATTATATCTAGATTCATAAACTTGATTTAAAATAATAGAGTAATTTTTTTGATGATTTTTAAATGACAAATGTGTTACAAAAAAATAAATATTATAGAGAGAATAACTTGAAAAATCTAAAAGTTCAATAGAAGGTACAAGCCAAAACAAGTAAAATTACCAGCCTTCTTACATGAATATTCGTGATTTTATCATCTCAAATGTAGGGATGAAAATAAACATCATAGAATTAAATGTAAAATTCAAAAATTCTATATGATGGTAAAAGCTAGAAAATAAAAAATAGAAAAAATCAAAATTTAAGTAAAACGACTATCACGAGAAATATACTACAAAGAACTTTAGAGATGGTTGGTATAAGAAATAAAATGTTTAAAATAACAAATAATAAAATAGCTAACTATTAATTTTTTCAACTTGCCCAATTAGAGAAAAAGAATAAAAATTTTATTTCAAAAGTGAAATAAATTTGAAATATAGAGTAATTTAAATGGTAATTCTTTTTTAGGGACAAATATAAGGATGAAAAGTAAATATTACAAAGAGAATTAATATAAAATCTGAAATTTCAATAGAAGATAATTGTAAACCAAAATAAGTAAAATTGTCGACGTTTTTACATAAATAATGGTGATCATCTCATCACAAATATGAGCGTGAAAAATATATATTATAAATATAATTAATTATAAAATTTTAAAGTCCTAATTATAAGAGGACAAAAGTTAAAAAGTAAAATATCAACCTTTTTATATTAAATAGAAATTCATAAGTTTAATATAACAAAAAAGAAAAAACTATCAAGTGAAAATTTTTATACAAGATTAATTAGTTTATTATGGTAACTTATAGTTTTTTCAATAGATTATTAAACTTTATCTAATGATACCTACCTGGTGTTTATGCAAATTCACCAATATATATCTGGACTCTTTTCAGTTCTATTACTCATATAATTATTCATGATATATTTATTTAATTGAATAATTATATAATTATTTTAATATGAACTTAAAGTTGTAATGCTAGGTATTATATCTTATCTTAAAATAGTAAAAATATTTGTAACTAAATAAATTAATTAAAAATAAATGAATCAGAATGGAGTAAATAATTTTGGAATAAAAAATATTTTTCTAATTTAATTTTTGAATCATGATATGTAGGAAAAATAATAGAAAACATAAGATAAGTGATTCTAATGAATAAGATAAACGAAAAATTACAATTGTAGTCCTGTAAGTAGGTGGAATTTTTAGTCTTGTACGATGAAAATTTTAGTCCTGTACGAAGTCATTTTGGCAATTGCGCTGCATTTTTTAAATTTCACACATTGGGGTCAAAAATGACTTAGATTTACTAAAAAGATTGGAAAATTGCACTCAGTTAAGCTGGTCACATGCATAATGTTTATTTTTCCAACCATTTTAGCAAAACTTCATACTTGTCAATTTATGAAGTCTTTCTAAATCATTTAGGGCATGTTTCCTATTTTGGATGTGATTATGATGTGATAGATTAATGAATGATATTGTTTGGAATAAACGATTGTTGGATAATATAATATTTTGTTTACTTACTATGATATATTATAGGTATTGGGAATGACTAACTTTTCTTTCTCTCACTTTTCTTGTCCCACATTGGTTTGACAACCCACTTTTGTTTAACATATATTCATCTTTCCATTTAGTCCTTGGATAAGAACTGTGAGTAGGTGGATTTTGGAAGAATTGCCACACGCGCGCGCCCGCCCCGTCATATATCTTTTTGGAGAAAATTCATTATTTTTCCTTCAGATTTTGATTTGAATAGGTCAATTGACCAAGTCTTTAGAAGTTGAGAAAATCATGCCACATATCCGATTTTTTGCTGCATGGTTGAGAATTTGTGTTGCTGAAATTTCTCAACCCACTCACGTTTTAACTCCTATAAATAGCAGCTCCTTTTGTTGCATTGAATACACGGAAAACCGAGTGCTTCCTCTCCTTCTTCTCTCAGTTCTTCTTCTTCTTTTCTTGAGTGTTCTTTATTGAGTTGTTCTATACTCTCTACCACGAGTGCACGTGTTAGAGGGTCTTGCTGTGTGAACCTTGGGGAGCGATCGGTATATCCTATTAGCACCTCGGTAGAACCGAAATTTCGCTTTCAAGGCAGTGGTTTTCCCACGACATAGCTTCAATTTTTCCAACAATTTGAAAGAGAAATTATACACTTCCTACTCAAATGGTTGTTCCCGTGTCAAAAACACTGCCAGATCTATCCAAACTGGAGCCACTCGATGGGAGTAATTACAGACGTTGGTCTCAGAAGCTGCTCATCTTCTTCGAACAATTGGAGGTAGACTATGTGTTGTTCACAGATCCCCCCGTACAGCAGAAACCTCCACAGTCACCATAATTCCTCTCGCCACCGAAAAAGCCAAAAAATCTGAAGATGATGCCAAACTCAAATACGATAGAGACAACAAAACGGTGAGAGGCCATCTACTGAACCATATGAATAACTCATTATTTGACTTATTCGTCAACCACAAAAATGCAAAACACATTTGGAGCACCCTCGAGACACGATATGGAGGCGACGATGCCGGTAGGAAGAAATACGTCGTTGGTAAGTGGCTGCAGTTCCAAATGGTGGATAAGAAGCTAATAGTGGACCAAGTCCATCAGTATGAGAACCTAATGGCGGACATACTAAGTGAAGGCATGCAGATGTGCGAGATACTA
The DNA here is from genome assembly GCA_034509735.1 of Sesamum alatum. Taxonomy (NCBI): domain Eukaryota; kingdom Viridiplantae; phylum Streptophyta; class Magnoliopsida; order Lamiales; family Pedaliaceae; genus Sesamum; species Sesamum alatum. The sequence goes on from JACGWO010000003.1 coordinate 49,849,310, forward strand.
CAAGCAAACGTGCTTCTTGTTAAATTTCCTCCTACTTGGAGTGAATACCCTAATCACTTGAAACACAAGAAAAAAGACCTAACCCTCCAAGAGCTGATCAGTCACATGAGAATAGAGGAAGCCAACCGTTTGAAAGATAAGGAAACTTCTAACCCTTCCCTTTCAGTTAAAGCTAACTTGGTTGAATCTTCTGCCTCTAGGGACAGGTTCCATCAAAACAAAGGAAAAAAGTTCCAGAAAGGTAATCAGCACAAGGTGTCCAAAGGAACTGATGGCAAAATCCAAAAAGGGAAACAACTGTGCTATTGCTGTGGGAAGCCCGGACACAAAGCCTACCAGTGCTACCAAAGAAAGGACCAACAAAAGCAAAACCACAAGCCAACCAATCATGCTACTCCACAAGCCAACCTAGCTGAGAAGGATGAGATCATAGTTGCAGTAGTAGTAGAGGCGAATCTAGTGGAAAACAAAGAAGAATGGATATTGGACACCGGCGCATCTAGGCACTTTTGTTCCAACAAAGCGCTATTCCATGAACTACTTGATGCAACAGACGGCGAGTGTGTCTTCATGGGAAATTCGGCCACAGCCGGAGTCTTGGGTAAAGGAAAGGTTTTTCTGAAACTTACATCTGGTAAAACTTTGGCTTTGAACGATGTGCTATATGTGCCTTCCTTGCGTAGAAATCTCATTCCCGGTAGCTTATTGAACAAAGCAGGCTTGAAAATTGTCTTAGAATCTGATAAGGTAATAATCACTAAAAAATAGTGAATTCGTAGGGAAAGGGTACTTATCAGATGGTCTCTTTGTTCTGAACATTGTTCCCACTTTGCTTAATAAAGTTTCTTCCAATTCTGCTTATTTGGTAGAGTCTTATGACATGTGGCACGGTAGACTAGGACATATTAACTTTGCTTCTATTAAAAGGTTGAAAAGCATGAATCTTATCAATGTTTCTGGTTCTAATAAATGCTCTAAATGCTCAGTTTGCGTAGAGACTAAACTTGTTTAAAAACCTTTTAAACCTGTAACATCTAGAAGCACGGAACTTCTTGAATTGATTCATTCGGATTTGGCGGATTTCAAAAACACTTTAAGCAAAGGTGGTAAAAAATATTATATATCATTCATTGATTATTTTTCGAGATACACCAAAATTTATTTGCTAAAAACAAAAGATGAAGCCGCTGAAATGTTTTTGAAATACAAAGCAGAAGTTGAGAATCAATTAGAGAAGAAGATTAAAAGACTCAGATCTGATAGAGGTGGAGAGCATAATACCAATCTTTTGAAGGATTTTTGTGAAAAACATGGAATAATCCATGAAACTAGTGCCCCTTATACACCTCAACAAAATGGCATAGCTGAACGGAAAAATAGAACTCTAAAAGAAATGATGAATGCTATGCTTCTAAGCTCTGGTATGCCGGATAATATGTGGGGGGAAGCAGTTCTATCTGCATGCTATGTTTTAAATAGAGTCCCACATAAAAAGTTAGATAAAACACCTTATGAAATGTGGAGAGGTTTTGCCCCTAACTTAGGGTATCTTAAAGTATGGGGGTGCTTGGCTAAAGTAGCATATCCAGACTTCAAAAAATGAATATAGGATCTAAGACCTTTGATTGTGTATTTATTGGCTACGCCCATAATAGTTCTGCTTACAGATTTATGTGTTTAAGTAATTTTTCTATTTGTGAATCTAGGATGCTGAGTTCTTTGAACATGTTTTTCCTCTTTCTAAAACTCTCAAGAATGATGTAGTTTCACCTAGTGTCAACTTAGAACCTTTGAACACTTCTCCTATTGAAAATGAACTTAGAAGGAGTAAGAGACAAAAAACTGGAATTAGCTTTGGATCAGATTTCCTAACTGTATTCCTAGCTGAAAATAGTGATAAAATAGATTAACATTTTGTTTCAGCCTTTTTGATTAATGAAGACCCTAAGACTTACACAGAAGCTATAACTTTCTATAGATTCTAGTTTTTGGAAAGAAGCTATTAAAAGCGAACTAGACTCCATTATAACAAATCACACTTGGGATCTAGTTGATTTACCTAAAGGGAGTAAGCCCATTAAATGCAAATGGATCTTCAAAAGGAAAAACTAGGACAGATGGGTCTATAGAAAAATACAAAGCTAGATTAGTGGTTGTAGGTTATACACAAAGGAAAGTATAGATTACTTTGACACCTATTCACCTGTGACGAAAATTGCAACCATTAGAACCTTGATTGCACTATCAGCTATATATGAACTAGTAATTCATCAAATGGATGTAAAAACTGCCTTTTTAAACGGTGACTTAGAAGAAGAAATATATGTGGAACAACCTGAAGGCTTTGTAGTTTCGGGTCAAGAAAATAAAGTGTGGCAAACTTCGAAAGTCACTTTTATGGTCTCAAACAGGCTCCCAAACAATGGTATGAGAAGCTAGATCACACTTGGTAACCAACGGTTATAATGTAAAATGCATCAGTACTTGTGTTTATTCAAAATTGTTTGGTTCAGACTGTGTGATTATATGTTTATATGTTGATGACATGCTAATTTTTGGTACCAATCTAGAGGTAGTTAATGAAACCAAGAAGTTCTTGTCTTCACATTTTGATATGAAAGATTTGGGGGAAGCTGATGTAATTCTTGGTATTAAAATTAGGAAGTCAAAAAAATGGGTTTTCCTTGAGTCAATCACACTACGTAGAAAAGATTCTAAGGAAATTTAACTGTTATGATGAAATGCCTGTTAGAACTCCCTATGATCCAAGCACTTGTTTAAAAAAGAATAATGGTGACAGTGTGTCACAAGCTGAGTATGCCAAAATTATAGGGAGTGTTATGTTTCTTATGAATTATACTAGACCTGACATAGCCTATGCAGTGAGTAGACTAAGTCGTTACACTCATAACCCTAATAGAGAACACTGGAATGCCCTTCATCGCCTGTTAAGATACCTAAAAGGTACAATGGACCTGTGTTTGCATTTTAATAAATTTCCTGCGGTGTTAGAAGGATTTTGTGACACAAACTGGGTTACTGATAACGATGAAGTAAGTTCAACTAGTGGTTATGTTTTTACCTTGGGGGGTGGAGCTATCTCTTGGAAATCATCTAAACAAACCTGTATTGCACGCTCTACCATGGAATCCGAATTTATTGCTCTTGATTTAGCAGGACAAGAAGCTGAGTGGCTGAGAAATCTGTTGAGAGATGTGCCACTGTGGGGGTCATCTGTACCAGTCTCTCTGCACTGCGATTCTCAAGCCGCTATTGGGATTGCCAAAAATTATGCGTACAATGGAAAAAGAAGACACATACGCATCCGACATGGTGCAGTGAAAGAGGTCCTGAAGAATGGAGTAATCTCCCTGGATTATGTAAGATCCGAGAGGAATTTGGCAGATCCTCTCACAAAAGGACTAACCATGAGAGTTGTATTTGAGACTTCAAGAGCAATGGGGCTTAAAGCTCCGGAGTGATGCATTATGGTTAATAACCATATGAGATCCATAGCCCAGTGTGTTGGGTGGTCCTAACAAGGACTTGATGGATGATCCTGATCAAATGGGTCAGGAAGATAACTTCATAGCTCAGTGGTTGAGTGGTCTATAGAAATATGGACTTGATGAAGCTATCTAGATGAGTGTGAAGGTGGGGCCGCCTCTATGAAAGGAAAGGAGTTCTTTCTAGAGCACTCATCAGAAACTCAAGGTATTAAGCGCAGGGCCATAAAAGCGCTAGGGTCTATATCGCGGAACAACTCAATAAGGGAGTAATACGTGTTGTGACGGTCCTAGCTTCAACTATCGAAAGTTCAAGATGTATATCACTTTCGTTTAGCTGAGCTGTAGCCTCACCTCACTATGCATTAATTCAAATCGAAAGATATTAATGCTTAAGTATATTTCTCCCTTCACTCATAATTATTCCTTTTCAAAACATCCAAGTTAGTCATTCGTGGGGGAATATTGGGAATGACTAACTTTTCTTTCTCTCACTTTCCTTGTCCCACATTGGTTTGACAACCCACTTTTGTTTAACATATATTCATCTTTCCATTTAGTCCTTGGATAAGAACTGTGAGTAGGTGGATTTTGGAAGAATTGCCACACGCGTGCGCCCGCCCTGTCCCGTCCCGGTCCGGGCTGGGCTGGGCCGCACGCGTGACATATATCTTTTTGGAGAAAATTCATTATTTTTCCTTCAGATTTTGATTTGAATAGGTCAATTGACCAAGTCTTTAGAAGTTGAGAAAATCATGCCACATATCTGATTTTTTGCTGCATGGTTGAGAATTTGTGTTGCTGAAATTTCTCAACCCACTCACGTTTTAACTCCTATAAATAGCAGCTCCTTTTGCTGCATTGAATACACGGAAAACCGAGTGCTTCCTCTCCTTCTTGTCTCAGTTCTTCTTCTTCTTTTCTTGAGTGTTCTTTATTGAGTTGTTCCATACTCTCTACCACGAGTGCACGTGTTAGAGGGTCTTGCTGTGTGAACCTTGGGGAGCGATCGGTATATCCTATTAGCACCTCAGTAGAACCGATATTTTGCTTTCAAGGCAGTGGTTTTCCCACGACACAGCTTCAATTTTTCCAACAATAGGATTATTTAATTTCTTGTTTACTAGCAATTGTATTAATGTGTGATTTTAGAAGGATATGAATTATATGACCAAAATGCCCATAGGAGAAAAAAAATGTGAAGTTGCAGGTCTTCATTCTCTTTTTTTTTTTAAAAAAAAAAGGTATGTCCTCCTCATTTAAAATAGAGGTCTAAAAATGATAAATTACATTCAATCAGATAATAAGAACGAATAACATTTGCTTGATTATTTAAAGAAGATCTAAAATAACATCATAAGAACACAGTGGGTGAAAATCTTTTCCTTTTGGCGTGAAAATCTTCAGAGTGGTCGATTTGCAATTTTTTCTACAATCAAGGGTATTAAGGTAAATATTATACCCAACACAAGGGTTATATTGATCAAAGCACAAATTATGATTTGGACCAATTTTGGGAAAGGTGGTATTCAAATAATGGATTCATCCTACATTATAACGGGCCTCCAAATCAAATCAAGGGCCCATGTTTTTGTAAGTAAACATGAATTTAGGGATGATTGGGCTATAAATCAAACCCAATCATATATAGTAAACCTGGCCTTATAATATTGCCAGCGAAAATTATGTATATGTATGTATAATTAAAAAGATCGTACAAGTATACTCAACCAATAAATGGTGGTTGATGTAAGGGTTAACGAACTTTTGACACTTGCCGTTAAAACCTAATGAAATGGACTAAATTTGCATACTTTTTTAACAATTTAGGATTAAAAAAAAAAACCAAAAAAAAAATTATAAATGGTGAGAGCAAAAAAGCAACCCCTTCTATGTGGGATCAAAAAAGTAATTTTAGCCATTATAATAAAGTACATAACTTTTAATTTACTTATATCTTATATGAGTAATTTGATTTATTTGATCAAAATTACATATTAATAACAAGAAACATATAAAATTATAAAATTTTTATATGCACTATATATAACTCTCAACATCTTTAAACAAACATAGGGGAATATTTTTTCTGTCCATACAGTGAAGTCTATAAAGAACATTGAAATCGTGCTCAAAAAGTGGCTGTAGTTTAGTGGTAAGAATTCTACGTTGTGGCCGTGGAGACCTGGGCTTGAATCCCAGCAGCCACAATGAATTTATTATTTTCATTTTTTATTGTATTTTTAATAATAAAATACACTTCCTACCGTATCTTGGTTTTCTTGGTTGAGAATAGCAAATTTGTTTGCATCTCACAACTGACAGCATTTATTGCACGTCCGAATTCATTTCAAATATATCTTTCCTTCACATAATGGTTCATTTCTTGTTTTCTTACTACAAATAAAAATGAGTTCGGAAAAGTGGAAGGCCGCATGATTTTGACTGACTAATAGTATAGTAGGTTTTTTTTTTTTTTTCTTTTAAAGTAAAAGCGATAGTATTATTAATCGAAGTAAATCGTTTATAATCAGTTTTGTTGAATATCAATATCTAACAGAAACAATTATAATAATTATACACTGATCAACAATATCACATAAATTAAATCCAAACAACACCCTAATTTTATAGTATACAAATAATATCTACTATGCAATAGACTATCATCCCCTATATTGGTGGGATTCGAACCCACGAGGCTTAACGGGTTTTCTTTTATACGTACGTCTATAAGTTAAATTTTGTTTGTTTTTGTCCAAGATGATATACATAATAAGATTGGGTTAATTACACTTACACCCCCTCTGAGAATGTATAATTACACTTTCCCCCAAAAAAATTTTGAAATTACACTTACACCCCCTCCGAAAATTCTCTGTTTACACCTGACCCTCATCCGTTAGAGTTTGGATGAAAAATATTCACGTCAACAAAAATAATTACACAAATTTTTAATTTTTCCCATCATTTAACATTTTCATGTATATTTTTGTACTTATAAGAGAATAAGTGTAACGTATATGTATGGAGTGAGGCCAATATTATTATATTTTTTCTTTATAAGTACAAAATTATTGCACGAGAATGTTAAATGAGAGGTAAAATTGAAAATTTATGTAATTATTTTTGTTGAAATGAACATTTTTGGCCCAAACTTTAACGAATGGAGGTCAGGTGTAAACAAAGAATTTTTAGAGGGGGTGTAAATGTAATTTCAAAACTTTTTTGGAGAAAAGTGTAATTATGCATTTTCAGAGGGGGTCTAAATGTAATTAACCCTAATAAGATTATAAGATTCATAATGGTAAACAGTTAGGTTCAAATTATTACTAATGCTGATCAAAGTCGAATGATCATACACATCATTCGACTTATATTGATAAAGTTGGCAAATTATTTGTTTGCCCAATAATAAGACAAATCAGTTGTCAAGTCACTCAAAATAATCACTATTTCTTGATTGGCATGCTACCAAAAGTCCTTCTTCTTCATTCGATTTCTCTTATTGCCTTCTTCTAACACTACTCACCATTCGTGTATGTTAATATGAGTTGTTGAATGCTCCATTTTTCATCCTTCTGGTTGAAGAGGTAAGTACTAGATTTGTCTTTATTTTTGGGTGCATATTTTTTTTAATTAATGTTTTTACCGATTATAAATTGTATAGCCTAATTATCGATTTTTTTAGATTTCTTTAAATAGTTTAGTATTTAAATATTTCAATTGCATGTAAGGCTAGTAATGTCTATATTATACATCGGCTACTCTGTTATATTACTATGATTTAATTAATGTTATGAATCAAACACCGATTATTTATTTTGATGCAGTGCGAACAAGGTTATATTTTCGAAGGGACTAATACAACCATGTTGTTCTAATTGTGTCTAATATAGCTTTATTGAACGATTCCATGAGCTCATGTACAAACCCTGTATCGCCCAGATTTTCCCCCATTTCATTTTTTTTTTCAACTATACCATATGTCAATATATACTCAGTACCACAATATGTTTGTTGTCAATTAAATTTTTTGCTCCATGTTAATATTGTCATTGCAATTATCCAAGAAATTATGTATTCGATTAATCAATCGGCAAGCAGTTCCACCACTAGACTTAGAACCCATGTTGCTTCATAGTTCACACTATGCATCAAGTCAGGTGTTCGTTAGTGTGGAGGTATACTCACACAAATGGTTGCATATCTATAGATTTTCGCACGCAAATATGTTATTTGTAGAGAACCACGCCTTTGTCGCAACTGGAAAAGAATTAAGAAGGACCTTAGAATACAAAACTACACAAAAAAAAACATCCAAAGATTTCGTCCGAAGTGTTCTTGAAAAAAATTTAGGCGAGAAAAAATACTGAAAAAAATTTATGTAATCGCTCGGAAAAAATAATTTTGAATCTCGAACACCATTGAAGCACATTGTTGATCTTGTTGCCTTCACGTCGGATGAGGAGTGAAAAATGAAGAAGTGTGTATTACTAGCAATGCCGACATACTTTTGGCAGGTAAAGTGTGTCAGGTGCATTTAATGCACCTAACTTTGAGGGGAGGGGGGAGGGGGATATGACGGAAATGTAAGGTTGTTTTGGTACTTTTCTTAACCAAATGGAGGGAATTAACGGAAAAAACAAACAGTCCAAAATGAGAATTTCTTATTGACTTGTAATCAGCACCTCTTTTGTTATGATTAGAATCATAAGCGGATGTTGGTTAGTGCAGGGCCAGCCCAATAAATGACGGGCCCGACCATTTACTAGTAAACGCAGCATCATCCTTGATTACGAAGGATATCAAGGCTAATTTAATGAAATAAACATGCCCTTACAGTCAAGTGAGTGGTGGTCTTACGGTCTTGAGGTAGAAGCAAATAAATAAGGTCTCTACAGAAACATGCCTGATAACTATTATGGAGTCCTATTTATAAGTAATGCCTAATGTACAGTACATATCAGGCATTTGGGTATGGTGCCACGTTTCCCTAATCGTAACGCCCATATTTTAGGTTGAGTGACTCGACCTCACCCAATTTAAAATTGCAGGGAATTCTGTGTCCGTATAAATTTTTTAAAGGTTATCAATCAACTATTTCCTAAACCAAAGAGACAAATTCAACTCATTTGCATAAGTACGTCAAACTCAATTTACTCAACTCCAGCAGGCTCAAACCTTGACGGCCCAAATACAATTAACAAGCTGAAAAGATAACAAACTAATCAGCCCAAATTCTCCCACCCTGCTGACGAGGTAACACTCAAATCCAAGTTCAATACTAATTGTGGTAGCTGGATTCGACTGGTCAAAAATGCAGGTAACTACATTTCTAAATTTTTTGTTGATCTGAACAGGATCTCTTCTCGATGGCATGTCTTCTAGATGACATGTCCAACAATTAGATAAACATTATCTGTAAGAAATAGACATCCCAAAGAACTCCCCCAAAAAACCTCTAAATCTCTCAAATTGCTCCTATAAATAGATTCCAAGTAAGTCAACAAGATAAACAAGCTCAAACAACAAGGCTACTCGAGTTCTCTTATTTTGCGGCACTTCTCTCATGCATTTTTAACACAATTCCTTATATTTCAGTATCTTTTACTAGTTCCAAAAATAAAGCATAAATAATTATAAAAAAATATGTAATTTTTAATTTTTTTATTTATGTCTTACGTGAGTAATTTGAATTATTTGATGAAAACATATTAATAAAAATAAAAATATTTAAAATCAAAATTTTTATTATTTTAAATTTAAAATTAATCAAAAAAGTTGTAAAATGGACATCCAGCTAGGTTGAATAAATAATCTAAAAAATATAACTATCATACTTAAAAACGTTGAAATAATATACCTATTAACTTCTATTATTTGCTTTTCATATTTACTTGCATTAATTAATTACTTCACATATTTATTACATCACATTAATTATTTTTATATTTATTACCTCATATTAATTACTTTTTATATTTATTGATTCATATAAATTATTTTTATGTTACATTCACAATATAATATATATATATATATATATATACGCACTTAATCATGATCAAAACACCTTTATACTAGTAGAGTATGAAATAATGATAAAAAAATATTAAAAAAATTAAGCACACACAACAAATTTTTTTTATCTCTATACTTATCACATCTCTATTCTATATCTTTTTCTATTGTAAAAGTTTGAATATATCTTTGAATTTTGAATGCCCCATAAAGTATAACATGTTTACATGCACTATAAACTGTCTACACCATTAAACAAACATAAGAAGATATTTTTCTCTTTAGACTACGAATACGCACTACAAGATATATAACCTTTAATTATAATTAATTGTCATAATTAATACTAAATAATCGTAGCAAATAATCATTGACTACAGCCTCGCAACAGTTGTCTACCGTAGTTTTTGCGAGGGTGGCGAAAACATTTGCCATGGATAAAAGCCATGATGAATGTTTTTACCACGGCTTTTAGCCGTAGCAAATAAGTTTTTCATGGTGAAAAAGCTAATTTTTGCATCGATTTTTATCTAACTGTAATTAATAATAGTTATCCATTACGGTTTTTAGTCATAGTCATTAAAAGTATAGTCGATAGTAATTTTTTTTATAGTGACGTAAGAAATTATATATTTCTGTTTTTTTATTTAACAATTAATCGCAAAGAGGCAAATGTGTCTAAATAAATACATGCAACATTAGATTCACATAACAGTCACGTCGAGGCTGGGATCTGACCTCAACAATCAAATAAGGCTCTTTACTTGGTTTTTTTGTTGTTTTTTTAAGAAGTGAAAACTATAAATATTATTTACTTGGTGTTATTGGGCATGATATCCCAATTAATCAGCCCGAATTTTTCGTTTACTTGGTTTTGGCCCAACCCGTAATAAAGATATGAGGCCTGTTATAGTTTCTGATTGTGGAGTGGGGATTGAATAAGGCAGGAATATAAAATAACTACAATAAATCGTTAAGGGATAGATGCAATTTACTTCCTATAATATAAGAAATGGCAAAAATCCCCATGTGAAAAAAAAAAAATTAGCAAATGATTCCCTGTGATTTGAAAATCAAGCAAATTATCCTCCTGTATTTTCCCTTGATAGGGGGTAATTTGTTTTATTTCTCAAAACACAGGGAGATAATTTGTTAATTATTTTTTCACAGGGGATTTTTGCTCATTCTTATATCAGGGGGGTAAATTGCATTTATACCAAATCATTAATGTCGACAACTTTGGTATTATTTTAAGGTATATATGACATTTTTCAGATATTATCATACATGTCAACATGTGCTGATAAACGTATATAATAAAACACAATCACTAAATTAATATTGATACACCCTAGAATCACCATTGAAGCCCAAAAGGACCTCCTAAGGGAGCAGCCCAACCAACCGCCAGTAGGAAAGGTAGGAGCCCATACTCATACCTGCTGATTTGCACTAAACTGGTAGGCTCGAGAAGCAAACCCATTCCAAGAAGACACGTCATCATACAGGTGGACGGATACCTCCTATAGATCGCTAACCCATTAATACACATCACCCTAAGATATCTCCAGCAGGATCCCAGTGTACCGATGACAAATTAGTGGGGAAGGTGAGTATACAAGAATTCTGGATATTTAGGCATAAATTGGCAAGACCTCGTCAACCTGACATATCTCAGCCATATCAACTCCAAACTGCATGCGGATTTTTCGACGAGGTAGCTAATTCAACTAGTTTTAAAATGGCATAGGACTCCTTTCAACCGAACCCTAATTCCTGCTCGGTACAAGCCTATAATTAGAAACCTTGTGCAGCCATTTGATAATATCGATCCAAGATTATTCATTTCGTACTATTTTCACACTGCACTCTCGTTTCCAAGGCTACTTGAATCTCACATTTCGCACATTATCCAAATTCTTCTCTCACACACCTATTATCACCATCATTCTCACTTTATTTCAAGATCCATTTTTTTTTACACTTCACTGACTTAAGCATCGGAGAGCTACTGCTTCCTGCAGGTTTGTCCGCCCAACCTTAGGATTTGCACGCAAGTCCTTTAATATTTGGTGTACCTTAAAATCCAGATACACATCAAATACAAAAAAAAAAGTCATTTTTTTTTATATAAACAATAGAATAAACAATTATTAAATGCCTAATCCCAATCTCAATCAAAATTTAAGCTATCCAATCCTAATCAACTCCAGTGAAGTAAAGGAGCCCTGAATAAACTGCCATTTCTTGTTGCCCCTTGTTTAAAAACATCCCCATCTCAACTATTCCAACTCCATGGCAGCCACTTAAATTTTGATTCAATCGAGTTTTTAATACTAAGATTTGTCAAAGATTAATGAAATTCCTCGCCATATGTTAAACTATTACACAAAAAAATATAATTGTTTATGGTAAATCACAACGAGTTTCTCTGAAACTTGTCATAATTACAGATACTCTCTGATTGTTTGAAAAGTTACCAATACTCCCTAATTTTAACAGCCGTTCAACATCTATCACAATTCATTAGTCTTTGTTAGATTTTCATCACAGTGGACTATAAATATAATTTTTTTTTATGGGCAAAGTGGACTTTTTTCTTATAATTTTTAAATTTTTACAAAAAACAAAAAAAAAATACAATAAGGGTAAATCTGAAAATTCCATGTCTCAATCCAAGGATTATATAATTTTATCATCATCAGAGGATATTGGTAATTTTTCAAACAACAAAGGGGTACTTATAATTATGTTAAATCTCAATCGAGCATACTATTATAGAGAAAGAAAGTGTCGAGGAAGTCAACATCAAGTGGCTGTAGTTTAGTGGTAAGAATTCCACGTTGTGGCCGTGGAGACCTGGGCTCGAATCCCAGCAGCCACAATTTATTTCGTTTGACTTTTTTCATATTTTATTTTACACTTTGTTGTTTTAAGAAATATGGGCCGGGTCGACAAAGCACAAAGGCCCAGTTCTTTCCACCCATCGTATTGCCTATTATTAGTGCGTAGCAGTTTCCTTCCCTATCATTTAATAAAAAAAAAAAAAGGTTCCCTCCCTAGTATGATTTTTTAGGCCAAATAGCAATAAATTGCCGTCGCCTAGATTAAAAAGAAAAAATAAATTTATTATTATTAAGTTTTTTTAAAAACAAGAAATTTGATTTTAATTGTTTGAAAACTTAAAAATAATTTAAATAATGTATAAAGTTTTAATTTTAAATATTTATAATGTTTATTTAAATTAAAATATTATTTATAGAAAATAATATAATTTATCTAAATATATTTAAACTAAATAATAATTTAAATTAGTTAATTATTATAATTAATTAACATTTATATTGATGTAGATATTTAAATTTAAAAATGAAATTTTCGTATATTATTTTCTGTACTGTGATATTAATTTAATTTTTCAATTTAAATTATAAGTTTATAAAAAAATAATATATTTTTTGGTATTTTGATATTTAAAAATAAATATGTTTAAGAAAAATTATTTGTTTATTTAGAAAGGATGAAAATGAAAACTAAAAACAATAAAAATAACCAAAAACACTAAAAATAAGGTTAAACCATGTTTCACGTTCGAGATTATTGCTTATATTAATTAGTAATTATGTATTACGTTCATAAGTTTTCACATATTATATAGTTTACATCCATTCGGGATTGAATGAATATTCTGGTGGAAATTAACATGGAATTATCATATATTTCATAGTATAATGTAACTTTTCGTGTAAATTTTCTTCTTGCATTATTTGTAAGGATTAACTAACTAAAATTTTAAATACTAGTGCAGATCTGGATGTATCGAATGCCATTACTAAATCCAACACAATCCTTTACTTGAAAATGTGTCATTCATTTGTATGATTGATATATATAATTTTCAAATAAAATTCATTATTATTCCTACGAAATTACTTGTAAAAATTCATTGGTAATTGATCTTTTCACATATTTAAATTATTATATATTTACACATCTTGCTACACTCATTAATATATTAAAAATCATAATGTTAACATTTGAATTGGATCATTTTACTTAATATAACTATATTGCATTACACAATCCTCTTATTGAAAAAAATAGGATTTTTTATTCTCACCAATTAACACTATTTAAGTCAAACTCTTTAATTAATGCACTACAGTTAGTACTGTTCGGTTTCAACATTTAATTGTATTAGCCTCCATTTTTTGGAGTTAAGTTTCATTCATTAATTCATTCTACAGTTGTAATGATTATGGTCTGCAATATATGTGTATCCTAGTGAAAAATGGGATAATTATACCTCTTTCCCTTGAGATTTGGTATAATTACATGTAAACCCCTTTGATTTGAAAAATTATATTTAATACCTCTAAGGTTTGCATCCGTCTAACAAATAAGTCCCTCCGTTAGTTAAAATTCATTGAATTTGTTTATATTAACAAAAAAATTTAATGAAAATCGAAATTTTTTTCCCTTGATTAACTTATTACTAACTTATTACAGGCCAAATAAATTATTTATGACTAAAATACCCTTATAACGGTGAAGATATACCGTCTCACATGCTTTAACCTGTGAAGATATATAAGGGTAGTTTAGTCATAAAAAAGATTCGTTTGACCTACAATAAGTCAGTAATAAATTAATCGATGGTAAATATTGATTTTCATTAAACTTTTTTTTTGTGCTAATATCAACAAATTCGGTGAATTTTGATAACGGATGGACCTATTTGTTAGATATAAGCAAAGTTCAGGAGTTCTAAATATAATTTTCTAAATTACAAAAGATTTACGTATAATTACACCAAACATCAGAGAACGGGAATCTAATTATTCCTAAAAAAACAAATAGTGTGTGGTTGGAGGAGTAAATAGTGTTGACTTCCTCATGGAAATATATGTGTGTGGCTATGGAAATGTTAGCTCACATTTCTTCATTAATTATGGTGTAGTTGCCTATTGCCAAATAAATTATTATTCTTGCATAGCATCTCATCCTGACAATTCTATCAATTGTCAAATATCCATTCCATCTCTTAATAAATGCAATGGAAAGGTAAGTCTCTTTGATATCTACATGAACTGTCCAGATTAGTTGAACATTATATATCCTACTCCTGTTTTCACTTATAATTATCCTCCTTCGTGGAGTAATTTTGTCACAACATCTTCAAAAAATAAGAAAATAGAAAAAAAGTCCTGGCAACATTCATATAATAGAAAAAAAAAAAGGGTAAATTACAGCTTTCTCTTTTGAAATTTGCTATAATTATAAATACCCCTTGAGGTTTGTAATTTTTAACCAAATGCCTAAAATTGACCATTTTGTTCTTGATTTTTTTTAAAAAATTATAGAGCAATTAGTCAAGGCCAATTGCATTATTGCTCATCTGTGTAAAAACTTAAGAAACATCTCCCTGTGCATTGTAGTCTAAAAAGGTTTAAGAATTAAATAAAAAAAATTCAATTTGCATAAGGGCATTTTGGTTAATTCACCCATAAAATTGGATGATAATGGGTTATTTTTTAGACAGTTACAAACCTCAGGGGAGTATTTGTAATTTTTCAAACAACAAGTGGATATTTAAAATTATGTCAAACCTCAAAGGAGGTAACTGCAATTTACCCTAGAAAAAATGGTGTATCCTGATGGCTATTTTTATGAATCTTGACTATTTACAGTTCAAAACGGTAAAAGAAGATGAAAAAAACCTTTGTTGTTGAATTGCTGGAATATAAAAAGGAGGGGCTCTTCCACAAGGATGGAGTCAATTGCCATGCAGTTATGTGTTTTGTATGATGTTAAGAAGCTGCATGGCACTAAGCTGTCATACAAGTTCCGTCGGAATAAGGTTAACAAGTTCAAGGAAGGCCATGCAATTTTCACATAGATTATCACCTTGTCTGGGTTATATGTAATCGTGTGGAACGGTACGTTGTTGCAGATTATCAAGTATGAGAGATGATCTGCAAGGTTAAACCATGTCAAATCGATTTCTCGATCAATTAAATATTGCAACTATTTAAGCAAGTTTCATTAAGATTAACGTTACTTTATATAATAAAGTCTAATTTCTTGTACTATATTTGTATAGAAGAGGGTGCTTGAAAAATGTTATGTGAATGCTTATGAAGACATATCTGAAAAATTCATGTTGTTCGCACTCTATATTACTGACGACGATTATGGGTAAGAAGATGAAGAGGTTGACTCCATAGCATCTTTCACCGTCGTCCCCGGATGGGTACATTGATGAACCTCTCCTATACAAATATAACATAAGAAATACTTTATTATATGAAGTAACGGTAATCTTAATGAAACTTGCTTAAATGGTTGCAATATTTAATTGATCGAGAAATCAATTTAACATAGTCGAACCTTGCAGATCAGCACCCAAACATGATCATCTGCAATAGCATACCGCTCTGCATGACTACATATAACCCAGACAGGGTGATAATCAATGTAAAATTGTATGGCTTCCTTCAGCTTATTAACTTTATTCCGGCTAAATTGTATGACAACTTAGTGTTGTGCAGCTTTTAACATCATCCACTACTGCTGGACTCCGGTACGCATCATTGGTGCTATCTGTGAGAACATTTGAGTTTTGACGTGAGAAATGGCCGATTCAGACAATGTTGGATCTTTCTTGGGAGGGGCTTTTCTCCCTGCTGCAGTAGGACCCGCAGTCCTACCTACTGAACAGATGGAAAGCGCCGCTAGTGCCCCCCTTCCAGCTAATGACCCCAATGCAGGCGGAGCCCCCCCAATTCCAGTTGTCGATCGCCCTGGTCCAATGGCAGCCCTCCCTATGCCTGTTGGTATACCACCTGTTCCGGCTGTCATCTTCTATGCTCCAATTGGGGCTGCTGCCGCCCCAAGTAGGGACCTGCCGACCCAAGTGTCCAGCCCTGCTGCTGTCCCCACCGTTCTGGATCCGCTTCTGTATGAGAACCTCCGCCAGTTCATTTTGGAGACCATTCACTCGGCTTACCGCAGCTCCCAAGCAAGTGGCATAGGCCCTTCCTCTCAGCAGGAGCGTGGAGCAACTCCAGGGAGTCAACTGATGGATGAACCGACCCTGGCTGGGCAGCAGCAAGACAGATCTCTCCCTACTGGCTCTGCCAATGAGGAAATAGCTCCCTTCCAGCCTCCTAAAATTTGGCAAACCCTCAGGAAGAAAATGGTCGAGCTTCGCCAACATGTAACCAAAGACGCGTTGTCAGTGGCTCGCAGCAGTCCGTTCAGCAAGGACATCATGGCTGAAGAGCTCCCGGCTCATTTTCGAGCACCTTCCCAGCTACCTGCCTACAACGGTACCACCGATCTAGCTGAGCATATGTGTAAGTTTGAAAATACACCCCTGTTGCACAGGTATACCGATGGCATCGAATGTCGTGTTTTTCTTACCACACTAACTGATTCTGCTCAACAATGGTTCGACCAGCTTCCAGCTGGATCAGTTAGATCTTTTGCAAGATTTAGCTCCCTTTTCCTACATCAGTTTGCTAGCAGTAAGAAGTACCGAAAGTCGACTGTCAGCCTTTTCAGAGTCAAGCAAGAGGAAAAGGAGACGTTGAGAGCCTACATACAATGTTTCAACAATGTTGTCCTGGAGGTCCCTACAGCCCACCAGGAGGTGTTGATTAGTGCACTCACCCAGGGCATCCGCGTAGGACCACTTTTTGAATCCCTGGCCAAGAAACCTGTAGCTAACTTTTAGGAAGTACTAGCTCGTGCGGAGAAGTACATGAACCTTGAGGATGCTAGGCTGGTCAGGAAGGGGGACGGTAAGGACCGGAAGAAGGAAAGTGAGTCCTCCTTCGTCTGACGAAGCCGGGGAGAGCCCCGGGGGCGATTCAACCCTCTCGAACCAAGGAATGAGCACTTCACCCCGTTGATCACCAGCCTAACAGGGATGTTGATGGCCATAGATCGCCACCCTGCCTTATAGTGGCCCAAAGGCTCTGAGGAAGGCCCGCAACAACCTAAATCTAAATACTTCTGTAGGTACCACAAGGAATACGGACACGACACCAATAGGTGTCGTTAGTTAAGACAGGAAATAGAGCGGCTCATCCAAGCCGGTTACCTGAAAGACTATGTCGACAAGGACTGACGCCGTGAACAGAAGGAGGAGTGCTCCCGCCATCGCGGCTCTCGCAGCAGCGAGGAGCATGTCGCTGATCCTCTCAGGAGGGAGCCCAGAAGGGAAAAATTCCCGGCTGAGGAGCAAAGCCCAAAAAACACCCCTGCCAAGGGGGTAATTCACATGATCGCAGGAGGACCTACTGACGGGGACTCCAACAGAGCCCGGCGTGCCCACGCCCCTACTGCCAGAGCAGTAATGGAACTTGACCACAAATCACCAGTAGGGGATCCTATGATCCATTTTGGGCCTGTTGAAATACAAGGAGTTCATTTACCTCATAATGACGCACTGGTTATCTCTGCTACTATTGCTAACTACACTGTTCAACGTATTTTTGTTCTGCGGATATCCTCTTCTACGAGGTCTACCGTCAGATGGAGCTTGGAGATATCCCGCTGGAGCCGGTAGACACTTTATTGTATGGCTTTGCATGGGAGTTTGTGCATCCCCTAGGACAGATGCTGCTCCCCCTATTCTTGGGGGCAGAGGCCAACCGAAGGACCAAAATGATTCGCTCCTCATAGTGGAGATGCCCTCAGCTTACAACGTCATTCAGGGGCATCCTGCCCTAAACGCCTTCCAAGCTGTTGCCTCTACCTATCACATGAAGCTAAAATTCCCTACCGGAGCGGGAGTAGGAAAAGTCACCGGTGACCAGTACACTTCCCGAAAATTTTATGTTGAGTCGGTGAAGGGAGGCAACAGGAAAGACATGGAGATAGATCTCCCTCTACCTGGCAGGAAGAAAGGGAAACGACCTATGCAGCATGTTGAGCAAGGAAACAAGGTTCCAGCTCGAGTCCAGCTCGCCGGAGAGCTGTTGAGCATTCAACTAGTACCTGGAGAGCCCGACAAAACCACTAGGATTAACTCCCAGCCGAGCCCTGAAGTGACAGGACAACTAACTGCCTTTTTGCAGGAAAATGTAGATGTTTTCGCCTGGACTGCCGGAGACCTAGTGGGTATTGACCCCAACATTGCAATACACAGCCTGAAATTGGATCCGACTTTCCCCCATGTTAAGTAGAAGAAAAGACATTTTGGTCCTGAAAGGACAAGGTCATCCAGAAGTAGGTAAGCAAGCTCCTTGATGCTGGGCACATTAAGGAGATTCAATTCCCCCAGTTATTGTCCAACGTGGTGGTTGTCTCCCGCACTGAGAACACCAAGGCTGATTATCTTGCCCGGCTGGCAAGCTCTCTGGCCGACTGTAACAATCGTACTATTACGTAAGGACCCTTGCTAAAGTTACTCCCGATACTAACGTACATGTCTTGCAGATGAGCACCGACTGGAGGAAACCCCTCCTCGATTACCTGCATGAAGGAATCTTTCCTGCCGACGAAAGTGAAGCAGCCCGCTTGAGAAGCCAGGCAGCCAGGTTTACCTTGCTGGGTGGAATCCCTCTACAAACGAAACTTCTCCCAGCCCTACCTCCGATGCTTGTCAGCTGAGGAGGGCAGAATCGTGCTCCAAGAAATTCACGCAGGAGCCTGTGGATCCCATATAAGTGGTATGGCCCTTGCAGGAAAATTTTTGAGAGCCGGATACTTCTGGCCCACTCTCAGAAAGGATGGAGTCATGTGGGTAAGAATGTGCGAGCAGTGCCAAAAGCATACCTTGCTCATCCATGTACCAGATGAGCCCCTCAAAGCACTTTCAACATCTTGCCCATTAGCCCAGTGGGGAATGGATATAGTGGGTCCTTTCCCAATCGCACCAGGACAATGTAGATTCCTGTTGGTAGCCGTGGACTATTTCAGCAAATGGGAGGAAGCAGAACCCCTTTCCAAAATCATAGAAATCTAAGTGATTAAATTTCTATGGAAAAACATCATTTGCAGGTACGGCTTACCCGGCGTTTTTATTTCGGACAATGGTTACCAGTTTCAGGGACGGAGAATTCAGGACTGGTGTGCTGACCTGGGCATCCAACAACATTCACTTCCATACTATGGTCTTACAGGACCATCCTCAAATCACTATTGTACGGCTCAGAGGCAGTAATTCCTGCTGAAGCAGGTCTGGAATCCTTCCGAATACAACACTTCGAACAGAAAAACAATGATGACCTGCTACGTACCAACCTAGACCTTGTTTATGAAATCCGAACTCGCATGGAAAGATATAAACAGAAGGTGATCAATGCTTACAACAGAAGAGTGAAGAGGAAGGAATTCCATGTAGGAGACCTCGTACTAAGACGGGTCAGTACCTCGAAACCAGTAGGAAAGCTGACTCCCAATTGGGAGGGCCCTTACAAAGTAAGTCGGATTATCAAATTCGGAGCTTACGAGCTGCAAGCCGTTGACGGTAGAAAGATCTCCCGACCTTGGAATGCATATACCTCAGGACGTTTCACTCCTGAAGACCCTACTCTATGATCATTACCTACTATCTACTTAATCAGTACTTACTGCGTAAATAAAAAGAGCAAGTTTCACTCCTTTGCTATACTTTGCTTCATCAACAGGTTAATCACATTGCTGGCTCCTAAGCCCACATAAGACGCTTTGCTGGTGCACACAGTCAATAAGCTGCCCTTGTTGGCGCACGCATTTCATAAGCCGCCCTGCTGGCGCACACTTACTGGCTTTGAGCCCTAATAAGCTGCCCTGCTGACGCACTCCTACTGGCTTCGAGCCCAGATAAGCCGCCCTGCTGGCGCACTCCTACTGGCCTAGAGCCTTGATAAGCCGCCATGCTGGTGCACTCCTACTGGCTTCGAGCCCTGATAAGCTGCCCTGCTGGCGCACTTCTACTTCTCTCGAGCCCTGATAAGCCGTCCTGCTGGCGCACTTCTACTGGCTGCAAAATCCCTAAATAAGCTGCCCCCGAAAGGGCACATGCTCGCTCAATTTCTAGACTAAAAGTCTTAATAACTTGTCCTCACAAGGCCTACTTACCTCTTGTTGTGACATCTCTCACATAGTAAGCTTGCATTTGCTTACTTATTGCTCGGAGTATCCCCTACTTGCTAGGTTTAGCACTTACTTACCGCTTCCTGCAGTAGGTTTTACCCCATTCCCGCTGGATAAGGCTGCTAATAAAAGGCCACCAAGCCAGGCTAGCACCTGCCCTGCTGACGACAGAAGGCTGCTGACCAACCTGCTCCATCAACAGAGGAATCACATATAAAACGGCCCTTGGCCAACATTCAGGCTTGCTACTTTGCTACATCAGGTGTTTATACTACTTAAGTTGGGAACCTCCTAGCAGGTTACATCGCTCTTATACTTATGCGTATTTTTTGATATGAGACATCTTTTTTTGACAAGTTGATTTATGTCAAAACCCTTCTTACTTACAACAAGCAGTATGCAATGAGTTCATTCTTTGCTATAAGGCTTAAAAGGCCTCCTCTATACAAGTATTTACTTGCAGGTGAACATCTCATTTTTTGGGCACACTAAGCCCATACCAGCAAATAAACTGGGGCATTCCCAGCAAATCATTTATACTAACATGCAGGAAAACAAAAGCATGACAGTAAGGATAGAATAAGCTTGACAAAAGAGCAAAAAATATCCATAAAGCACGGAGGGGAAAAAGCAGAATTCACGGCATTAAAATGCCAACAAAAAACAGAAAATCATTCAAAAGCCCATACACGGGCACTTGCAAAACCTCTCGCAGGAGGTACCAATTCTTTATCAAAAAAAATTAAAATTTTTTCCTGGAAAGGGGGCAAATTCAGTTACCAGCAGAAGGGGGCACACTTTCCTTAGCAGGAGGCTCTGATCTCAGGAGGGTTGCATTCTCACCCACCTGCCTAGTGAGGTCCAAAGACATGGGATCGTCCTCAGCAGGTGGAACCTCAGGTACTGGAGCAGTCCCATGGTCATTCGGATCTGGAGCTGTGGCCAAGCCTGAATTATGGTCCAGGAAGGAGGCGTCAACACTATCTGGTGGATAGCCAGTCGCAGCAAACTGTTAAATGCAGGTCTGGATCCATGATAGTAGTACTTCAGAGCTTTGTCCACCAGCATGCTTTGGAACTCGGGGGTTTTAACATACGCAGCCAGGCGACTCCGCCAAATACCCTCCAGCATGTCTCGGCCTTCCTCCGCCTCGGGGTATTGGCAGATCAGCTCCTTCCTTTCCCTCTCCGCCTGTAGAACTTTCTGCTTCAGGAGGACGTGTAGGGGAGAAACTTCCTCTCTTAAATGGTGCAAACTGGCTGCATCCTCCTGACAGGACTCATCCATTTTTTCTTTTGAATCGTTTCCCTCAGCCTGCGAATGGTCTCCTCTTATTCCTCCACCCTCTTAAGGGAGCCCTTGAATAAAGGACCTCCTTGCTCCAGCCAGTTAAATAGGTTGCTCCCCAACACATACACCTGCAAGACAAAACATGTTACATCATCTTTTATTACCACTATACCTTAACATGCTCTTGATACAGGCACTTACCCTGATGAAGTAAGTAGGAAAGAGGCTTAAGGCCTGAGCTCAAGGTAGGTTGTCGGCATATGTCTTGTCTTGGGGAGGCCTGACCCCCGTCACAAATTCACCAGCCCGGCTGGGCTCTCCCTCATCCAGCAGCACGGAACAATCCTCCGACAGAGTCCACGCAGACGAGAGCCTTCTTAGTGGGAGTAGGGATGGGGTCACCAAGGCGCTTGCCTTTGAGATTTTCAGTGGAGACTGGACTAGTAGAAGTAGAGGGAGGGCTCTTGATCAAAGTTCGCCGTGCAGAGGACCCAACCCCTGGAGACACCTCTGCCTTGTCTTGTAGCAATTTCTGAAACATTCTTCCTGCATGGAAACAGGTAAACACCAACACATGCATTAACATACATTTGTTGTCTAATCAAAGTCTTCCAGCAAGCAAGCAAACAAAAAGAGAAAGTAGATTGCATACCAGCAGCAAGATCCATGTTTGCCACCTTAGGGCTCAGGACAAATTGGTGGAGGATAGTAGGGTGTACAATCTTGCGAGGATCAAAAGGGGAGGCATTCAAACGCTCAAGCAGAGCCTGAAAGGCAGCAGGCCTATTTCGGGCTGAGTATTTTAACTGTTCAGGAGGACTCACAACCTACTCCTGGGGAAATATCCAAGGCTGTCGGGAGGAGACAAAAAAAATAGTCCCGTTTCCACTCATTCACAGAGGACTCGGTGGACAATAACTGAGCTTCACCTCAGGAGGTGAAGTTGAAAAGACCAGGACCTGCTCTCTTTAGCATGAAAAAAGAGTGGAATTGGGTAGCAGAAGGGATCTCTCCTAAGTTTCTTACCAGGATATAAAATCCAAACAACAGACTAAAGGATTTTGGCACTAATTGATTCAGAGGAATATTAAACAGAGTGGCCACCTTGCAGAAAAAAGGGGGGATAGGGAACTGAAGGCCTGCTTCCAGCTGGTCAAGATAGAAACACAGAAAGCCAGCCGGAGGAAGATGGGGACGAGTTGCAGAAGCAAGGGCCCGGATCACGTAGTCACTAGGTATTCCGCACTTATCCCGGATTCCTACTAACTCCATTTAAGTCAGCCTAGACCTAATGATGCCGAAAACGGCGGTTTCGGTCGAGACCAAAAGGTCCTCTGTCCGCTTCCTGTCCTCCTCTTTGCTATTTCCCTCCTCATCACTCTTACCCCCATGATGGGAGGCAGAGACAGAAGGCGTGGGATTATCACCCCCCTCGTCAGAAGGCTCTAGCAGATCAATCAACACATCTTCTATGGCATCCCTATCTATACTATCAGTGGACATGACTACCAAAATAGAGAGAGCAGTAGGGCGTACCTAGTTTCCAAGCAGGGGAAAGCAAGGAATTCAAAGGAAGCTCTAGAGAATCTCGAAACATGTGGGAGGAAAAATCAATTTCAGAAAATATTATTGCAAAAGAAATAAGAAAGAGAGGAATATTCGCATGGAAAAAGGGAGAAGACTTACTCGAATGAAGGCAGGAGGTTGGAGAAGGTAACTTCCCTAGGAACAGGGTTTTTATACCCTGGCAGACGAAGAGTCCTGTCCGCGCCGGGCTCAGCCTCGCTCCTCCATGCATGATAGACACACCCCAATCACCATACGCGTGCACGGACACTCGCGGTAAAAACTCTCCCCTATTCTCTTTGATAGCAATGATTATCCTGTTAAATCTTCTCTGTAGATAAGTTCAAAATCAAATCAAAATCCACATGGTGCTGCGTAAGTGACCTCAGCAGAAAGGACGCAGCACAGCAAGGAGGAAACAGCCCAACAGGATATGACCTGCTGGGGCAGTCAGGTATATAGCTCTTGTGCTGACCTTTACGGGGCTACTTACTTCTACTCCACCAGTCCGACAGCAAGTCTCGCACTACTGGAGTAGGGGGGAGTGATGATGCCCCCTAAAATCCAGCGGGCCATCCCAAGAGCTTCCAGGCCGGGCAATCCAGCAGGCCAGAACCACCAAGCCCCAAGCAGTAAGGTTTTTTATACATGAAGCCCAGTTTTGAAACACTAATCAGGCAGGCCCATGGAAAAGGCTCGCACAACAAGCCTAGTCATCAAACAACTCGTGTTCCACATCACATAGCTAGCCAATACCTCAAGCCACATCATGTTAAAAGTTCTCATCCAGATTCCCAGTAGATTGGCCCGGATCCGGATGTTTCTCAGCAAGTAACTGTTTTCTCGAAAAATCTAGTAGATGTGGCAAGGTCCACTTGAACGGACATATCTCCACCGATTCAACTCCGATTCAGGCACGGTTTGTTGGGTTAGGAAGCGGACTCTTTAGGCTTTCCAATGGTATATGGCACTTAACAAATCTTCTCCAAAATCGGGTTCAACACTGGCTATAAAAGGAGCATAATGTGCAGTCATTTGGCAACTTCAACTTCGACGTCTCACAAGTTCACTACTTTGAGAACTCTCAAGTAACATCTACTCTATCTTTTGCACACGAATTTCTCTCCACTTTTCAGAATATTCACACACCAATTATCACACTTTCACCATTATTCTCGTCCCCTTCAAGTGTTCTTTATTTATTTTCAGTCGAACATTACTGATTTAAGCATCAGAGTGTTAACCCCTCTCTGCAGGTTAGTCTCCCCTACAATCTTGGGACTTTCAAGAAGATCCCTCGACATTTTGTGGTGTTGTTGGACTCCGGTACGCATCAATAATAATAATAATAATAATAATAATGATGATGATGATGATGATGATGATGATGATGATGATGATGATAATAAAAAAATATTATTATTAACAATAAAATAATATTATTAATAATAATAAAAATTTTAAAAAACTAGAATTCTTTATAAATTTATATAAAAGTTTTGATAATACATAAATTAATATTCAAGACGATAATAAATACGATATTTTTTATTGGTATTGTATAATATATATGTATACATTAATTCATATGTAAACGAAAGTAATTATTTAACTTATTCTTGATTCTTGATAAATCTTCTATAATTTTTATACAAATAAGAAATGCAAAACCTTAAAATAAATCACATCATCTTATTATTATAATTCGGTTTTATGTTCATTTTAATATCTTATTTTATTTTAAAAACATCCTTTAATATCTCACATCCAATTAAATATACTTACCTCTAACCCCAAAATGATTATGTTAGTAAAAGGCGTTGCTCAACCCTCTACTTTATCATCGTGTCCTATAATAGGTTATAATATGTATAATCAATATATTGAGAATATCGTAAATTTTGAATAAAATATTAAATAATATTCATATATATTTCCCACCAATATGTTAATATTTCTTTTATATTGAAATTCGAACTTCCGTTTCATTTTCTTCTAAATAACTAGACCATTATAGACTTTCTAGATATTTATCTAATTTATCTATTAACTCATAATAACTTATTTTATCAAACCTTTTGTATTTTTGTAACTACCATTCTCTATAACATCCCTAAATTAAATTATTGAAAAAATCTCATATTCTTTTACAATAAATGTAACTACCATTCTTCTAAATAACTAGACCATTATAGACTTTCTAGATATATATCTAATTTATCTATTAACTCATAAGAATTTATTTTATCAAACCTTTTGTATTTTTGTAACTACCATTCTCTATAACATTCCTAAATTAAATTATTGAAAAAATCTCATATTCTTTTACAATAAATATAATATTTCTCAAATATAATTTTTTAATATTTCGATTAATTTATGCCAATTTTTCACTATTATAGTAATTATTTCCATAGCCACAGACGTATATTTTCAGCTTAACCGGTCATGAGGAAGTTAACATTATTTACTCCTCGGGAAAATAACCTTTTTGCTCCCATAAGTTAAGCCAATTTCAGTTTTGGTCCCATTCGTTACGGGATTGACATTTTGGGACCCGTAACTTACGGAAAAAATTACACTTTTGATCGTCATCCACTTTCTCATTTGTCTTTTAACGTCGTCGGTAACATGACCAGTACGTAGCCATTAAGCAACTTTTGCTGAAGGAAAAAATTGGCGCGTTTTCCAACTTAATAACACTTTAACGTGGAGGTGGAATGTAACTATTTTGAGGAAAAAAACATATTTTTGAAGGAAATTAGGGCCAAAAAAGTGGTTTTCTCTGTTCTCTAATAAAAATTGAGTTTTTCCTCAACCAAAAGTACTTAAGAAAACAAACGAAAAAGTGGATGATGACAAACAAATGCGAGTTTTTGTAAGTTACGGGATCAGAAGTTCCAATCCCATAACAAATGGGATCAAAAGTGAAACTGACCTAACTTATGGGACCAAAATGTTAGGTTCCCTTTACTCCTCTAACTATACACTGTTGATTTTTCTCTTCATTGGGATACGCATAAATTGCATACCATTATCTGTTGAATATTCATGTGTCGCAATAGGTCTATGCCCCAAGGATGATGATGATGAGCCTTACTCTGCAGCCATGGTTGTTGTGTTTCCCAGCCAGCCTGAGTTGTTAGTCAAAGGGTTAGAGTCGCATTTTTCCTTTTTAGCGTTTCTATAAGTTCTTCATGTTTCTGCTTATCTATAAGGATGGCTGTTTTATTCCCACGCTAATTGGTCCATGTTAGTGGTAGTTAGTTACAAGTTTGTTGAGAAGGGAAATGTTGGTTCTTGTATTTAAAAGGAGGGATTTTTCCCTCCATGTACTATAACAAAAATTAGACCCGAAGAAGCTTTCAGGCGATAGCGGAGCGATTCTTCTCTGATTTCCACTTCCGCTTTGCACAATTCAACATGGTATCAGCCTTCTTATTGAAGGTCACTACATACTCATTCTTCGTTTGACGTTGAGCTTCTCGAATAGAGCAGCATCTCTGCTATAGCAATGGTAGAAATGGTGAACACAAATGATAGAGGATACGATTGCCGGTATGAAAAGGATGTGCTATATCAAAATCCTTCGGAGCATGCTGGTTTATCTCTAGCTAGTTCGTCGCTTGATGGGTCTAACTTCCTCTTGTGGATTAGAGCTATATATGTGTCGCTTGGCACAAAATCAAAAATCGAGTTCATTGATTGTACTTTTCCAAAGTCGCTGACTGGATCTAGAATCTCAGAGCAATGGCGACGTGTAGATCTGATGATCATCTCATGGTTGTGGACCTCAATCTCAAAAAATATGTCGAAGAATTTATGTATGCTTAACACTTCAAAGGAGGATGGAAGGAGCGAGGGACCTACTCCGAAATGCACCTGCGCAAAATGTGTTTGTGATGTTGGCAAAGCAATTGCAACTTAAAATAAGTCTGCACAACTGATGCAGTTTCTCATAGGATTACATGAGGTCTAGGATAGAGCGCGGAGCTAAGTGCTATGATGGATCCATTCCAGATGTTGACAAGGCCTATGTGATATTTTTTGAGTGTAGAGAAACAAAGATATGTGAGTTTAGAGATGGCAGATCCTCACACTAATAATGCCTAGCATGTTGCCACAAAAGATAATAAGCGAGGCTTCAATGATAAGCATGCACAAATGCAAAGGAAGAAAAACTTTTATGGACAAAAAATCTCTGATTTGTGATAATTGTCATAAGCCAGGGCACTCAAAGAATCCTGCTTCAAACTCCATGGTGTGCTAGATTAGTAAAAAACCTTGAGTGAGCAGAGGAAGAAAGAAGGTGGGAGTGACTGAAGGATCACATCAATGTACGTCTCGTTATTGAGCCCTGCTTTGAGGTCTTCGAGCTTTTCCACTAAGGTAAGCATCTTGACCCCATGCTCATGTACAGAGGATCTTTTGGTCATCTTAGTCCCAAAGAACGCCTTGGTTGCGACATACCTAGTATGCTGGTCCGGAATTGTATAGCAATCAATCAGGCGACCCATTATGGAAGGAACATTGTGTAGCCTCTCATACTGCTTCTGTATCTCATTGCTCATAGATGCAAGTATGATGCTATGGACTTTCCAGTTATCCTGATGCCAAGTCTCGAACGTCTCACGTTCTTCGAGCATAGATCCTTCCGACAAAGTCCAAGGAAACGGCTTGTCCATGACATATCCTTGGTTCTCATAATCGAGGACTATCCTCAGATTGCGCAACCAGTCGTTGTAATTTGTTCCATTAAATTTGTTTATCTCAAGTACGGTTGATAACGAGTTCTTAGACATGATTTTGAATCTACATTTAAAAAGTGGAATATAATCAACATAATTAAAATGGTTTTTAATAATAATTAAAGACTTGGACTTCAGACATTTAATATCTCCCACTATTTCTACGAAAACACAACACTCTCAAACGTTGTTCTCGAAAAACCCTTTTCTAGTGGGCTTGGGATCCACAACGATATTTTTCATGCCCCGCTTTTACGATTCGCATGAAAAACAACTTGTGGGAGGTATTCCATACCATTCTCGTCTAACAAGATTCCCAAGATGTCTTGCCTCACCCTTTTACGTGATCCCGAGGACTCCAAGGGAATCACGTTATTGAGGCATTAGACCCGACCTAATCAACCGAATCATATCAGTCAATGCTACCCCCACGACTCGTGAGACAGGCAATAAGAGTGTATTCATTTCATTCACAACAAAGTGCAGCTTATTTTCACGACAAGAGACATGCCACGACTCGTGAGACCACGCAATTGACTGAAACTAGCTTCCTCACTTTGTCATGGATGGAAGGCTTCGACGAACTCCTAGAGTTCTAGTCCATTTATTAAGGGTCTAATATTCAACTTGGTCTAACCAAGTGAGAGTTTGATGACTAAGATCTCATTACATCATATACATACATTATGCATAAAACGATTTGCATAACATAGCAGTAATACGATAAATAAACCATTCATCCATCATAGAAGCCACATGCAAAATAAAAGCCTAGCATGCTCCTGTTGGATGATCACAAGCCTGAATCCTATGCGACCCACTGAGCCCGCAGTGGATCTATAGCCAATCTAAGGTTGGTCCGACACTATTACATTCAATAATAGTAACCCATCAACACACCGATGGGCCTTTGCCTCTTTTCCACCGGGCCTCCATGGAACTCCTTGGATCCTCCTTTCTAGGCCCTCCTTCATCTTCTTCATCAAAATAAAATACATCTTCAAAACTATACTAATCTCATTACAATTTAAAAAGAAACCCCGACGAACACCCGGGGGGAGTACATTTGGAGGGAGATAGAAGAGCTTATTATTCTAAGGCAACCAAAAAAGATAGAGAGAAAAATAAATGAGGCACATAGGCCCAACATAAAATTATAACAATACATTCGGTCTAAGGCTTGTGATCATCCATTCTCATTCGACGCACATAATTCTTAATATCCAACATCAATCTTCCACATAATTCAGGATATCCAACATCATCAATCCATAAAAAGAATAAAATAATTTCTACATTCAAAATTGGTGTAACAATGGCAATTCTTTTCTTGTTAGGAAAACCTTTCGTCATTATTCAAACAATAATAAATTTTGTGGTTCCAAACCAAACAAAATAAAATATTTCTAAATAATGTCTTTAAGAAAAACATGCAAAATAATAAAAATATTTTCAAAAAATTAATTCTAAAACTAAAATAAAAAAACCAACCGGAGACGGCTGAGGGTCGCCGCTGCCGACGGTGCCCTGTCGAAAAACACAGGCTGGCAGGCCCAGCCTGCCGTCTGCGCACGCTGAGCGAGCCGGTCGGTCGCACATGTGCGGCCGATGGTAGGATCTGCCTGTTTGCGTTCGCTGGCAGCGCTGGCTGGGTGGCCGCGCACAGGCGCCCTTGCCTGTGCGCGTTGCCCTGCCACGTAGCCTACAGTCAACGCACGCGCCTGCAGGCTCCATCGCCTGCGTGCGCGTGAGCCCTGGCAGCGCAACCCTTGCGCGCGCGCGGCCTGACTGGCCATGCGTCTGCACTGTCACGCGCGATAGATGCGCTGGTCGGGCGCGCGCAGGCACCTCTGCCTTCATGTGCTTGCCTGGCCGGGTGGCAGCGCGCAGGCTCCTCTGCTTGGGCACGCGCCTGGCCTTGCGCACTACGCGCGCGGTCAGCCGGCGGCTGCCGCATGCACCATTTTTCTGTTTTATTTTTATTTTTCTGATGTGCTTTTCAAGAAATCAAGAAAATCGAAAACACCAACATTTCATGTAAAAATAATACGATAAATCCCATGAAAACATGACATTCTTTAAACGTAAATTAAAAGCAACATAAATCATGCTTTACACGTATAGCACATAAAACCCTAGGCCTATACACCGAACCGACCTCTAATACCAATGAAAGCTAAAGTAGCCTGTGGATCGTCCCGGGAGGAGCGCAAATGCGGAAGCGTGATATAAAATAAAAAAAAATGAATTTAAGCATGCTTGTACAGAAATGTAAATAACACATTCAAGGGGTGTTCCCTTGAACTTCTCGGGCGTTTGGTGTATCTCATGATTAAACAAAGCATATATATCATGGTGGCCATAGGGTTGAATTGAATAACACAATTAAAGAACTTACCCGGTTGTAGTTTTATCTTCGAACCGCTACATGCGTTGTTCCCCATTTTACCACCAAGACCCCAATAATAGGAATCCTCTATATAATCCACACAATCTGTCCAGTTCTTAATCCCCATGCTAGTGAAAGACCAAGTGTATATTTAGGGAGGACGAATCAACCAAGCTTTATTAATTAATGTGATCAATCCGCCTAAAGTTCACTTGTATGAAACAAGGAACTAGGATCTTTCTTGGAGGAAAACGGGAAGGGGACGAGCAACAGAGAGAGAGAGAGAGAGAGGGGTCGACCGATGCTAGTGTGTGTGTGTGTGTGCTCACTAGTTGATCATCCTTCTAAACTTTGCTTCTAGGAGATTTCTCTTCAAACTCCAACTTTATGAAGCATAGTTTGACTAGGATTTTGACCTAGTCAAAGTCCTAGTCAAACTAGACTTTAGATTAGTCAAACTAATCTAGGCCTTTGATCTCTCTTCTTTGATCTCGTCCGTCCATCAGCTTGAGGAATATTTATGGAATATTTAAATTCTATTTAAATAAACCATTAGGCTTTAAATAATTAATATTTATTTCCAATAATCAATTTATTAGTTAATTCCATTTAAAGGAATCAACAATCCAAGAAAAAAGGAACCAATTTAATCCAATTAAATTGTTCAACCTCCCTAAATCAATTCAAAATTAAATACCTTGTCACCGGCAGATTGTGTGTAAATCTTTAGGTTCACCCTCAGCTAGACTTGGCTGAATCTCCAATCATCTCATGAAGGGAATTTGTCCGTCACCATGGGTGCCCGTCTAGCAACGATCCATGACACTAGAGACTAGGTGAATGTTTATAGCGCGAACATTTAGGCTCTTCAATACGTTTATCCTTCCATCTACTATCTCACAGCTTATAGTCTAGGGTATGAATCTTTAGGATGTAGATAACCATGCTTGACTTAAGCCCTGGCTCGTCCACACTAAACGTCACAGGGGTCCTACCCCATTGTTTAGTCACTGTGGCCACAAATTCATTAGGGACGAGTCTAAGAGTAAAGTGAGATATTACTGTCAACCTTTTGATAGGAGATGGATCCTCTCTTAGGACCTACTGTCACACTACACATCGTGATTGCATTAGATAGGGCTTATGACAACCGCCTCACTGGACTTAGTAGCCTCTTGCCAAATCTAAGATACAGGCATGGTGTGCAGGTGATCTCAGCAATCCCTCAAGTCTGAGGATCAAATATGTACTGTTGGAACCGGGAATGCAAGTCATACAGACCGACCCTACTCAAGGTCTTCCATATGACGGTTCCCATGAGTCACCTCAGTCAACTGGAACCTAACTGGCTGGCCCACTAACATTATATGAACAAGCCTCGTCACTTGTCGATGAAACACAACTGCAATTGCTTAGTGCAAGTCTCACACGGATTCTCGATACCCTATCTCGAGATTCCTTGACTTGGAGTGTTTCAGACCGATCCACATAAACTGATTTCATGAACTGCCATCTAATGCGCAGTTCCAGTTTCTCGGAATGTTGTTTTGGTTTGTGGGCTTTGTTTCTGCAGTAAACGGTTAATATAAATTAGTGAATGAACACAAACAAAGTATTGAGCTAAATGAATATCACTTTCTTATTCATGACAATTATTAAAACACCGAAACTGTTCAGACATAGGTTACATAAGCCCAATCACATTGGATTCACGGTCACCTATTCTAACAGTATTTAGATATTTTTTTACTTATTCTTTTTTCGGACTTGGTTTAGTTATGTTATACTTCTTTTATATTGTTAATCTACGTAGAAAAAATGTATAGTGATGGCGTACGTAGACCTTGTTGATATTGCTTGGAATAATTGTTGAAGATTTTCACATCTCCTAATGAGTTGTACGCTGCAATAAATGATGATGATTATTTGCTTTCTGATCAAGGCGATAGTCAAGATTTTGACGTAATTAGTTGTTCTCCTATGAACAGTGACAATGGTTTTGATGAAATTTAGTTTTGTGCTAGTATGATCCTTATGTGTTCTATTGTCTGGTACTCTGATGCAGCTAGAAACTCTTCTATAATTTAGGTGCTTATGTTATTTGCTATCACTATACGCGTGTTTACTAAGATACTCCTTATGAATGTTTTAATTAAGAACTTGCTAAATATTCCATTTTAATGAGTGTGTCTGATGGTTTGCATATCTCAATATATGTGGACCGAGTGCATCACTTTTTCTAGAGAGTTGGGGATACATCTTTCAATGTTGGTGTGATGGCCTTGAGAATGTAAAAAGGCTGCATATTCTCTTGGCATGCCCTATATAATTTTCTTGTATTTACTTTCTTGTGGGTTTTCACATCACCCAACTCTTGCCATGCATCTATTATAAATAAGGCTGTTTGGACTGAACCATTACTTCCAAGTGGTTTTTGGTGCATTCGCTCTGAAGATAATGACTCGATCTAAGCCGTCGTCCACCTATTCTGCTGTAAGTGGGTACTGAAACTATGTTCCTAACCCTCCCTTCTCTCCCCCGAGGCAACAAGATTCCTTTATACTCCAGTTTGGACGGTTGTTCACAACCAAGTGTTTCTAGATTCCTTATGGGACCAAGCCACAGGGGGTTCAGTCTAATAGGGCGGAGTGATTCATATGAGGCGTTGCAAAGGGCGACTGAGCAAGTCAACCTAATGCTGAAAGAATTATCGCAACAAATTAGAATCGGCCGCGAATAGAGAATTTGCGTGATTGTTATGAGACTTTTCGCTACCTGATTTCGTGCCCGAACATAATTTAGGATCGTTGGGACAGTACGATGACTGCACCATCTACATTTCGGGAGAGTATAACACAGGTTATATGTTCTTTTTTCCAACTATGTTACTGTAAGAATATTGCTAAGTAGGAAAGTTGTTTTTTCACACTCTCATGTTCCACTAAGTTCTTACTTTCACTTATATTTCGTAGACATATCCGCTTGCAAAGGCGTATGAGTACTTTGGTGACCCCGATTGTAGTGCTCTCTTGGCTATTTTTGGCCCACCTTGTCTATCCATGACTCCGTATACTTCATCTTCGTCACATGTTAATGACAATGGAGTTATCAAGATTGTGGACGACAATGACATTATCAAGGTTGATGGGGTGCTGCAGATTTCATCTGATTCAGGATAGGGACCAAGTGATCAGTGGTATGGTGTTTTGGTTTAACATGTTTACAAATTGATGGAGTTATGTTCATTTCAAGAAGTTTGTTTGTTGGAAATGCTTATGTTTCGGTGTACGTTTGTGTTAATGCATTAGTAAGTTTGTTTAACTTAATCGTGGTATGTATAATGGTTCTATTTGTAATAGATATGTATATTATGAACAACTGTTATGTTTGTGACTGAAACTATTTACTCTTGTGAGCAACAAAGCTAATCATTTCATCAATAGTAGCAAACATATAGTGCACAAAAAATGATTTGAAAAAGTGGTAGATTAGTAAACACAAACAGGTGTACCAAAACACATCCACATTTGGAATAGCCATCACAAAATGTGGACCAAAATTTTCATTCTCCGAACAAAATAACTACGTCTAGTTTATCACAGTAACATCATTAAAAAGCCACACCTGTTATGATTTACAATTAGGCCGACTGAAGTTTGATAATAAGTTAGGTATAGCTAATTCAAAAGTTGAGATTGTTGTTGTTCCAACTTCACAAAATAACACCAGCTAATAGCAATTCGTGACACTGCTAAACCTTTCCATCAGTCATCGTCTTCACAAAAGCAGTCTGTCCATCCTCGGACATAGTCAGAAAAAGATCCAAATCAGCCTTTTTGTTGACTAGCTTATTTGACACCCAACATTTTTGCTCAATTGATAATTCAGACACTCTTTCAATAATAGACCAAACCTATCTACGAGCTTTAACTTTGTCTGCCTCACTTCCAAAACGTGTTGCCAAATCGCGCAACCTATTATCAGTTACACTTACAAATGTATCAAATTTTTCTTCAAATTTTTCGTCAATAATTTTTTTAGAAACCTTTTACCTCTGTGAACTACTCCTATCAGCCTAACCAGACCCATAGTTTTTTTCAACTACAGTATTAGTAAATGAGTGAACTCAACATCATTACCAAACAAGCTAGGATCAAGACTTGGAATATAGTACTTAGGGGTTACGGGAACAAGGTCAGAGGTTACATTACAAGATGCACTCACAAAGTCTTCCGCATGCTCACGGGTGACCTTATCCTTTCCGAATACCTCGCACCATTGAGGATAGGATGGGAAAGATTTGTATCGCAGTGAGCGTGCGAACGGATCACTGTACAACACAAGTGCATAGAAAAATGGATTCCAATTTAGAAAGACATATAACTTCATAACATGAACAATTGCAAACGTAACAAGTCGTTACCTTAGTGTAGTTCTCAAACACATCATCTTTAGCATCAATACTGTTGTTCGCCTCGTTCTAACCAAACCCAGTACGTGAAAGCACACCCAGCAGAGTCCCATAAGTTTTCTTCCAAACATGAATTTTGGAAGAAATATGAGCGACAACATTCAATTTGCTAGACAAGCATCTCTTACGTATCATCTGCTCCAAAATTCCCAAATAATTTGTCCTAAACCCGTTGTCATACTTCCAACCGGCTTGAACAATTTTCTTGAAAGAGTGAAGAAGGGCCTCCTCCTCAGTTGTCGACCAAATACGCCGGGTACCTTTACTCTCCCTCTTACACCCCCAACCCCCGACGTCGAACATCGTTGCTTCCTCCTTTGTCCATAGTAAGCTAACAACCAAGAACAAGACAGAAAATAATTACGAAAGCAATTTCATACACATTAAACTAACACCCGAAACAAAACGTTGGTTTAACATAAAACAAACCATAAACAATCAAAGTATATTATCATGAAGCATTACATGAGAAACGAATACAACGACAAACACAACATTATTGAAAAAAGAAATCTGTTTTCCTAAAGCATTAGATGAGAAAACTTTTAATTTTGGGCACGCCAGGCATTGTACATCGCATGAGCAATTTCATCTCTCCAATTGTCCCAAAATAGGTTTGAATCAACAGTCAAATATACTAAACATTTTCCGTTTTCCCAATGTTTTCAGATTTAGACAACATGGTCTCCATTGGGTCCACGGACATTTCTTGGTGAATATACTTATTTAGAAGGCAACAAGCCATGATAATTCGATTCTAAATCTTGATTGAATAAAATATTGGACTCCTTAGAATTGCCCAACGCCCTTTGAACAAGATAAATGTCCGCTCAATGAGATTACTGGCAGACGCATGCTTCATATTGAAATATTCCTCATGATTTTGAGGGGAACTATGTCCTGACTCCCATTCTTTACGATGGTAACACACTCCCCTATAAAGTGCTAGGAAGCCTTCACCATTAGTGTACCCACTGTCAACCAAATAGTAACAGCCTGCGAGAACAACACATGAAACAAACAACAATATCAAAGACTAAAATAACATACAATTCTAGTACTAAAAAAAACTTATAAGTGCATAAACCACATAAACTTAAGTATCAAATAACTCTAGGTATCCGTAAACCATTCAGTCTGTTTATAGCATCTCTCAAAACCCGACCATCGGTTGCACTACCTTCCCACCCACATAAAACATAAATGAAGTGCATTTTTCTATCGCATACTCCCAACATATTTATAGCAATTGATCCTTTGCGTGTGTAGTATCTAGCTTTGTCTAGAGCACACGAACGTACATCAATGTACATTCCATCTAAAGCCCCTAAACAACCCTACAATTATTAGCCAACAACACCAAATGTTCATTCATATTTAATATATTAACTATGACAAATGAAGTGCATATAATTATTGGCTAAAGATATTGGATAAGTCATACCTCAAAGCTTTTCCACCTAGGGCAACCACTGTCAGCTGCTACCGGTGTCGGTTTTGCAAGCAATAAAGGATGGAGCCGCAATACAACATTGAGCACTTGGTGAAAATGCTTACTAACGGTCTTACACTATCTCAAGAAGTCAGATTTGACGGTACGATTATTTTGGTGATGAGCTAACACACTTAAAAATATTGCCACTTGCGAGTACAATGTCACGTGTTTGGTATCCATTAGAACACCTTGGCATTGTAAGAGGCTGCACAACCTTCCGAAGGCATTTCGGCTCATTCGAAGGTTATCAATACAATTTATGTCACTAAATTCAACTAGCCTTTGCGTAACTCTAACTTTTTGTGGCACACGGTTATGTAAACTATGGGTTAGTGTGTGCCTAGCCCGATTAACATCTAATTGAGTCCTCCGATAATGATAATAAATATAAAACAACATTAACATCCTCATAGCATCAACTAGAAACGCCTGAATGGAAACACAGATCTCTAATCTTTCTTCGAGATGCATCTTAAACAAAACAAGTTTATATATACCACCTCCAGAGAATTAGATAAATATCAGACCAAGGTACATACCATACCCGACACTTTATGTGTCATAACATAACATTCCAATCAAACGTAATGAACATTACCAAATAGTTAAGCGCATTTAGTCAGGTAAACACAAAATAATAGTAATGTCACCAAGTAATGGCATACGTATCATTCCAGATTCAAGAATTTTCCATAAACCTACGAAGATAGAAATTTCAGGTATG
Organism: Sesamum alatum; assembly: GCA_034509735.1. Classification (NCBI taxonomy): domain Eukaryota; kingdom Viridiplantae; phylum Streptophyta; class Magnoliopsida; order Lamiales; family Pedaliaceae; genus Sesamum; species Sesamum alatum. The sequence goes on from JACGWO010000003.1 coordinate 49,886,611, forward strand.
CATAAGCACAATAACAACAAAACGAGGGCTGAGTGACAAAAAAACAAAACAACGCTACTAAGATAATAAAGCAAAAATTATAAAAAAGAAAAATAGCTTCTTCTGCATTTTGATGGCAAAATACCAACCTTGGAACCCTAAACATTACGCCTGCAGCTAGCTTCAGTGACCTAGGAAATCAACGTATGAATCAAGTTAGCTAATGATATTCCGACAAAATAATGGTCGAAAGAATGAGATAAGAATGTGCGAACCTGCTTCTTCTTCTTCGTCTACAGCAAAGACCCAACTCTTCCTCTAGTATGTTGTCTGAAAATTGAAGACAACGTAAATATTTTCAACTAGGTAGTTGAGGGCAACAAGTGTAATTTGAAAACGTAAAGTAAGGGCAATTTCGATATTCTGGACCCAATGTCATTCCCCATAAAACGCCAGACAACTCAACCCACTTCCCTAGGTGGGTTGAATTGTTTTACTTCTACAGTGAAATAGCAAGGCCCTCCACCGAAAATCGAGCCCTTATCTCGCAAAGTAAACATTAGACAAACTTATATTATTAATGCTATTCAACATTATCTACCATAGTAAACACACCATATATGTACTGAGGCAGACTTTTGTAAACACTTTTCTTTTTGTATCTATTCCTTCTGCTCATGTATCTTGCACTGCTGTAGAGCATTGTAATAAGTCTACTTGACAAAAAATACTAGGACATTCCTCTATGCAAGTAATGAAGTATCTTACGATCTGTAGCTCTTCCGATAATTCTAGTGACTTTGTGTGTGACATATGTCCTTTAGCCAAGCAATCCATAATTCCTTTTCTTGTGAGTACATCCCGTGCATCATCCCCTTTTACTCTCCTTCACATGGATCTATGGTGGCCTTACAAAGAGTACACCATCTCAAGATGCAACTACGTTCTCACAATTGTGGATGATCATACTAAGTCCATATGGACATACCTTCTGAAACACAAGTCCCAAGTCCCTTCCATACTCTCCTCATTTTGTAAGTTGATCACACACACAGTTCGACACCATTATCAAAGCGTTAGGTCTACTAATGGGATTGAGCTCCTGAATAAGGATTTTCAGTCCCTAATCCATAAGCTTGGCATTGCTCATCAGACTTCTTACACTTATAATGGGATGTGTTTTTTTCATGAAGACAACTTTCCATATGTGACTTCTCCCTTTCCAACACCTTCTTGTCCCTTGCCTACACTGCCTTACCACTCAGATGATATCCCTACTCACCCTTCTGACAATGTCTCCACCACACCAAACACTCCTGTTGATACCTCTACTCCTTCCCATACAACTTCACTTGCACCTATCAGTTCAGCATCACTTGCTCCATCTCCTCTTCCTCAGCTTCATTCATCTCCTGCTCCTCCTCTCGTGCCTGTGCGTAGGTCCACCAAGCTCATTCAGAAACCTAACTAGTTGGATGATTTCATTTGCCACCAAGACAATTCTTCTCTTTTATAGTCTAGCAATGCTGTTTATATGTCTTTTGCCGCTTCCCTATTAGTTTTGCAGGAATCTCGATCACTAAGTGGTGACACATGCTGAATGGAAAGAGGCTATGGAGCTTGAGATTCCGGCCTTGGAGAATAATTCTACCTGGAAGCTCACTGCCTTACCTAATGACAAGAAGGCCATAGGTTACAAATGGGTGTATAAAACAAAACTTAGGGCAGATGGCAGTGTAGAGAGGTATAAGGTAAGGCTGGTTGCTAAGGGATATAATCAGCTTGAAGGCATCGATAAGGACATCTTTTCTCCAGTGGCAAAGGCTGTCACTGTCCGGGTTATCCTGGCTATTACAGCTGCAGATTGGCCAATTCAACAACTCGAATTAATAACGCATTCTTGCATGGTCATCTTGATGAAGATATATCCATGTATCCCCCTAAAGGTTATCCTGTGGAGCCTGGGATGGTTTGTCATTTGCAGAGATCCCTTTACGGCCTTAAACATGCATCAAAGTAATGGAATTTGGAGTTTACATTCAAGCTGCAAGAGTATGGTTTTGTTCAATCCCCACATGATCACTGCCTATTTACTATGACGACAGATCTTGGTCTAATGTCCCTCCTGGTCTATGTGGATGATATCCTGATCACAGGTCCTTCTTTATTTGGCATTCAAGCAATTAGGGCTCACCTTAATTCGATGTTCATCATCAAGGACATTGGTGATGCACGCTATTTTCTAGGCTTGGAGATCACCAGAAATGCCACTGGTATGTACATTGCACAGACCAAGTACATCTTTGATATTGTCAAGGATACATGGTTACTGAATTCGAAAGGTGCATCCATTCACTTTCCTCAAGGCCTAAAGCTTGTTGCAACATCTGGTGCTCAGCTACAACATCCAGATGCTTATCGCTGGCTTGTTGGTAGGATTCTCTATCTTGGCTTTACCAGTTCTAATATCTCCCACTCCGTCCAATAATTAAGCCAATTTCTCAACCATCCTTGTGAAGATCATTGGTCTGCTACCCTTGATGTTGTCAAGTACCTCAAGGGTTGCCCTTCAAAGGGCTTATTCCTTCCTTCCTCCAACTCTTTCGAGCTCACCACCTATTGTTTTGCTGATTTGGCCTCATGCCCGGACTCTCGTCGGTCCCTTACTGGTTTCTGCATTTTCCTTGGCTCTGTTCTCATTTCCTGCAAGACAAAAAAACAGTCTACTATTTCTCGCTCGATGACCGATGCTGAGTACCAAAGTATGGCGGCTACCGTCTGTGAATTGTGGTGGATATCTTATATTCTGCAGGACTTTAGGGTTCATCCGCCGCTCCTGATTTCCCTTTATTGTGATAATCAAGCAACTCTCCATATCATGGCTAATCCTTTGTTCCACGAACGGACGAAGCACATCAAGCTAGATTGTCATGTTGTTCTGTATGCCTATAAGGAAGGCTTTGTTGCTCCCTCACACATTAAAGGTATTGATAAGCTCGGTGACATCTTCACCAAAATTCTCCATTTCAAATCCTTTGGCATTCTTGTGTCCAAGTTGGGACTGGCTTCCCTCGTCCCCAATCCCACTTGAGAGGGGTGGGGGAGGGGGGGGGGGCTGTTGAATATTCATGTGTGGTAACAACTCTATGCCCCAAGGATGATGATGAGCCTCACTCTGCAGCCATGCTTGTTGTGTTTCCGGGCCAGCCTGAGTTGTTAGAGAAAGGATAGCTTGGATCACATTTTTCCTTTCTAGCATTTCTATAAGTTCTTCACGTTTTAGCTTACCTGTAAGGATGATTGTTTTATTCCCACGCTGATTGGTCCACGTCAGTGGTAGTTTGTTGAGAAGGGAGAGTTGGTTCTTCTTGTAGTTATAAAGGAGGGATTCTTCCCTCCATGTACTGTGACAGAAATTAGAACCCTAAGAAGCTTTCAGGTGATAATGGAGTTATTCTTCTTCGATTTCCACTTTCGCTTTACTCAATCGAACATTATTATTATAATTATAGAATGAATTAATGAATGCACCTTAACTCCAAAAAAAAAAAAAAACACTAATACAATTAAATGTTGCAACCTACCAGTACTAAATAGAGTGCATTAATTAAAGGGTTTGACTTAAATAGTGTTGATTGCTGAGAATAAAAAAAAATCCTAATTCTTTTCAATGTGAGGATAGTGTAATGCAGTGAGTTTTTACCCTATACTTATATTAAGTAAAACGATCAAGTTCAAATGTTAAGAAGATGCAAAAATTAATTATTTTTTAACAGATTAATGAATGTAGAAAGATGTATAAATATATAATAATTTAAATATGTGAAAGATTGATTACCAATGAATTTTTACAAGTAATCTCATAGGAATAGTGATGAATTTATTTGATAATTATCTATAACAATATTACAAATTAATGACACTTTCTGAAGAAAAAGATTGTGTCGCATTTCGCAATGGCATTTGATACGTCTAGATCTGCACTGGTATTTAAAATTTTAATTAATTAATCCTTACAAACAATGTAAGAAGGAAATTTACACAGAAAGTTACATTGTACTATGAAATATATGATAATTCCATGTAAATTTTCACCATTATAAGATTAATTCGATCCCCAATGGATGTAAACTATATAATATGTTAATACTTATGAACGTACTAATACATAATTATTAATTAATATCGGCAATAATCCTAAATGTGTAGGATACACCTATGTTTGACAAGATTATCCTTGTTTGATAAGTTTTGGGAACCAAAATTGCTTTGGACATAGCATTAGAACTGCTTGAAGAACAATGACCCCAAGCCACGTTTTTTTAGACATTGTGTGAAAAGAATTACAAAAAAAACATTACTGTTGAGTGTGGCCCATGACCCTCAAGGGAGGCCTAAGCCCGATGCCACTTCACCATAACTGCCTGGATGGCCCAAGACCCAAAACTTGTGACCCGGCCCACTGGACTACCCGTCCCGGCTGACCCACTACTTATAAGCCTTGCCCTAACCCTAGTTAAAGCAGATTGTCTTCTCCTTCACTTCTGACTCTTCGTGCTCTGAAATCCTCCATCTCCCATGGTGTTGGGACTTGGCCTGACCATGTTGTTTGCACCTCTCACCGACCAACGTCACCCCTATATATGGCCCTCCCCTCACCCTTCCAAAATAGGTAATCTGAACAGCTTTCTCTCCCACCTTCCTTCTTTCTCTGTTCTTAGTGAACAACGTATAGCTTTGTGCCGAGTTTTCCTGTGTGGTTGAGGGTGCGTCCCTTTGATCTTTGTGATCAAGAGTGTGGCTGTGTGCGGTCGTGAGCTTCGTGATCAGACTTAGGGATCAAGCCCTGTGGCTTTGGGTCCTAGTTCTGGGTCTTGGTGCAACCGGCGGTTTGGTGCCGGCCTTGGTGGCTGTGTTGGCTCGCTACCGGATCTTGGCTCCCTGAGCCTTTGATGTTGGTTTATATTTCCCTGTTTACATATATATATATATATATATATATCTGTTCTCTAAACCCCATATCCCCAAGTTTGTAATTAGTAGGGTTGTAGTGAAAACCCATATTTCGCCTGTAATCGTTATATTAATTTCTGTTCCGGTGTGTGTCACTGGAGGGTGAAAAAACCCAACAGTGGTATCAGAGCCTTCGGGCTCTCGCTGGCCGTCGAAAGTTTGGTAAGAGCCATGTGATCCTATATTCTTTACTGCCATTTTTGGGGTTCTGCACTATAGACTGCTGCTTATTATTTCTGCAAAAATTCTGATATATTTTATGGCTCTGTGCATACCTGTTTTTAATATCCATTCCGTGCAAAAGTTATCTCCTTTACCACTGCGGATAATTGCTTGCTCAGTGCATAGTCTAATATACTGTTGTGTACAATTTACTTGAATAACAATTGCTTAGTGTTGGTTCTGTTGCTTCGTGCAAATTGTTAAGGCTTAGTGCTACTAATACTTAGTGTCCAATTTTCTGCAGTAATCTGACAGCTTTTGCTCTGTGCATTTTGGTCTTTGCAATATCCTACTGTGAACTCTGTGAACTTAATATACTAATAGTGCAAAGTCAGAATTTTAGTGCTACACAGTTTGTGTTTTTTGGCTTAGTGCAAAGTCAGTCAAGTATTTCTACTTTGTGTTCAACTTAGTGCCTTTTTATGGTATAATTCTTGCTAAGTGCAAAATCTCCTAATATATATTTCTTCTTAGTTGAATTAGATTTATTTGCTTAGTGCTATTGAGAATTAGCTTCGTATAATTTTGAGAAGTCTGTCAAAATTTACTTTGTGTTCGACTTAGTGCTATTTTTGGTGTATATAAACTGTGTGTTCTGCTTGTGTACTTCTAATGCTTTGTGCAATATTCCGCGATTAAATTATTTCTGCTTTGTGCAAAAACATATATTAGTTTCTGTTGTTATTTAATTGCTTAAGTGCTATTGGTAATCGGCTTTGTGCGATCCTGCTAAGTGCTTAACTCTGATATCTTGTTGTGTCACTGCTGTTATAAACTGGCTGAGTGCTCTTTTTGGTGAAGAATTGTTGATTCTGCTGTTATTATCACTTAGTGCATACTGCTCTAGATCTTGACCAAACCTCTTCTCTATTTCTTCGCCTGGCCGGGCCCTTGAGGCTGTCGGGTATCTGGTTGAAGGTAGAGAAGGTTCCCCTTCTCTTCATTTGTTGTTTAAACTGCATTCGTTGGCATTAAATCATCTTTGTGATGGTTGTATGCAACATACATCCGTTTGATGGAAAATCTGATTTCTCAATTTGGCAACAAAAAATGAGAGGTATCTTGATTCAACAAAAGGTTTTCAAAGCCATTGATGGCAGATATGCTGAAAATGTTTCTGATGATAAAAGGCTTGAAAACGATGAGTATGCATATTCTTCTATTATCTTGAACTTATCTGACTCTGTGATTAGAAAAGTTGGGAAACAAGACTCTGCTAAAGGGCTGTAGGATAAGTTAGAAGAGTTGTACACTGAGACATCGTTGCCTAGTAAACTGTTTTTGCTGGAAAAGTTTTTTAGATACAAACTGGATTTAACCAGAAGCATTGATGAGAATGTTGATGAGTTCACTAAGTTGATTCAAGATATTAAACTGACTGGTGATAAGAATATTGATGACTATACTCCAATTGTTTTGTTGAATGCTATACCTGAAGAGTATAATGATGTTAAAGCTGCTATCAAGTATGGTAGGGACAGTGTGATTTGAAACTGTTGTTAGTGGTCTCAAAAGTAAGGAGATGGATATTAAGGCTAACAAAACTAGTCAAAACCAAATGGAAGTGAACTTTGTGAAGGGTAAGACTAGGAATCCAGGTTACAAACATAAGTTTTTTAAGTCTAAATCAAAAGATGATGAGAGTGAGGATGATAAAAAGAAAGAAAGAAAGTGTTACAATTGTGGGATTAAAGGGCATTACATTAAGGATTGTAGAAAACCTAGAAAAAACAAAAATCAGGATAGTGACAAGGAAACCAATGTTGTAATTGAAGATGGTCCAGGGGAAGTCTACTAATGCTATGATCATTTGTTCTGTTTTCTGGTTTGTTTTCACTTCTTTACTAACCAACCTTTTGCAAGTGTGTTTCTTCTGTTTTTGCAGGTACCCTCTAAGTGTCCAAGGAAAAGTTGGCGATGATGAATGCCAAGATCCGGCCTTGGGCCTGGTTCCCTTTTCGGGTCCTGGTCCAAGGTAGAGATTGTTGAGTGTGGCCCATAACCCTCAAGGGAGGCCCAAGCCCGATGCCACTTCACCATAACTGCCTGGATGGCCCAAGACCCAAAACTTGTGACCCGGCCCACTGGACTACCCGACCCAGCTGACCCACTACTTATAAGCCTTGACCTAACCCTAGTTAAAGCAGATTGTCTTCTCCTTCACTTCTGACTCTTCGTGCTCTGAAATCCTCCATCTCCCATGGTGTTGGGACTTGGCCTGACCATGTTGTTTGCACCTCTCACCGCCCAACGTCACCCCTATATATGGCCCTCCCTTCACCCTTCCAAAATAGGTAATCTGAACAGCTTTCTCTCCCACCTTCTTTCCTTCTCTGTTCTTAGTGAACAACGTATAGCTTTGTGCCGAGTTTTCCTGTGTGGTTGAGGGTGCGTCCCTTTGATCTTTGTGATCAAGAGTGTGGTTGTGTGCGGTCGTGATCTTCGTGATCAGACTTAGGGATCAAGCCCTGTGGCTTTGGGTCCTAGTTCTGGGTCTTGGTGCAACCGGCGGTTTGGTGCCGGCCTTGGTGGCTGTGTTGGCTCGCTACCGGATCTTGGCTCCCTGAGCCTTTGATGTTGGTTTATATTTCCCTGTTTACATATATATATATATATATATATCTGTTCTCTAAACCCCATATCCCCAAGTTTGTAATTAGTAGGGTTGTAGTGAAAACCCATATTTCGCCTGTAATCGTTATATTAATTTCTGTTCCGATGTGTGTCACTGGAGGGTGAAAAAACCCAACAATTACAACGCCAAAAATTACAGAATAGAAAATCAAGTTAATCCCAAATGTTAAACACCCAAAAGCATCGATTGTGCAGTTGAAATGCAAGAGCCATTTAGAAATTTAACTATTGTCATACAACTCAATAAATTTCAAAATTCACCAAAAATAAGAACATCAGTGTTCTTGTACAAAGGTATGATGTCAGTTATGCAGGGCTATTGCAAAAGCAATCCTTAACATTTACATTATGATAAAATAACAAACCAAACAACAAAATTCCAGTCTCCAATTAGTATTGTTTCAAAATGCTCAATTTAAAGACATGTGTACATAGTTGGTGTAGGAGCACAATAGCAAAAGGACGAGAGAAAAATTAATAGTTGGGATTCTATTTGAATCACCCAAAAAACTGACATTATAAGAAAATATTCTGACATGTTACCTTAGAGTCGTCGAACAAGCTTTTGATTGTGAACTCCATAAACAACTAACATTCTGAAAAAATAAAGAAAATACAATTAATTTGTTAATGATAGAGACATTGGTTATTCCTAACTAATATTTAGCAATAATAACATCTTCTATTAAATAAAAGGAACATAATCGCCCGGAAAGTGTGGTCGGATTCACATTACTTCGGGAACGATAAAAAGTTTGCAACACTCGGCTGAAGGAAAAAAATACGATGGGCTTCTTTTGAGATGGGAAGGTAGAGTATAGATAATTGAAATACTCAGCTGAAGCAGCAAGAGTGAAAAAAACCCATTAATGTGATAGGTTGACAATATGTCCGATTTTGTCTTACATTGGGCCAAAAGTGTAATTACACTATACAATCAACCCAATCGTCCAATGCTAGTAAACACACATTTGTAATAATGAGCCACATTATCCAAAATATATTGCAACTAGTAAATGATTTACTAATTAGTCATCCCCCAATAATCACCAATTCAATCACAAATTAATATTTGGCTCATTTATCCATAAACTGAAGTAAACATGGCCTTGGTGGGTTTATTAATTGACGCCAAACAGTAAATAATATAGAGGTTGTGCCGCAAGGCTGGGCCATCAACGGTCCAAGTAAACAAGGGACATTTTGTATTGGGTTAGGCAATTAATCCGTAAATGCGGACCTTAAAGATTTGATTTTTTCATTTTTACAACAGGCATTGTAAGATTTTTACAAACTTCATGAAAGGTAATTTAATTTCCTATCTAATAAAAGTGTATTTATAATTAGGGCAAATCAGGAGGTGTGGATCTAATTTATCATATTATTTAATATCTTTATATTATTCAACATGTAATTTTGCATATAGAATTTGAAATTTGAATGTAATGCTTGATATGTAATTAATTATTGTTTCAATCCAAACAAGTACTTATTAATTATTATTAAAATAGATAAATACTTATTAATAAGATCTTAACCATACAATTATTAAATCTTAATCTTACCATTTAAATAAGAATCAATCAATAAAATTTCAAAACAAAGAAAAAATTCAATATATGACAATATAAAGGTATCATTAGCGATTATAACGGATAGGATTTGGGGTGTGTTTGCTAAAATCCGAGACCTGACCCGTCAATAAATTATTGGGCCCGGAACCCAACTCACAGTGGACCCATAGACCTGGTTAAATATTTTTATCATATTAAAAATATATTTTCTTAAAAAAAATACTACCATAATCTTATAAATATGAGACTAATATTGTTGAAAAGTTATTTATGTTTGTAAATTTATATGTGCATGTTTTAAATTTTAATTATTAAAACATGTAAACTATGTGTGATTTATAGGCTTAAATGCATTTTTGATCCAATAACTTAGGTCATTTGGCGTTTTCGTCCTTTTAACTTTTTAGTGTAGCAATTTGGTCATGTATTTTTTTAATTTTCGTGATTTTAATCCTTTCTTCGCTGGAGTTCACATTCTCGCCAAAAAAATGCATGTGCCTCTCACGTTACATTTTAAAATTGGGGCGTTTGTTCTTATTGGCCCATTTCTATCAATATTTTTGTCCTTTAACTTTCTAGAGTAGCATTTTGGTCCTACATCTTTTTAATTTTCACAATTTCAGTCCTTTTCTTGCTGGAGTTCATCCTTCTCGCTGTTGGAGGTGAACTCCGGTGAACAAAAGGACTGAAATCATAAAAATTAAAAAGATGCAAGACTAAAATGCTACCCTAGAAAGTTAAAGGACGAAAAGGCAAAATGACCTAACTTACGGGACCAAGAATGCATGTAATCCTTATTTATATACTGATTGGGCCTAATGCTCGGACTCTCATCGGTCCCTTATTGGTTTCCGCATTTTCCCTCTCATTTCCTGGAAGACGAAAAAGCAATCTAATGTTTCTCGCTCGATGATCAATGCTGAGTATCCAAGTATGGCGGCTACCGTCTGTGAATTGTGGTGGATATCTTATATTCTGCAGGACTTTGGGGTTCATCCGTCGTTTCCGATTTTCCTTTATTGTGATAACCAAGCAGCTCTCCATATCATGGCTATCTTGTGTTCCACGAATGGACGAAGCACATCAAGCTGGATTGTCAAGTTGTTCTGTATGCCTATAAAGAAGGCTTTGTTGCTCTCTCACATATTGAAGGTGTTAATCAGCTCGGGACATCTTCACCAAAGTTCTCCCTTTCAAATCCCTTGGCATTCTGGTGTCCAAGTTGGGACTGGCTTCCCTTGCCCCCAATCCCACTTGCGAGGGGGGGCTGTTGAATATTCATGTGTCGTAATACATAATTATTAATTAATATCAGCTATAATCCCGAATGTGTAGGTTACAATTACCTTTTTTTATCCCATTAAAACAGTTTGAACTAGTATATATATGTGTTGTTCATATTTATTGTGAATGTTCGAAGATATATATGTGGAGTTACAATATTTTTTGATATTGCAGGCATATTGGTAATAAGCATCGTAAGTAATATCTTAACAAGTATATATAAATTGATAACAAAGTAAAAATAATGCCTACAACATTAAAGGGAAGAAAACCTACATAATTTGACACGTTGAGTCCTTACAACACAAGGTAGTAGTTCAAAAACTAAACTAAGAAACAAGTACAACATTATATGAGGTACCATAATATTACCTATCTCTAAGACTCATAACAACAATACCAAGGTGCATAACATGAGTTCGAGAGGTTAACAACTATGAAAAAATATAGTTGCATATCATACTTTCACATAACCGTACAATTTCTAGATAGACCTTGGAAAATAGAAACACTAATTTAAATTATTTAACACCGTAGGGTTTCAGACCATTCCAATGCAGGAAGAACCATCTTCGTCAGATAAAATCACAAAAACCGTTTTGTCGGGACTAAGAACTCGTTCAACATAAAGTTCATCGTCGCTCGAGTGATCAGCCTCATTCATTGGTTCACCAAAAATAATTTTCAATTCATTCCAATTAGTAGACTCTATGTCCCAATGATAAACACGAGCAAATGACTCTCCTGCAAAAGGCAAAAGAAATGCTTAAAACGTTTGCACAAATTTATTTAATTTAGATATCTCAAGTACGGAATAATATTTTAAAGTAAACATGCATGCATGGGATTTTAGATGCAATCATAAGGCGGTTGTCAATGTTTTGTCGTATTACCGTTCCAATCTCGTCCCATAAACCCTCTTTTACAAGAAGCAGCTTTTTACTTGGAATCCAATGAATGCCCGGGTGGTTAATAAGCCAGTTGAAGCTGGCACGATGTTCCTTAATGTGGTTCACACGGCAGAACTCATACCAATAGCACAAACCTAACGTACTTCAAAATTAAGTAATCTGGACTAAGTTCATGTAACTAGTTCATGAGAGCATTAATTTATTTACAGAGTAGTCCCAAACATTAAGTCTCATTACAATCGCAAAACAAAAAAATTTAAAACTAAATACTAGATTAATTGTAGCAGGATAGGGTATCTACTTAAATAACATAGTCTACATATATCACATCATAACTGGCCATAAGCATAGATGCAAAAAAGTCATTCCATCCTTAAACCCCCAAAATCCAAGTTAGCCCTTAGGAGAAGATATGATGCTACGATTGGATTCAAAAGTATACAAAACGGTGGCCGAAAGAGTAATTGCCCAAGCCACGGTAAATAGAAACGAGAACCTTGTAGCCTAATTCGGCGTGTTTCAGTGACCACCAGTCGTTCTTTGTACTACTTAATTAAACTGTTTGAACGAGAGAGACGTTTGAGTAACCTTATAATCACCTCGCCTGAATGTTGATGTATCGAAGGGTCTACCCATAAAACATCCCGCAGTAGGACCCTACGTGGCAATACTTAAACTAGGCAGTGTTAGAACAATGCATGAATATAGAATATAGTTCCATAAATAAAATGTGCAATGTGATACATTTCATCCGTATGGATAATGTATTAATTAAATTGAACGGACATTTGTCCCCTGGCAACTATGAAAACCTATTCCTGCATTTGCTGAAGTCCACAAAGTTCTAACCACAACATCCATGATAGCTAATGAGTAGCGTGTGGATTGTCCCGGGAGGAGCGCGAATGCGGAAGCGCGATATAAAATAAAAACATGAATTAAACATGCTTGTACAGAAACATAAATAACACGTTAAAGGGGTGTTTCCTTGAACCTCCCAAGTGTTTGGTGTATCTCATGATTAAACAAAGCATATATATCATGGTGGCCATAGGGTTAAAATCGAAAAACACAATAAAGAAACCTACCTGGTTGTAGTTTAGTCTTCGAATGGCTACACGCGTTGTTCCCCATTTTCCCACTAAGACTCCAACAATAGCAATCCTCTAAATCGTCCACATAATCCATCCGGTTCTTGATCCCTGTGCTAGCGAAAGACCAAGTGTATATATATTTAGGGAGGACGAATCGACCATGCGTTATTAATTAATGTGATCAATTCGCCTGAAGTTCACTTATATGAAACAAGGAACTAGAAACTTTCTTGGAGGAAAAAGGGGAGGGGACGAGAGAGAGAGAGAGAAAGAGAGCCGATGCTAGTGTGTGTGTGTGTGTTGACTAGTTGATCATCCTTCTCAAGTTTTATTCTAGGAGTATTTATAGAAGTGGAATCCCATTCCTCTTCAAACTCCAACTTTAAGAAGCATAGTTTGACTAGGATTTGACCTAGTCTAATTAGACTTTAGATTAGTCAAACTAATCTAGGACTTTGATCTCGTCCGTCCATCACTTTGATGGATTATTTATGGAATATTGAAATCCTATTTGAATAAACCATAGGATTTTAAATAATTAATATTTATTTTAAGCCCATTTCATTATTTCCAATAAATCTAATTTATTAGTTAATTCCATTTAATCCAATTTAAGGAATCAACAATCTAAGAAAAGGGGAACCAATTTAATTCAATTAAAATTTTCAACCTCCCTAAATTAATTCTAAATTAAATACCTTGTCACAGGCGGATTGTATGTGACTCTTTAGGTACACCCTCAGCTAGACTTGGGTGAATCTCCAATCATCTCATGAAGGGAATTCGTCTGTCACCATGGGTGGCCGTCTACCAACAGTCCATGGCACTAGAGACTAGGTGATTATTTATGGTGTGAACATTTAGGCTCTTCAATACGTTTATCCTTCCATCTAGTATCTCACAGCTTATAGCCTAGGGTATGGATCTATAGGTACCCATTCTTGACTTAAGCCTTGGGTCGTCCACACTAAACGTCACAGGGGTCCTACCCATTGTTCAGTCACTGTGGCCACAGATTTATTAGGGACGAGTCTAAGATTAAAGTGAGACATTACTGTCAACCTTTTGACAGGAGATATCCTCTCTTAAGACTTACTGTCACACTACACATCTTGACTGTCTTAGATAGGGCTTATGACAACCGAGTCACTAGACTTACTAGCCTCTTGCCACACCTAAGATACAGGCACGGTGTGTAGGTGATCTCAGCAGTCCCTCAAGTCTGAGGATCAAATTCGTACTGTTGGAACCGGGAATACAAGTCATACCGACCGACCCTACTCAAGGTCTTACATATGACGGGTTCCCACGAGTCACCTCAGTCAGCTGACACCTAGTTGGCTGACCCACTAACATTGCATGGACGAGCCTCGTCACTTGTCGATGAAACGTGACTGTAATTTCTTAGTGCAAGACTCACACGGATTCTCGATACCCTATCTCGAGATTCTTTGACTTAGAGCGTTTCAAACTGATGCACAGAAACTGATTTAATGAACTGCCATCTCATGGCAGTTCCAGTTTCTCGAAATGTCGTTTCAATCTGTGGACTTTGCTTGTGCAGTGAACAGTTAATATAAAGCAGTAAGTGAACACAAACAAAGTATTGAGCCAAATGAATATCACTTTCTTATTCTTGACAATTATTAAAATACCAAAACTGTTCAGACATAGGTTACATTAGCCCAATTAGATTGGCTTCACGGTTACCTATTCTAACAATCTCCCACTTGACCTAAAGCCAATCCCCCATATTCTTAATCCCCATCTTCTCAAGATGCTGCGTATCAATAATTTTGTGACATAGGCTTTGTCAACGGATCTGCTGTGTTGTCTGCTGAGCTGACTCGGTCCATCCGAACGTCACCTCTTCCTACCATTTCCTTCAAAAGGTGGTAGCGCCTAAGAATGTGCTTAGATCGATGATGGGATCTCGATTCCTTTGCTTGCGATATTGCTCCATTGTTATCGTTGAAGATAACGACGGGCTCGACTATGCTAGGCACCACATCATACTTTTGGATGTAGTTTCTCATCCAAGCCGCTTCTTTGACAGCTTCTAAAGTTGCTATATATTTGGCTTCAGTGGCGGAATTGACTGTGGTTTCTTGCTTGGAACTTTTCCATGCTACCACACCACTCAAGATGCACAGTGGGCCGAGCTGGGCCAACTCAGCCCAGGACCGCATTAACCCAATAAAAAAATGGGCTGGTTTGGCCCAGGCCCGCTTGGGTCCGGGCCGGTCCTGGGCCGGTCCCAACTACCAATACTTGGGACCGGCCCAGCCCAGTGACCCAGGACCACCTGGTCCTGGTCCGGGCTTGGGCCGGGCCTACCGGGCTGGGTTAGTGGTCCAGCCCAATTGGGCTATTTTTTTTTTTAATAATTCATGATAATTTTTATTTCATTCTTTTAAGTTGATATTACTAGGTTTTTTAAACTTTTCAAACTTTAAAACTTATGTTTTTATTGTGCTACTTCAATATTTTTCGTATAATTCATTAATACACCTTATTTTTTTTAAAGTTTATTTTAAGTGTTTCTTTTCTTGTTATTATTTAAGTTTCTCATTGTAAATTTCTTAGTCAATTTTTTATTTAAGTTCTTTGTCATTTTTACTTATTTTTTTCTAGTTATAACTTTTATTATAATTTTTTGCTAAATTTATTTTACTATTTATCTATTCATAAGACAACCATAAATTTAAGTAATTGTTCAAAATAAAACCTCACATTTATTAAATTGAATATAAAAATTTACATGTATAATTGAAAAAGGATAAATACATAGAAAATTAACTATATGTATATTATATTAAAGAACATATAGTACATATTGCAAAAAATTATTCGGGAATCATTTTCCACTCATACATATTTGACGATCCTTCTCCATACCGATATTGTCCGCGTGGATAATATAATCCTTCAAAATCGATGTTTTCTCCACCACTCTCTGGATCGGGAAATGTTGAAGGTAGAAATGGTTCTTCATCTTCATCGTCATCATCCTCATCATTAAATGTTGGTGGTTTGTATTTGTTCCCTTCACGTTCCAATTGTTTCTTCCTCCACTCTTGATCTAACCAATCTTTCCATAAAACACAAAATTTTATTGATTTTGGACTTAATCGACTTCTTTTATCTGTGATCGTCCTTTCACCTGCACTAAAAGCACTTCCGGAAGCTACTGAAGACATTTGAGACGTTAGTACATCACGTGCAATAGAAGAAAGAATTGGAAAATTTCTTTGTTCGGACTTCCACCATCCTAAAATATTAAATTCCTCGTGATCATTTTCTAATGGTAGTTGTAAATAATGTGTTAATTCATATGAGGATCTATGTGTATTTGTTATTTTTAGTTTTCTTTAAATCATTTAAAATAGAAAAAGTTCCAAATGGTCGACTTGATGATTGAGATTTAGAAGGAGATTCATGTGCACTAAATGCAGAATTAGAAGAATATTTATCTACCAAAATTTCTAATGAAGTTTTTATATTACTTATTTCTTGGTCTATACTTATTTCACTATTATGTTTAAGACATGAATAATAAGTTCTTACCAGATACGCACAACCATCAAATTTGCATCTAGGATCAAAAATACATGCTAAAGTACATAAACTAGGAATTTTTTCAAAATATTTATGCCACTTCTCTTCCATATTGGCGATAATTTTACTTACAACATCATCATATCTATGTTCATCAAAATATTTTACAATTCGAAGCATATTGGGCAACATTATATTCGAAGTAGTGTAATATATACCGGACATCACAATACTAACTTCTCTAAAAACTTCTAATAATGGAGCAATTATATTTATAATGTCAAAATCATTTAAACTAACAAAATTTTCTCCATTAGGACCACGTAATTCATCATTGCATAATTGCGTAATTATTTTTGCATATGGATATGCTTCTTTTAGCATTCTATATGTTGAATTCCACCTAGTTTTAACATCAAGATATGGAACTTTAAAAGTCATTTTTGCTAAATGTACCAATCTCCTATATTTTTGAGTTCTTACCGATGAGGACATAATGTTTGATAAACAATCTCTAATTCTTTCTATGCTAGGATCTATAGCATCTAAACCATCCTTTACACAAAGATGTAATATATGACAAACACATCTAACATGAAGCAATTTTCCACCAAACATTGGTTTTAAATATTGGTTTAAATATTGAATAGCTTTTGTATTATTAGTTGCATTGTCAAAAGTAATCGATAAAATTTTTTCGTTGATATTCCAATAATTTAAACAATCAAGAATAGCATCTGCAACATGAGCACTGGTGTGTGGATGATTAATAATTGTATAGTCAATTATTCTTTTTTCAAGAAAAAACTCCTCATTAATCCAATGAGCCGTAACACAAATATAATGGGTGTTACCCCTACCTCTCCACAAATCTGATGTTAAAGAAATTCTTGAAGTTAATGTTGAAAAATAAGTTCGTAAAGCAATAATTTGTTCTTCGTATTGTTTATATCCATCTCTATAGCATGTAATACGTGAAACACGTTTAAACTGTGGTTGACAATTTGATTGCATAAAATCTTCTAAATGTGGATTTTCGGCATATTTAAACGGAAGTTCAGTTTGGACAACTAATCTAGCAAGTCCTAATCTCATTTTTTCGTGTTTATAAATAAAATTATTTACAGAACCACTTGGGGTTATTTGCAAATGTGTTTGCGAAGGACCCGGGGGTCCATCGGCTTTATCCCAACCAGGAAAACAAGAAGTAATGTGTCTAGTTAAAGTTCCGGTACCACTATTTTTTGCATGTTTAAAAGTTTTTTTACAAATATGACATATGGCTCGTTCTTGTTCCGGTATTAGCTTAAAAAAAGGCCAAATTTTACTAGTTTTATTTCTACGGGGTGGAAGATTACGACTCATAGAGCTTTGTATTTTTTCATTTTCAATAGGAGGTGGTGGTTGTGCAAATTCATCAATTAATTCAATTTCTTCATCAATTGTTTGAGGTGATGTTGTAAAAGTTTCCAGTGGTCTATTTAAATATTCTATTTCTTCAGTGTTAAAAACACGTTTTGATTTTGTAGTAGTCATAATAGAAGGGTTAGGGGAAAGAGTAGAACTAACATTAGACGAAGAAGAATTTTTTCCTAGATGTCCAAATCTACTCATGTTTAAAAAATAATATAACAATTAATTTAACAAATAATAACAAATAATATAACAAACACAATAATTAAATAAATGCAAGATCAAGGAACAACGTTACCGAACAACTGACGAGATCTTCAAAATCAATAGGCGAGATTGACTTCGAAATATTATAATTTAATTTCACAATTTTATAGAATTGATAGAAAAGAGAGACTTC
>JACGWO010000003.1:49905192-50227586 GCA_034509735.1 Sesamum alatum
TGGTGAAAATAATACAATTTTTTTTTTTGTATTTATAGGCAAAAAATAAAAATAAAAATGGTAATACAACATAATTTTGGCTTAATATTTACTCAATATTTTGGCAAAAAAAAAAAAAGGAAAACAAGAGTATATACTCCAATTTTTAAAATTTCAGCCAACGGTCACATTTGTGAGTTTGTGACCGTTGGCTGCAAATTGCAAATTGTTTGCAATTTGCAACCACGTATTGGTTGCAAATTGCAAACAATTTGCAATTTGCAATTGCAATTAAATGGGCTGGTCTGGGCCAGCGCAGACCAGCCCATTATTATTATATTTTTTTTAAAAATAAGTTTAAGTTTGGGCTCAGCCCAAACTAGAAAAAAAATTTAAATAGATCCAATCGGTTCTGGGTTGGTCCTGGGTCGGTCCTGGGCTGGGTTGGTCCTGGATCGGGCTTCAAACGAGCTGGTTCATGGGCTGGGCCTGGGTTTAAAAATGAACCCAATTGGGGCCCATTTAAAGGCCCGGGACCACCCCAAGACCGGTCATAAATAATAATGGGCTGGTCCTGGGCTGGGTTTTTCCGGGTTGGTCCGTGCCGGTCCTGGGCTGACCCGGCCCACTGTACACCTTGACACACCACCATTGAGTTTGAACACATAGCCTGACTGAGACTTGGCATCGTCGTCATCCGTTTGGAAGCTAGCGTCGGTAAAACCTTCCAGAATCAATTCTCCATTGCCATAGACCAAGAACATGTCCTTAGTACCCCTTAGGTACTTAAGGATGCTCTTGACCGCATTCCAATGCGTCTTGCCTACACAGGACTGATATCTACTAGTTACACTTAAGGCGTAAGCGATGTTAGGCCTCGTGTAGTGGACGGCGTATTGGATGATGCCCACGGCAGAAGCATAGGGGACGCCCTTCATCCTTTCAAGCTCCTCACTAGTCTTGGTACACTATTTCTTGGATAACTTAATCCCATGCTTCATTGGAAGGAAACCTTGTTTGTAGTTATCCATGTAAAATCTTTTCAGGATTTTCTCCACATACGAGTTTTGGGTTAATCCTAACATTCTCTTAGATTTGTCCCTGACAATCTGGATGCCTAGAATGTAGGAAGCTTCACCCAAATTCTTCATGGAAAATTGCGTGGATAACCATATTTTTGTGTCACTTAACATTCTAACATCATTCCTAATGAGCAAAATGTCGTCCATATAAAGCACTAAGAACACTATAGCTCCCACTGACCTTCTTGAATACACAAGGGTCATATTCATTTTTGGTAAAATCATATCCTTGTATGACTTCATCAAAGCGAATGTTTCAACTACGGGATGCTTGTTTGAGGCCATAGATGGACTTTTGGATACGGCAAACTTTCTACTCTTCTCCGACAACCATAAATCCCTCTGGCAGATCCATATAGATCTCTTCCTCAACGAAACCGTTGAGAAATGTCATTTTCACGTCCATCTGCCATATTTCATATTCATACCATGCAGCTATGGCAAGCAGGATCCGAATGTGCTTAGCCATGGCTACTGGCGAGTAGGTATCCTAAAAGTCTACCCCGGCTCGTTGAGTGTATCCTTTCGCCACTAGCCTAGCCTTGAAGGTGGTAACTTCTCCATCAACGCCAAGTTTACGCTTATAGACCTATTTACACCCGACTTGTTTAATTCCTTTGGGTGGGTATATAAGTGTCCACATTTGGTTTGTGCTCATGGAGTCCATTTCGGCTTTCATGGCCTCAAGCCACTTTCCCGAGTCGATGTCAGACATCGCATCCCCATATGTCTTCGGATCCTTATCCAATTGACCGATCATGCCTAGAAAGCCATACCTCAGGGGAGGGCGAGGCACTCTAGCTGACCTACGGTGGACTGAACGTTTGTGGTGAATGTGGGCGCAGACATGACAGGAGCTGGTGGTTGAGGTACCATGGTTGGCTCCTCATGAGGTTGTTCGACATGTCTGGCATGCTGATCCTCTCGAGGTGGCTCAACCCGTTGGGTAATTATCCTAAAACCTCTAAGTGAGGTATCCGCACCTTCTGGTGTTGATGACTAATTCATCTCACTTGATTTCTCAAGGAGCAGTTCATCACGTTGGACACCCGTTGGAAAACCTTTTTCTAAGAACACTGCATTCCTTGAAACAAAGACCTTTTGTTCCGAGGGGTCATAGATATAATAACCTGTAGTTTCTTTAAGGTATCCTATGAACCGTATCCTATGAACCTGCACAAGCTAGACCTTGATGCTAACTTGTCTCCCACTATCCTCTTGACGTATACAGGGCTACCCCACACTCTCAAGTATTTTTAGGAAGTAGGCTTGTCGTGCCATATCTCATATGGTGTTTAGGTCACGGCCGCCGCTAAGTTTAGCAACTTGACTGTTGTTTCCAGTGCGTAGCCCCAAAAAGACAAGGGCAGTTCGGTAAAAGTCATCATGGATCGGACCATGTCTAACAGGGTTCGATTCCTCCTTTCAAAGACGTTGTTTAATTGCGATGTCCCGAGAGATGTCCATTCAGAGACTATACCGTTTTCTTTTAGATAATCGAGGAATTCATTACTAAGGTACTCTTCGCCTTGGTCTGACTGTAGGACTTTGATTTTGCACTCGGTTAGCTTCTCAACTTTAAGTCTAAAGTCTTTAAAGCTCTCAAGAGATTCATACTTGTACCTCATTAGGTAAACATAACCGTACCGTGAGTGATCATCGGTGAAGGTTATGAAGTAGGAGAACTCACCTCTGGCTTGTGTCCTTAGTGGTCCACACACGACTGTATGGACCAAGTCCAATAGACCTATGGCAAGCCTGCTTTGTCCTACAAAGGGCCTCTTGGTCATTTTCCCTCTAAGGCAGGATTTGCAGGTTGGTAGGTTGCTCAAGCCCCAACCTCTAGGTTCTTTGAATATACCAACTTCTTCATCCTTTCTTGAGAGATCTGACCTAGCCTTGCATGCCACAATTGTGCGTCCTCGTGATAGAATTCACAACTAATGTAGATCTCATGAACACATACAAGTGTTTGGTTATTTTTGGGTATAAGAAGCTGAAATAAGTGTTAGAATGCAATGTTTGCTTGTATTTTTCAGATTGATTGTCGATTTAATTTTGTCCATTTTGTGTTTTATTGGGTTCTTTTTTGGGCTTTGAATTTTGCAATGGCATGCATCGGAATCGGAGTTTAAGACTTAAGTTTTACTGTAGATGGTTGGTTACTTGAACTTTGTAGAAAACTTGTACTCATTTAATGGTTGTTAAGATAGATTGGGCAAGTTTTAGTTATTCCCAAAAAAAAAAAAAAAAGAAAGAAAATCTTTTGTTGAAGCCTTAGGTTTATGGATAAGTGACATCCTAAAGCTATTTTATTTAAGATAAAATAGGTATTCCATTATAAATTGAGGGTTAGGAAATAAAGTCCAAGTTTGCTTAAAAACCCTTTACCTAACCAAAGATAAGGGAAATAAATATTTAACAAGATTTTACCTATTCAAGATATGTGATTACTTTAACTCATTTTGTGTTATTTTTATTGGTTGAGATTGCTTGACTGTGTGAAGATTACAAATTTCACGCTATCACATCCATCTCACTAGCGTAAATATTATGGATGTGATGATCCATTAATGTGAGTGATGAGAATATTGAGAAAGGCTCATACATGTAAAGAAAGAATATGATTAAGGAGGTGTAATAAATATTTGCTTATCTAGTGATCTTTTGATCACTACAAAAAACAGACCTATAGCAACGGATTTTTACAACGGATTTCATGAAAAATTTGTTGCAAAACAGATTTGCCACGGACTTTTGCAACGGAAAATTTTCCGTTGCTATAGGTACCACTGCTATATAGCAACAGATTTTTTGGTCGTTATTTTAAAAGTTGACTTTTTATATTTTGCAACGACTTTGCGATGGTATATTCGTGGCAAAGATGATGGCAATTCGTTGCAAAATCGGGTTTTATTTGCAACTACATTTGCAATGAAATGTCGTTGCAATATTGCAACGGAATATTTGCAACGTCATTCCGTTGCAAATTTTGCAACGAAATATTTAGCTATAATTCGTTGCAAAATCATTTTATTTGCAACAACATTTGCAATGGAAGTCGTTGCTATATTGCAATATTTTTTTGCAACGACATTCCGTTGTAAAATTTGCAACGGCATAATTTACTATAATTCGTTGCAAAATAATTTTCATTTACAACGACAATTGCAATGACAATCCGTTGCAAATTTTACCACGATAATTGCAACAATAATCTATTGAAAAATTATTTTTATTTACAACGACAATTTCATAATTTATATTCAATAATAAAAATATATTTAATTTAACTCTAACAAGAAAATTCAAATATGACAATATATTTAAGGCAAAATACTTACAGTAAAGATAATTCAACATTTCGATCCACAAAATAAAAATATTCAATTTTAAAGTATAGAAATTTAAAGAGGGGGATCAAATTCATTTTCACAATGTTGTGAAGGTAGGTGGTCGTGTGGGATATCACCCGGACTATCTTCAGAGTCGCTCCTTGATGACCTCTTGAACTTTCGAATCCCTACAAAGTATCAAATAAATAATTATAAAAACAAATATAATATAACATTTTAAAAAATATTTTTAAAACAATCAAACATTTTAAATTTCCTTACATGATATCCGCCGGAGTAATGACATTTAATGGAGTTAACTAAGTTAAATTAGTTTAGTTAAAGATTTTAAGTTGAAATTTAACAAAATTACATTAGTGGACTTAGATTTTTAACTTGTGATTTAACTAGTAAAATTAGTTTAATTGAAGATTTTAATTTGAAAGTCAACTAAGTTACATTAGTTTAGTTGCATTTTTAACTTGTGAAATAACTAAGTTAAATTAATTTAGTTAAAGATTTTAAGTTGAATGTTAACAAAATTACATTAGTTACAAAATTACATTAGTTTAGTTGAGTTTTTAATTTGTTAGTTAACTAAGTTAAATTAGTTTAGTTAAAGATTTTAAATAGAAAGTTAACAAAATTACATTAGTGGAGTTTGTTTTCTAACTTGTGAGTTAACTAAGTAAAATTAGTTTAATTGAAAATTTTAACTTGAAAGTTAACTAAGTTATATTAGTTTAGTTGCATTTTTAACTTGTGATATAACCAAGTTAAATTAGTTTAATTAAATTTTTAACTTGTGATATAACTTAGGTATATTAATTTAGATGAGTTTATGTTAATAAAAATCCTAATCTACAATCATAACCAACAACACTCATCCAACCTCATCAATACAATTATCATTCCCATCCACCTCAATATATCAACCACATTCTCAATATATCAACCAAATACTCAATATATTACATTGTCATACACAATTTTATATTAAACACATACTTAATATACATTTTATACCAACACATAGTCAATATAACATACTCAATTTTGCACATGAACAAAATATAACTTAGTCTATACTCAATATAGCATATATTCATGTAGGGAATTAGAAGTTTTGGACATGAAAAATTAAACAAAACTAAAGAAGTAAAAGGGTTTTAGACATGAAAAACTAAAGAAATAAAAGGGTTTTGGTCATGAAAAACTAGAAGAAAGTGGAGGACCTCGGCGGGCGGCGGCGGACGGCGGTGGAGGCGGCGGCGGCGGGCGGCTCTAAAAAAAGTCAAAAACTGAAAAAAAAAAAAAAAATATATATATATATATATATATATATATAAGAAAGAAAAGAGGAGAAAGAGAAGAGGAGAAGAAAGGAGGAGAAGCATACCTCGCGGCGGCGGCGGGCGGCGGCGGGCGGCGGCAAAGACTTCACCAAAAATTGAAAAAAAAAATATAAGAAAGAAAAGAGGAGAAAGAGAAGAGGAGAAGAAAGGAGGAGGAGCGTACCTCGCGGCGGCGAGCAGCGACGGGCGGCGACGGCGGCGGGCGGCGGCGAAGACTTCAACAAAAAATGAAAAAAAAATTAGAAGAAAGAAAAGAGGAGAGGAAAGGAGGAGAAACATACCTCGTGGTGGCGGCGGCGACCGGCGGCGGCGGCAGAGAGAAGGGGAGAGGGGGAAAAGAGGGAGGGAAAGGGGGGAAGAGAAATGTAGTGGTGAAAATGTATGGGAAGGGGGAAGGGGGAGAGGGGAAAAAGAGGGAGGGAAAGGGGGGAAAAAATTAGGGTTTAGAAAATAGAGGAGGGAAATGGGGGAAAAATTAGGATGTGAAAATGGGGAGGGAAAGTGTATAGTAAAAAGTTAAATTATTTTTGAATTAATAATTTTATTTAAAATTAAATGAGATATATTATTCAATTAGTAAATCGAAAAAAATAATTTTAAATTAATAATTATTTTTAAAATTAAATGAGATAAATAATTTAAGATATAGTTTTAATTAATAAATGAAATAAAATATTTTATAATTAATAATTTTTTTTAAATGATATGGGATAAATGATTTAAGATATACTTTTCAATTAGTAAATGAGATAAAATATCATGACAAAATCATCAATACATTATGTTCAATTAATAATCATTATCATCTTCATCATCATCATCTTCTTCATTATATAGTCTATATTAAGTTATTTAAATCTAAATTGATATTATTTATTAAAAAATAAAATATTAGTTTGATGTATTCTTTGTATAATATAATTCATTGTAAATTGTAAAATGATATTACTTGAAGAGAAGATTAATAATTTAGATTAACTCATGCGTGGCGAAGGTCGAGATTTCCTCAACAATGTAGGCTTCACAAATTGAAGCATCTACATCAGCTTTGTTCTTCACCTTTTTCTTCAAAGTATGGAGGTTTGCAAAATATAGTGGAATTTAAAATATTAGATACATAAGCAAAAATTATGCATATTTAAATTTTTAACAATAATAATAATACATCTCAAAGGATACATCCATCTATATTGCACTGGACCACCTGTGGACGAGATACAGGACCAGCTGCATCAAACACCATCATCCGATCCCAATTCAATTGCTCATAGTTATTCCAATTTTTCGTTTGATCTACAGAGTTGTCAGCTGAAATTGAATGCTCATAATCCATCTGTATTGGCCATTGTTTAGTTATCCCTCCTTAAAAAGCCTATGAACTTCTGTCAATGGACAGTCAACTCACCTTACGCGACGATAGGGTCGACGCGGGCATTGCGAACGTAGAAGGGGCTTCCTCAGCTACCGGGGAACGCTGCTTAGAATGCCAATGCAGTACCTCACACTTGCGTCCACCCCTAGCCGTACCCATTAATCGTCAGCCACGGGAGATCGTTATCACCATGAGATGTCCAATTGTAGTAATCTTTCCTAAAACCTATCTTATAAAGGTTGCATGTTTATGGATTTTGCAACGGATTTTGCAACGGATTTTCCAACGGATTTATATTACCATTGCAAAATCCGTTGCAAAACATATAGCATTTTAAAATAGTGGGTTACAACTGTCACAAACATATTGCAACGGACAAATCCGTTGCAAAAATCATTGCAAATTCAACGACTCAATAATTAATGCTTACATGTCGTTGCAACTCCGTTGCAAAATTGTCGGCAAGTTATGCAACGGACAATGTACCGTCGCTAAATCCGTTGCAAATCACAATATTCAAATTGCAACGACACGGGTTCGTTACAAAGTCCGTTGCAAATTTTTTGCAACGGATTTAACTACAATTTTCGTTGCAAAGTATGCAACGAAAGACGTCCGTTGCAAAAACTGTTGGAAGTTTGCAACAGAATGTGTCGTTGCAATATTTTGCCACGACTTTTGCAACGACTTATGTTGAATGTGGGACATTTTAAAGTTGACCAAATTTTGCAACGGAATTTTGCCACGGATAGTCCGTTGCAAAATATCATTGTTAAATTGCCACGGAAATTGCAACGAAAATATAAAAAAAATCAGAATCCGTTGCAAAGTCGTAGCAAAGGTCGTTGCAAATTTGCAACGAATTGATCCGTTGCAAAAAATCCGTTGCTATAGCCCTGTTTTTTTGTAGTGGATAGATATCTATTTTTTTTTTTTTTTTGCTTTGTTCCATCAGTTGCGAAAGATTCTGTAATATCTGTTCTTTTTCCTTTTCTACTTTGATCGATTTTTGTTCTTTTGTTCCTTTTCAAGCTAATAGAATCTTGTGAAAATCCTGTTGAAGTTGATGGCAAGTTAGATTCTATATAATAAAGTAGCCCATTTCGTCTTACATTTTGTTTGTTTTGCTTTCAGAGATCCAAGGATTGGGGCTGAAAAGTTATATCCGTGACTGAATTGGGCTTTCAACGAATTTTGTAAGCATGAATATCTGTTATTATTCTATTTAACTTTTTTATGTTTCTTTCGTTGATGGATGGATCACTTGTTGCTTAAAAGCTAGTATTGATTGATATACTTAAAAGTTGTTATATTGATTTACTTATAGTGGTGATTGAGAGTTGTGGACTTATATAGTAAAAGGATTGGATAGTGAAGAAGAAACTGTACTAAATTTGCCAAAGAATAACTCATTTCTATTTTTTTTTAGATGTATGTGTGCAGATGGAGGTGAACCCATTAATTTCACTTAGTGGGGTGAATAAGGCCCTTAATGATGAAGCTAAACTTCGGTCCAAGGTTTGTCTCAACTACTTAGCACTGTGTTTTTCTTGTTACAAGTTGTATCATTTTGATAATTATAGTAAAATTTATGGGTTTTTTCTTTTTTCTTTTTACTTCTTGGGGTGTTAAGTGAAAGAGGTTTTGAGTTGTAATATTTCTTTAGATCCTCCTTTTCATTGTGTGGACATCCCATACTACACTAATGAGCTAATTCACATTTTTTTTTTTTTGCATTTTGGGCTCGTAAATATTAGAGTTGATATCTTACTAGAGTGTTCTATAGTATTCTTTTTGGGGTTATTTTAATATTAGATAATTTTCTTTTTTGAATCAAATAGCCATCTAGGAGTAGAAGCTGAGTAAATTCAATCAACTCTTACTATTTATCATGATTAAGAAATCACTTTAAAATAATATACGTAAATGGACCTCAATTTGATTAGTACATAATATGGTAACTAACTAAATTAACTGTGAAAAATTACAGAATTGACATTATTTACTTTTAGCTCTGACACAATTTACTTTGTGCTGATACTTGTGAAATTGTAAATAGATGGGCAATAGTAGCCTTGATGAGGTGTGCTCTCCAGACAACTAGTCCTCCACTTATCCCCCACACTCCCAATATTTGGACCCCTAATATTTGAACACCTTTTTTTTTTTTTTTTTTTTTTTTTTTTTTTTTTTTTTTTACTGAAGGTGGTGTTGTTGGTTTGATTGGCCAAGACAGAGTTCTACCTGAATTTGTGAGAGTGTATGTCGATAAAGCTTACATTCCTAATTAGAAGTTACAACGATCAAATAAGGATGTTATTAGCATTGGAGAAGTTGTTAACAAATGTGAGTCTTGGGAGTTTGTGAAGTAAGAAAATGTCTCTTTCCTTTTGACTTTGCAACTTTGTATACTTTTTTTTTTTTACTTCTATTTATTTTAATTTTATGATTACAATATTTCAGGTTATGAAGATTCGAAACAAGAGGAGAAAGTACTTTTTGTATATCTTATGTATGTTAGGTTTTGGTATATATGCACTTTGAGTTTTTTTATTGGCTAATATCTATGGTTAAGAATTGTGTAATGTCTAGAGTATCGATTGATATTTGCACAATTATGTAGTTAGTGGTAATTATTTCTACATGATGGAGTTGGAAGGTTGTACTTTTTGTCAAGTGAACATAAATATTTGTGATATATGCTAGAGATATTCACATTGACTAATTGTGTTATTTAATTTTGGTATAAATATATTGTTGTATATCATGTGCAAGTTATCTTATGATAGTTTAATAATGCTTTTAATTATTAATATGAAAATTATAAAAATAATAAATAATAAATATCGAAAAAAATATCAGGATAATTATTATTACGGCAAAATGTTCGTAGTAAAAGTTAATGTAAGATGTTATTGCTACAAATAGAGCTCCGTAACAAAGGTTATGATTTTTCTTGTTATTTTTGCAACAAATTCGATGTCGTACCAAAAGCTATTTTCGCGTAGCAAATACTCATATATGGTTACGACTCGATAGTCGTAGGCAAGATGGAGATTTTTCTCTCTCTTTGCTACGAATATGATGTTGTAACAAAAGTCAGTTTTTCGTGCAAATAACCTTTCGCTACGAATTTGTGCGTAGCGAAGCATTTGCTACGCCCTTCGTTCCTACGACCAAAATTCGTAGCAAATTCGTAGTAAAAGCCTTTTTGCTATGAATTTTGTCCATTTGCTACGATTTCAGCATTGTAGCTAAAAGCAGATTTTCCTGTAGTGCAAGAAGATGAGAAAATCCACCCTTCGTCAAATAAAAGCAATTTTTACTGATCGAAAACTCACAACCACTATTGTCTAACAATGGAATGGAAATGATATTTTTTATCATGCTAGGTACACAATAAACTTGCTCTAAATCTATACTAATACGATCACTAACTACTAAGGTGGCGGATCCTACGGCTTCTGCAGCAACGGCCTTGTCATTGCCAAGCTTTAGGACTATACCACCGCTACTCAGTTTTCTGCTTCTTTTCAACTCCTGCAAGTCGTTCCGAATGTGAACTCCACAGCTGATATCTAATACCCAAGAGGCAAAGTTAGTGACCATATTAACATCAATCACAAATGTACCTTCCTTCGAAAGGAGTTTGGGGCAATCCCTCTTCCAATGCCCTTTCTCACGACAATGAATACATATGTCATTTGCCCTTGTTGCTTTGAGTCAACCTTCTTTTTCCCTTCGCCTTTCCCCACTTTGGCAACGGGAATGCTCCTAGCGTTATCAGCGAATTTGACGGTCTTTCCCTTTCCCTTCTTCCTTTTTCAATGTCCGGCACCCTTGTCTTTCGTCTTGGAAGTCGAAGCCTCTCCAAACAATACCGACGGTACAGACTTTTTGGTCGTTGCCTCGTATTGCACCAACATATTGATTAACTCATGGATACCCTTCTAAAGAGAATTCATGTTGTAGTTAACAATGAATTAGTCGAAGGAGGGTGGGAGTAACTGAAGGATCACATCAATATACGTCTCGTTATGGAGCCCTGCTTTGAGGTCTTTGAGCTCTTCCACTAAGGTAAGCATCTTGACCCCATGCTTATGTACAGATGACCCTTCGGTCATTTTAGTCCCAAAGAACGCCGTCGTTACGACATACCTAGTATGTCGGTCCGGGACTGTATAGCAATCCTTCATGCGAGCAATTATGGAAGGAACGTCGTCTAGCCTCTCATACTGCTTCTGTATCTCATTAGTTGTAGATGCAAGTATGATGCTACGGACTTTTCGGTTATCCTGATGCCAAGTCTCGAATGTCTTGAAACGTTATGTAGATCGTCCCGAGATATGAACGCGAATAGCGAAAGCGCAAAAAATTGCATAATAATAAACTTGCAAAGCATAATTAAATTGAATTTAAATCATGCATATCATACATAACCGGATCAAGGGGTGTGCCCTTGATTCTCCCGGGCGTTCGGTGTATCTCATGTTCAATAAAACACAACATGGAGGCCATAGAATTGAAACCGAAAAACATAATTAAAGAACCTACCCGGTTGTAGTTTTGTCTTCGTTCGGCTACATGCATTGTTCCCCGTTTTGCACCAAAATCTTAAAGAAGAGACCCTCTAAATCATGACACTCGCTACACCGGAAAGCAAATAACCCTTGTGCTAGCAAGAAGTTGTTTGGGGAGAAGAGACATCGATACACGCTATCAATTAATGCAATCGACGTCTCTTATGTTCTAACTTGAATCCATCAAGAAGAACAAGGTAGAGATCTTGGAGAGTATAAGAGGGGATGGACGAATTCTAGAGAGAATTTTGGGAGATGAGAGTTGTAGAGATTAGTAGTGTGTGTGTGTGTGTGTGTGTGTGTGTTTTTTGAGTATTTATAGAAGATGGAATTTCCTATTCCTTCTCAAACTCTTCTAAAGAGACACACTTTGACTAGGATTTTGACCTAGTCAAATCCTAGTCAAACTAGGCTTTGATTAAGTCAAATTAATCATGGCCGTTCATCTCATCAATCTCTTGATCAAATCTTGTCCATCCATTTTGATGGACTTTATGGAATGGGCCCCATTTAATTCTAAATTAAAAAATCCCATGAACTTTATATTAAATCCTATTTAATATACTAAGCCCATTAATTAATTACTTTATTTAATTCTAAATTAAATAGTCCCATGGACTTTATATTAAATCCTATTCAATATACCAAGCCCATTTATTAATTCACCCTTTTTAATCTAATTAAAAGGGAAGCCCATGCATTATAAAGTCCATAAATCTAATTTATGAACTCAAGCCCAATTATTCCACATAATCCATCGAGGCTTGAATCTCCAAGAAGTATAATTTAATTCCATTAAATTAAACCTTCTCCCGGAATTAATTCCAAATTAATTCCCTTTCATTTGGTGTAGCGGGTGTGACTCTTTAGGTTCACCTTTCAGCTAGACTTGGACCTACTTCTTGTTATTCCATAACCAAAGTAGTCCGTTACCATGGGTGGCCTTCTAGCAATGGTCCATGGCACTAGAGACTAGGTGAATATGTGGTGTGAACATTTAGGATCCGAGTTATACGCAGGTGCGCTCCTACCGACGCTCGATACGTACGGGTACGGTCCTGCTGTCGCCTGTCTCCCGGCCTTTAGTCTAGGGCATGGAATTGGACGTCAGTTCCCATCCTTGACTAGGCATCTATGCTTAATTCTTGAGATAGGTTTAGCTCGACGTACGAAATCCTTTCCCACTACATCAAGTGCTATGGCCATAGATTTTGTGAGTCTAAACCATCTCCGTGCGCATAGGAGATCTCGCTGTCATATCCTTTGACAGGGGACAAATCCTATCTTGGAATACACCGTTCATCATACTTCGAGTGCACTGGATGAGGCTTATGATGACCATGTAATATAACCGGTCAAATTTCACCATATCCAAGATACAACCTTAGTATGTAGGGGACTGCCGTGATCCTCAAGTCCGAGGACTAATCCCATACTATCGGAACCGGGAATACGAGTCATACTGATCAAGTCCGAGTGGCTTCCATATGATGATTCCCGCGAGTCACCTCAGTCGGTCGCTCCCCAGCAGGCCAACCCAGTAACACTGCTTAGACGATCCTCGTCACCCATCGATGAAACACGACAGCAGATGCTTAGTGCAAGTCTTAAGGGGATTCTCGATGCCCTGTCCCGAGATTCCTTTGACTTGGAGTATTTCAGACCGATTCAGCGAAACTGATTTCATGAACCTACCTCCAAGCGTAGTTCCAATTTCCCGAAATGTTATTTTAGTCTGTGGGCGTTTGTTGTGACAAGCAGTTAGTACAACAAACTCATGGCTATGAATCCTTACTACATTCATTAACATAATATTACTTGTTCACAGATTGACGAATGGTTCTCAGAACAGCCAATACTATTGACTTTCTGGTCACCAATTCTAACAATCTCCCACTTGACCATTACGCCAATTACCCCCTTTGTTCAGAATCCTCTGAGTATGAGTAATCTACGATACCGACTAAGGTATTGTGAGTCCGCTTATATTTCTTTGTGAAGCAATACGGTCTAACCGTGTTACCTCTATCCACCATTACCTCCTAGAGATGCTGGTTGTCTAAGAATATTTTCGTGGATCTTGTGATGAGATCTTGTGCCAATACTCCCATAGCCAAGTTTCCTGCCATATAGGCGGACATGGCTTGGCCGTGCTAGGCGCCACGTCCATCCTATGGACGCGGTCTTCATCAGTGACCACTATCCGATGCACTCGTCATTGGGCCTGACTGTGCATACCTTTGAGACTAACTTGTTTTCACTTATTCTCTGGAAGCTAGTATCGCTTTAGCCTTCCAAAGCAACTCTCAACAGACGGTGCATCATGAACCCATCTTTAGTCCTTATTCAGGTACTAAGGATCGTTCTTGATTTTTGTCTTCAAACCCTCAGTGCGTTACCGATTTGAGTCATGCAAGAAGCACACTCAACATTGGTTCCTATGCACCGAGTAAACATATCGTATGTTTGCCTAGGGTTAAGACGTAGGGGATACTCAACATCCAAGCCTTCTCATTAGTCCACCGTGACTAAGTCTTGAATGGCTTGATGCTTTATTCATAGTATCTAAGTTTTCTCATTAGTCTTACCATGACTATGTCTCGAACAACTTGTCCCTCTACATATTTGTGTTTTCTCATTAGTCTACCATGACTGAGTTTTTTTGAAAAGCTCAATCCATGATATGTATGTGGGAACCCTAATATGTCATGGAGAATTTTCGTGAGTTACGGATTGTGTTTTAGTGATTCCTAATGCTTTGAATTCATCCATGGATCAAGACATTGCACACTTAAACACTTGGAACACAATTTCTACTCCCACTGATCACCTACGTCGTTTAAGACCGAGTCATGCACCGTATGAGCTCGTTTAAACGAATATTCCAGTTATGCGGTGTTTCAAACCTTGTTTGAATTTCTAGCGGATTCTATGACTCCTCTCCATAAATCCTACTCCGATGTCCAACATCACGTTCCGCAGGTCATTTGGATCACTATCCAAATTTGATCGAACATATCCCAATTACTCGTACCTCTTACGACATTCGGGTTCGTTCTTAAGGGGACTAGAATATGATCAATTTAATTAGGAAATGCGATTAACGTTTAGCGTTATTCTGTCGTAAACCTATACAAACCAGACACCAAGTCTAATTTATCGCCCACTAGTCCTTTGACGCATGTAGGATCCTTCTACATGCTCAAGGACTTTGTCGGACACAGTCTTGCCAAACCATGGCTCCTTATGCGTGACTCCTAGTAAAGCGCCACGTTCCTTACGTTGGCAATTTTTGAGTCTACGTCTACACGGGCTAAGGTAATTTGGTGAAACTTCAATCGACCACCGTCCAACAAGGCTCGATCGTTCCCTTTATCAGAGACCGTCATACTTGGCCTTTACAGGAAACGTTTCATTGAGAATTCCATTCTCAACTTGGATGCTCAAGAGCTCCCACTAAATACACGGCCTTTTCGATCCTACCGAAACAAGTTTAATTTTGTAACCATTTATGGTTCACCTCCGTAAGTCTAATTCCCAAACCTCCTGTGGGACCTTTAGACTATTGAACCCTCTTATGGTCTTGTGTATTAGTAACCTACAGTTGTCTTATTGGCTCCCTTCCAATAGACTATTTGGCAAGCCTACCTTGTCCAACAAAGAGCTTTCGGACTTTCTTCTTCATAAAAGACTTGTAAATTTAGTCGATTCGAATAATCTATTTCTAGATTCATCGAACTTTCCAATTTACTTATCTTTAATGACAGGAAACGTCCTAGCTGTTGTAGATGCCAAATCTGTCAGTTGGTCTTGATTAATCCATTTTGATAATTTGAATTTTGAGTATCCATAAACCTTTTATGGGATGGTTTTCTAGGAATTCACGTGTAAACACTAGCAAACACGAATCAATGTTCAATAATTTTGTTGATCAAATATGTATTAAGACCTTTGTTCAACAAAGAGACATACTTTTGATCATGCTAGATTACGTAATTCCTATACTATCCTAACATGATCACGATTATGGGCCTAACAAGTCTCTAGTCCTTTTCAGCACTAGACCTTGCCATTGTTGAATCCTAGAATTATTCTTGGCTTTTAAGTCCTTATTCACTTTCTGCAAACCACCTGCAGAGTAGTGATAGGAACGGTATCAAATACCAAATAGAGTAAAAGTGATCATGTCAATACTCAATATCAAATTTTACCTACATTGGAGAGAGGTTTAGGATACTCCCTTTTCCAATGGCCCTCTTTACGACAGTGAATGCTTACGTTATTAGAAATCTATGAACTTGACTGCTTGAACCTTTTGCTCTTTCCTTTACCTCCACCTTGTGTTGTAAAGGAACAACACTTGAAGTGCTTAATAGTTGATGTCACCTTACCCTTCTTCTTCTTTTGGCGTCTGGCACCCTTGCCTTTCGCTATAGAGGTTGAAGCTTTTCCTACTAGTACCGACGGCGCAGATTTTGCAATCGTTGCCTCGTACTAGGCCAACATAATTATCAACCTATGAAAATCTTTTCTAAGCTCATTCATGTTAGATAATTAATGGTTCGTAGGAGGAAGGAAGAGACTGAAAGATCATGTCAATGTACGCCTCTATTTCAAGACTGACGTGGAGATCTTTTGAGCTTCTCCACTAGGGATTGCATCATCACTCCATGTTGTTTGTACAGACATCCCTTCCGGCATCTTAGCTTCAAAAATGCCTTCGTTGCATTTTACCCTACATGCTGGTCCGGGACCATATAACATGATGCAAACGAAGCATAGTTTGAGTAAACATCATTATATCCTACTTGTCGGTGGTCATCCTTCAACTTTTGAACGCCAAGCGTTGCCTTAGTTGTCGACCCCTCCAGCAAGGGTTGAGGAACATCCTCATCCGGTTATGTGAGTTAAGGTTCTGGAAATCTAAGGCCATCTTAAGATTTCGCAGTCAATTCGTGAAACTCATTCCCTTTTAATAAGCCTCTTAGTGATGTGTTTGGTGGATTCTTAGACATTCACAATATATATAAAGTAGAAAATAATAAGCAGAATGAAGTAATATTTTGGTTAAGTCTCGGTCTTTAGTCCTTAACCTCTCCCACTATTTCTACGAAAACACGGCACTCTCAAACGTTATTTTCGGGAAATCCTTTCCTAGTGGGCTTGGGATCCACAGCGGTCTCCCCCATACCCAGGTTTTACGATTCGCATGGGAAAAAAACCCATGGGAGGTATTCCATACCATTCTCGTTCAATGAGATTCCTAAGATAATTGCCTCACCCTTTCACGTGATCTCGAGGACTCCAAGCGAATCACGTTATTTGGGTGTTAGACCCGACCCATCAACCGATTCATAGACCTACTGCTACTTCCACGACTCGTGAGACAAGTAACAGCAGTCTACTTCTCGTTCATGACAAAGTGCAGCTTCTTTTAAGCACGATAGTCGTGCCACGACTCGTGAGACCACGCTATCGACCTAAAAGATCTTCCTCACTTTTGCCATGGATGGAAGGCTTGGATAGACTCCCAGAGTCCTAGTCCATTTATCAAGGGTCTATATTTAACTTGGTTCAACCAAGTGAGAGTTTTGATAGAACGAGACCTCATCACATATTAATTGTTTTGCATGCGTTATAGCAGAAATATTCTAAGCATGAATGTAACCATACATAAAACATATAGAATAATCATAAGCATATAAAACGCATAGCATGCAAAATAAAGCCTAGCACGCCCCTATAGGATGATCACAAGCCCAAACCTATGCGACCCACTGAGCCCACAGTGGATTTATGGTCAATCTAAGGGTAGGCCCTATGCTATTACAAGATTTAATAACCCATTACATGCAATGGGCCTTGTAAGTCCTCTTTATCTTCTTGGGCTCTCCATCTTGGGCCTACACCGGGCTCCTTCTCCATGGATCCTCCGTGGGCCATCTGATGGCTACCTCCATGGGCCTCCAACACCTTGGGCTTGTCTTCTCTTGCAGCTTTTATTTACAAAAATAAAACCTCACCACTAATTCTACTCTCATTACATCATAAAATAAGAAACCCCAATTAAACATTTGGGGGGAGTACATTAGGAGGGAGAGAGCAAGCCTTATTATTCCAAGGAAACTAGAAGAGATAGAGAGAGAAAAATAAAGAGGCACACAGGCCACAACCCAACAAATGAATATAAATAAACCATACATGCGGTCTAGGGGCTTTGTGATCATCCTTTGTCAATCCAATTATCACAAATAGCATAAAAACATATCCCACGTAAAACATGCTATTCAAATATACATGATATCCCATACCATAAAATAAATGTAGAAATTACATGCAAAATATTCACACCAAATATTGGATAATGGTGCAACCTATGCACAACGATTTTTGTTGGAAAATCCTTTTCCATAATTAGCAAGACAATACTAATTCTATGAAATATAAAATCTCAACCAAAACTAAAATGTCCCAAGTTAATTAATTCAGAAAAATTCTCAGAATTATATAGAAAAATCAGATTTTCTGAAAACGCACGAAAACAACGAAAAACCAAAAAATGGTCCACAACGCTGGCCAGGCGCGCGCCTGTTGTCTGCCGTGTGGCCTTTCTGCCGACCACCACCATTTTTCATGTTTAAATGTTTTCTTGCAATTAAATTTCTGAAACACAAAAACCAACAATTCAAGAATATGCCCATATATTCAAGAATTCCAAAATCCAACATTTGTGCAATATTAATACATGTCAAGATCTACTCATGCTCAAGCCATAAAATAACCATGATGTCCAACATCATAAAACGCAGAAATTATAGCGAAATTTTATATTTAAATCTTGATCATTGGTGCAACAATTGCAAGAATTAAATCTTGTTAGGAAACCTATTCCTCATCAACAAAGCAACATTTATTTTAAGAAATTCCAAATCTCAAAAAATAAATATTCTAAGTTAACGGGTTCAGAATAATGCAGAAAATAACATAAAATAATTCAGTAAAAAATAGTTTTTGAAAAACGAGCCAAAAATGGGAGAGAGACAGAAAACGGCACAGCCGGCCGGCCAGGAGCGCGCGCGCGCGTAGACGCCTCTGCCTGAGCGCACAGCACGCTCGTCCAGTGCAGACGGCCGCGCCTGTGCCTAGGCGCCTTTGCCTGTGCGTGCGACCGCGTGCGCCGCCGGCACAGCGCGCGCTCTGTCCGCTTCATGCTGGGCGGGCTGGCCGGGAGATGAACGCGAATAGCGGAAGCGCGAAAAATTGCATAATAATAAAATTGCAAAGCATAATTAAACGGATTTTAAATCATGCATAACATACATAACCGGATCAAGGGGTGTGCCCTTGATTCTCCTGGGCGTTTGGTGTATCTCATGTTCAATAAAACACAACATGGAGGCCATAGAATTGAAACCGAAAAACGTAATTAAAGAACCCACCCAGTTGTAGTTTTTGTCTTCGTTCGGCTACATTCACTGTTCCCCTTTTTTGCACCAAGATCTCAAGAAGAGACCATCTACATCATGACACTTGCTACATCGAAAAGCAAATAACCCTTGTGCTAGCAAGAAGTTGTTTGGGGAGAAGAGACATCGATACACGCTATCAATTAACGCAATCGGCGTCTCTTATATTCTAACTTGAATCCATCAAGAAGAACAAGGTAGAGATCTTGGAGAGTATAAGAGGGGATGGACGAATTCTAGAGGGAATTTTGGGAGATGAGAGTTGTAGAGATTAGTAGGTGTGTGTGTTTTTTTGAGTATTTATAGAAGATGGAATTTCCTATTCCTTCTCAAACTCTTCTAAAGAGACACACTTTGACTAGGATTTTGACCTAGTCAAATCCTAGTCAAACTAGACTTTGATTAAGTCAAATTATTCATGGCCGTTCATCTCATCAATCCCTTGATCAAATCTTGTCCATCCATTTTGATGGGCTTTATGGAATGGGCCCCATTTAATTCTAAATTAAATAATCCCATGGACTTTATATTAAATCCTATTTAATATACTAAGCCCATTAATTAATTAATGGAATGGACTTCATTTAATTCTAAATTAAATAGTTCCATGGACTTTATATTAAATCCTATTTAATATACCAAGCCCATTAATTAATTCACCCTTTTTAATTTAATTAAAAGGGAAGCCCATGCTTTATAAAGTCCATAAATCTTAATTTATGAACTCAAGCCCAATTATTTCAAATAATCCATCGAGGCTTGAATCTCCAAGAAGTATAATTTAATTCCATTAAATTAAACCTTCTCCCAGAATTAATTCCAAATTAATTCCTTTCATTTGGTGTAGCGGGTGTGACTCTTTAGGTTCACCTTTCAGTTAGACTTGGACCTACTTCTTGTTATTCCATAACCAAAGTAGTCTGTTACCATGGGTGGCTATCTAGCAACGGTCCATGGCACTAGAGACTAGTGAATATGTGGTTTGAATATTTAGGCTCCGAGTTATACGCAGGTGCGGTCCTACCGACGCTCGATACGTACGGGTACGGTCCTACTGTCGCCTGTCTCCCAGCCTTTAGTCTAGGGCATGGAATTGGGCGTCGGTTCCCATCCTTGACTAGACATCTATGCTTAATGCTTGAGATAGGTTTAGCTCGACGTAGGAAATCCTTCCCACTACATCAAGTGCTATGGCCATAGACTTGTGAGTCTAAACCATCTCCGAGCGCATAGGAGATCTTGGTGTCATATCCTTTGACAGGGGACAGATCCTATCTTGGAATACACTGTTCATACATACTCTGACTGCACTGGATGAGGCTTATGATGACCATGTAATATAACTGGTCAAATTTCACCATATCCAAGATATAGCCTTAGTATATAGGGGATTGCCGTGATCCTCAAGTCCGAGGACTAATCCCGTACTATCGAAACCGGGAATACGAGTCATACCGACCAAGCCCGAGTGGCTTCCATATGACGATTCCTGCGAGTCACCTCAGTCAGTCGCTCCCCAGCAGGCCGACCCACTAACACTGCTTAAACGATCCTCGTCACCCATCGATGAAACATGACAGCAGATGCTCAGTGCAAGTCTCAAGGGGATTCTCGATGCCCTGTCTCGAGATTCCTTTGACTTGAGTATTTCAGACCGATTCGGCGAAACTGATTTCATGAACCTACCTCCAAGTGTAGTTCCAATTTTCCGAAATGTTATTTCAGTCTATGGGCGTTTGTTGTGACAAGCAGTAAGTACAAAAAACTCATGCCTATGAAATCCTTACTACATTCATTAACATAATATTACTTGTTCACAGATTGACGAATGGTTCTCAGAACAGCCAATACTATTGACTTTCTGGTCACCTATTCTAACACGTCTCACGTTCTTCGGGCATAGATCCTCCCGACAAAGTCCGAGAAAACGGCTTGTCCATGATATAGCCTTGGTTCTCATAATCGAGGACTATCCTCAGATTGTGCAACCATTAAAATTGGTTCCATTAAATTTGTTTGTCTCAAGTACGGTTATAACAGGTTCCTAGACATGATTTTAAATCTACATTTAAAAACAGAAAATAATCAGCAGAATTAAAATAGTTTTTAATAATAATTAATGACTTGGACTTCAGTCATTTAATTCTCCCACTATAACCACGAAAACACGGACTCTCAAACGTTGTTTTTGGGAAACCCTTTCCTAGTAGGCTTGGGATCCACAATGATATTTTCCATGCCCCGTTTTTACGACTCGCATGACAAACACCTTGTGGTAGGTATTCCATACCATTCTTGTTCCAACAAGATTCCCAAGATGTCTCGCCTCACTTCTTTTACGTGATCCCGAGGACTCCAAGCGAATCACGTTATTCGGGGTTAGACTCGACCTAATCAACCGAATCATAGCACTCATGCTACCCCTACGACTCGTGAGATAGGCAACAGGAGGTGTATTCACTTCGTTCACAACAAAGTTCAGCTTATTTTCAAGACAAGAGACGTGCCATGACTCGTGAGACCACGCAATTGACTGAAACTAGCTTCCTCACTTTGTCATGGATGCAAGGCTTGGACGAACTCCTAGAGTTCTAGTTACATTTATTAAGTCTAATATTCAACTTGGTCCAACCAAGTGAGAGTTTGATGACCGAGATCTCATTACAGCACATACATACATTATGTATAAAACGATTTGCATGACATAGCAGTAATACAATAAATAAACCATTCATCCATCATATAAGCCACATGAAAAATAAAAGCCTAGCACGGGCATATTGGATGATCACAAGCCCGAATCCTATGCGACCCACTGAGCCCGTAGTGGATCTATGGTCAATCTAAGGTTGGTCCTACACTATTACATTCAATAATAGTAACCCATCAACACACTGATGGGCCTTGCCTCCTTTTCGCCGAGCCTCCATGGAACTCCTTAGATCCTTCCTTCTTGGCCATTCTTCATCTTTCTTCATAAAAATAATATACATCCTCACAACTATAGTGCTCTCCTTACAATTTAAAAAGAAACCCCGGTAAATACCCAGGGGGAGTAACATTTAGAGGGAGAATAGAAGGACTTATTATATCAAGGCAATCAGAAAAATTGAGAGGGAAAATAAACGAGGCACACAGGCACAACATAAAATTAAAACCATATATTCGATCTAGGGCTTGTGATCATCCATCCTCATTCAAGGCACGTAATTAATGATATCCAATCATCAATATTGCACATATTCCATGATATCCAACATCATTAATTCATAAAAAGAATAAAATAATTTCTACATTTAGAATTGGCGGCGTAACAATGGCAATCCTTTTCTTGTTAGGAAAATCTTTCCTCATTATTCAAACAATATTGAATTTTGTGGTCCTAAACCAAACAAAATAATTATACTTCCAACTAATTGCCTTTAAGAAAAACATGCAAAATAATAAAAACTATTTTCAGAAAATTTAATTCCAAAAATAAGACAAGAAAACTATCCGGAGATGGCTGAGGGTTGCCGCTGCCGGCGGGCCTTGTCGGAAAACCATCCGGAGACGGTTGACGGCTGCCGCGTGCACCGTTTTCTATTTTATTTTTTATTTTTCTACTGCATTTTTCAAGAAATCAAGAAAACGAAGAACACCAAGATTTTATTTACAAATAATATGATAAATCCCATGAAAATACGACATGCTTTAAACATAAATTAAAAGCAACATAAATCTTGTTTACACGTATAGCATATAAAACCCTAGGCCTTATACATCAAACTGGGCTCTGATACCACTGATAGCTAATGAGTAGCGTGTGGATTGTCCCAAGAGGAGCGTTGAATGCGGAAGCGCGATATGAAATAAAAAACATGAATTTAAACATGCTTGTATAGAAACGTAAATAACACGTCAAGGGGTGTTCCCTTGAACCTCCCGGGTGTTTGGTGTATCTCATGATTAAACAAAGCATACATATCATGGTGGCCATAGTGTTAAAATCGAAAAACACATTAAAGGAACCTACCCGGTTGTAGTTTAGTCTTCGAACCGCTACACACGTCATTCCCCATTTTGCCACCAAGACTCCAACAATAGGAATCCTCTAAATTGTCCACGCATCCCTTCGGTTCTTGATCCCCGTGCTAGCGAAAGATCAAGTGTATATATAGTTAGGGAGAACGAATCGACCAAGCGTTATTAATTAATGTAATCAATTCGCCTTAAAGTTCACTTGTATGAAACAAGGAACCAGAAACTTTTCTTAGAGGAAAAAGGGAGGGGACGAGAGAGAGAGAGTCGATGCTAATCTCGGCCTTTGATCTCTCTCCTTTGATCTCGTTCGTCCATCACTTTGATAGATTATTTATGGAATATTTAAATCCTATTTAAATGAACCATAGGACTTTAAATAATTAATATTTATTTTTAAGCCCATTTCATTATTTCCAATAAATCTAATTTATTAGGTAATTCCATTTAATCCAACATATCGTCAGAAACCACTGTTGTTGTTCCTCTTCCGGCTGTTTCACAATCCTTCTCATCCAAGTTTCACAGGATGCCAGTTGTTTATCGTCTGCCAGGGAATGTTGCTCAAATCCCAAGAAATTCTCGTAAAGGGGCGAAGAAGAAGAACATGCTTTACGTCCTGTACCTCTGAGTCGCACCTTGGGCATCCATTGGTTATCACGCACTTCCTGCTTGCTAAATTTTTCATAGTCGAGATTGCGTTTCGGCAGGCTTTCCAAGCAAAATTACGATTCAGGGAGGCAACTTCTGATTCCAAATGAATTGCCAACTCTTATTTTCCATCCCAGAGCTTGTCGATCCCTAATTGAGTTTCATAAGATGCTGCTGCAGGTTATATGTTGTCCTAATATTAAAGTAGCCATTTTTTTACCAGTGCCAAATGAGTTTTGTCCCCTAGCATTTTACCAAGTGGAATGGAGCAAATCTAGTTAGCTTCTTCCTCTGTGAACAGACTTCGGATAAGATCAAGCTTCCATGTACCTGTTCATTCATCGATCAGCTCCTTCACCTTGGATTGTCTGTCAAGGAGAGTTAGTGGTGTGGTGACTCGAAAAGAGATCTCCTGTGGCTCCCATCTATCCTTCCAGATTCGTACTCGTGATCCATCTCCAATCTGCCACCTAGTTCTCGCTGCAATTAAATCCTTGGCATAGAAGAGGCTTTGCTAGGTATAGGATAGGTTAGATCCCTTTTCGCTTCTAGGATGCTTGTCCTGGGAAATATCTTGCTTTAAGGAGTCTTCCAAGCAAAGAGCTAGAATTTTTGATGATCCTCCAAACCTTTTAGAAAGGAGTGCCTTGTTGAAACTGGAAAGATCACTCA
Source organism: Sesamum alatum (assembly GCA_034509735.1). Lineage (NCBI taxonomy): Eukaryota > Viridiplantae > Streptophyta > Magnoliopsida > Lamiales > Pedaliaceae > Sesamum > Sesamum alatum. Next base: position 49,929,705 of record JACGWO010000003.1, read on the forward strand.
ATCCTAAGCCCCCTTCTTCCTTTTTTGTGCACAACTTCCCCCAACTTAGCCAATGAATTTTCCTTTTATTGTCCCTATCCCACCAAAATGATGCCATCTTGCTACTGAGCTCGTTTTTGAAGGATGTAAGGATTTGGAAACATGTCATAGCGTACGTGGGAATTGCCTGGAGTACCGTCTTGATAAGTACGAGCTTGCCGGCTTATGATAGGTTCTTCTCTTCCATCCCAATGTTCTTTTTCAGAATTCGTTGGTGTACATGGTTAAACAACTCTTTCCTCGATCTATTAGCCATGCCAAGGAGTCCGAGATAGGTATCATGTCTTCTTTCGATTCTGACACCAAGTAAGAATCTTCCACATTTGATTTTGCTCCGATTCTTCCATGTTTTTACTAAAGACCACCGTTGATTTATCAAGATTAATCTGTTGACCTAAGATCAAAGCATACCTCTCAAGTACCTCCCGGATGCATTGGAATGTGTCTGCACTTGCTTCACTATAGATTAGTGTATCATCGGCAAATAACAAGTGTGAGATACTTGGAGCCCCTCTACAAATCGAGATCCCTTTTAGTCTGTTGTCCCTCTCCTCTTTTCGAATCATACAGCTGAGAACTTCTGCACAAATTAGAAAAAAATATGGGGAAAGGGGATCTCCTTGTCGGATACCCCTTTGAGGATGCAGCAGCCCAAAAGTATTCACCATTAAGCATAAAAGAATAGGAAACGGAGGAAATACACTCATACACTAAAAAAATGAATTTATCATGAAAGCCAAGTTTAAACAGAACTCTTCTCAAGAAAGTCCACTCGACCCGGTCGTATGCCTTACTCATATCGAGCTTAATGTTGGTATATCCCACCTTCCCACTTTGCTTACTCCTAATAAAGTGATTAGCCTCGAAAGCGATGAGGACGTTATCGGTAATCATCCTACCAGGAATAAAGGCAGACTGGATTCCGATATTATAGTATTCAAGTGAGGTTTGAGCTTATTAGCAAGGGTCTTGGAGGCAAGTTTATAGATAACGTTACAAAGGCTAATTCGTCTGAATTCGAACACATTATCAGGTTTCTTGCACTTGGGAATTAGGACAATAAAAGTGTGATTGAGCTGTTTAGGAAGGGACCCCTTATTCAAGAAAATTAAGCACACACTCAATAGTACAAGGGCCAACAATATGCCAATAATTCTAAAAAAATAGAGCAGGCATATCGTCTGGTTCGGGAGATTTGTCCAGGTGCATCTGTTTCAGTGCTTCTGTCACGTCCTTTGCCGTGTATGGCTGAGTCAGGATCTGATTCATGCTATCACTCACCCGTGTCTCCACACAGCCTAAAATCTCTTCGGCGAGTTGTTGATTGGGGCGAGAGGTTTCAAACAGAGTGCTAAAATAGTCCAAAATGGTGCCCTGAATGTCTTCTTTTTTCTGAGTCCACTCACCATACTTATCCTTAATTCTCCGTATTTTATTGTCCTCTTTCTTTTTTGAAGCTCTTGCGTGGAAGAAGGATGAGTTTCGGTCACCGTTTTGAAGCCACTCAACTCGGCTTCTTTGCTTCCATCCGCACTCATCATCTTGTCTGAGCCCATCAAGTTCCACGCGCAGTCGATTCTCTTCCTACTTTGATGCATTGATCTCGCCTCTCTTGATGTCTTCCAACCGCACTTTCAAAGTCTTGATTGTTTTACGGATATTCTCGAAAGATGTGTTACTCCAGTTTATGAGTCCAATTCTGCACTGATCAATTCGGTTCCACACTGCCGTATTTCGATGATTGCCATTCTTGTTGTTCCAGAATTCGCCGATTAATTCGGTGCATTCCTTTTTTTTAATCCACATGGCCTCAAAACGCTATGGTCGCCTACCCTTATGATCGTGGACCACTTTGTCCCGTTGTAGTTTACATATGATTGGCCCATGATCCGAGTACACCGTCTTTAGATTTTGGATGCTAAAATCTGAGTATTTTTTGATCCATTGTTTTGTCGTACACATCCTGTCCAGTCGTTCCCTTATGGTGAAAGGTTCGATCCCTTATTTTTCTCGTTTGAACAGCACTTTCGTTATACTCACCTATGCACAACCACGGTCTATTAGACTACTTGCTGAGTTTCCTGAGAAGATTCCAAAACACCTTACGTTTGCTACTGTCACTACAAAAAAATGTGGGAATTGGAACGGATATAGGTCGACCGTTCCAAATAGGAATAGTAAGTGGAACTGTTGTGGAACGGAAAATCGTTGATGATGTTCACTTTCGAGTTAATGGTAGTACAAATGTATAGGAACAACACGACCGTCCTATTTGTGTGCCAACATATGTGTGCCCAATATGTAAACCCATTACCGTTCCTAAAAGGGATCGGATATATTTTGGTATTCCGTTTGGAACACATGTGTGAAAGTTGGAACGGCTACTCGACCGGGAGCACGTTACCGTTATTATATGTGTTCCAAATCCCGGCTCTATTTGGACCGGTTGCTTGACCGTTCCAATATATAGTGCTAAATGAGACCCTTTTACGCCATGAGCAAAAATGTAATGCAATGACCGTTCCAAATTATGAATATATAGGAAATGCAGTGTTGTTACAATTATCGTTCCCAATTCTGCTCCAATTAGGAACGGTAATATTGTGTGTGACTAATACCGTTCCTAATATGCCATAACGGCTATATAACAACGGTAAGGTTACTGTTTCTACATCCGTGCCTGAGACCATTCCTAAAGCTGGATCAACGGCTATATCTCAACGGCTAGTTGTGTGTTCCAAATAATATTCCAATGCCCGTTCCAATATTTTTCTATATATATGTCCCCCTTATTTCTCATTCCCCTTATAATTACTCTCAAACGCATTTTGTTGTAATTCCCCCGATTGATTCTTTATACGGAAAATCGATCATATTAATTATTTGTGTGAATTTTGCATTGATATTGATAGGTGTTTTTCTCAAGTAAGAAGTTGAAATTCTGTAATGGTTAGTTATATATATATATATATTTCTCGTCATTTAATTACTGTTGTGAATTAAGTAGGACCAATCATGTTAAGACAGTTGAGAAAATAGATGTATGATCCAGACGTCCTAGGTGTGACGCTGATGTTTAAGGACGGTGTTACAACATTTTTACAATGGGCCTAGTCTCAGCGTGCATATATGGACGGGGAGAAGATTAAGTATCCCTGTCGGAAGTGCAAAAACAAATGGTTCAAAACACCAGACGAGGTAAAGTTTGATTTGTGTATGAATGGTTTATGCCAGAGTATTATAATTGGACTTCGCATGGTGAGGAGAGGTTGTAGGAATATTTTGAAGCATTGAAAATGCCCCATGTGCAGCAGCAACAAATGCCACCCGTTCAGGAGGAGGGTAGTTCGCATTGGGGTGATGCTGCTCAGATGGATTGGGTGCAGAGGATGGTATTCGATGCCGTCGGGCCATCTTTCTGAACTTCGTACAACCAGGAGGGACCGACTGATGATGGTACTCGGTATTGTCCATCTGATGTGGGTACTAATTCATATTACGATTCGGGGCCCTATGGTTATGTGCCTAGCTTGTCAGACCGTTTTTTGATATAGTGAATGCTACGGACCAACCGTTGTGGAACGACTGCACTACCTCTCAGTTGGCATCAATTGCTTCTTTGGTGAATATCAAGGCTGAAAGGGATTTTTCCGAGCATACATATGATCGGTTATGCCAGTGGGCTGATACTATAATGCCGCGTGATCACACTTTCCCCGCCGATTATTACAATATGAAGAAATTGATTAAGAGAATTGGGTTTACCAGTTCAGAAGATTGATGCTTGCAAAAACGGTTGCATGTTGTACTGGAAGGACGATATTGATTTGGAATATTGCAAGTTCTGTGGAGACGCTAGGTACAAGTCCACCAGGGATAGAAATCCTAGACGCAAGAAGTCCTCGTATGCCATTCTTAGGTATCTAGCTGCAGTGTATGCGTCGGAGGCCACAACAGAGCATATGACTTTACATGCGAGCCATCAGACGGGGGAAGGATCCATGTGTCATCCGTCCGATGCAGAGGCTTGGAAGCATTTTGACCGGACGTATCCTACTTTTGCAGCTGAGCCTCGTAATGTTAGACTTGGGGTTGTGCACGGATGGGTAAAACTTACTCATGTTGGTCCGTGATACTTACCCCGTACAATCTACCACCGGGAATGTGCATGAAGTCTGAGTATATGTTCCTAACGATGGCGATCCCTAGCCCATCGAATCCAAAACGTCTTATCGATGTCTACTTGGAGCAGTTGATCAAGGAGTTGCAGAATTTATGGCATGTAGGTGTACGTACACTCGATACTGCGACAAACCATCCAGTCATGCTGCATGCCACATTGATGTGGACAATGAACGACCTTCCTGTTTGTGGGATGGCATCTGGATGGAGTACCGCCGGTGTTATGGGGTGTCCAGTTTGTATGGAGGACACACGGGTATTCTATTTACAGCACGGTCAGAAGGCATGCTATTTTGACTGCCACAGGCAGTTCCTACAACCAGATCATCCTTATCGCAGGAACAAGAAAGCCTTGAGGAAGGTTGCACGTCCGAGGCTGACTAGAGAACAGATCTGAACCCGTGTCGATGCGTTTAGTGTGGCAGTCGAACAATCATTGAGTGAACCGGAAGGCTACGGTGTTGACCATAAATGGACGAAGAAAAAGCATCTTTTGGGAGCTTGAATACTGGGGGGCGCATCTGATACGACACAATGTTGATGTCATGCATATTGAGAAGAATATTTTCGATAATATATTCAATACTGTGATGGACATCAAGGGGAAAAACGAAGGACAATCTGAATGCACGGAAGGATCTCAAGATCATATGTAATCGGTCAGAGCTTGAGGTGGACGAAAGGAGACTGAACATGATGCCCAAAGCGGTATATACACTGACGAAGGAGCAAAAGAAGAAGATATATGAGTGGATTCGTTGTCTTAGGTTTCCTGATGGGTATGCCTCTAACTTGGCCCGTTGCGTTGACATGAAGGAGTTAAGGATGCACGGCATGAACAGCCATGATTGTCATGTATTCATGCAGAAGTTGATTCCGATTGCCTTCCGTGAAATACTTCCAGAGCACGTGTGGGCGGCCTTGACTGAAGTGAGCCTTTCTATTCCAAATCCTATGCTCAACAACACTAGATGTGGCCAAGGTAAAAGAATTGGAAGATAGTGTAGCCATCATCCTGTACAACCTAGAGAAAATATTTCCTCCTTCTTTTTTCGACTCAATGGAGCATCTAATTGTTCACCTTCCATATGAGGTGCACGTTGGGGGGGCCTGTGCAATACAGGTGGATGTACCCATTTGAGAGGTAATTAACTATTGTTAAATATATTATTTTTAAGTAGCAATTAATTTGCATTTTAATAAATACTCGCATGAATAGATTTCTATGCGATTTGAAGAAAAAAGGTAAAAAACAAAGTACACGTCGAGGCGTCAATTGTAGAGGCTTATATTATCGAAGAAATCGGGCTTTTCTCCTCTCACTACTTCTAACCGCACATTGTCTGCAAGCGAAGCAGACCTGGTCAGAAACGATGATCTCACGAGCAACAACGATCGAATAGTACAGTCCATTTTCAATTACTCGGGCCGAGCAAGTGGAGCCTCAAAGAAGAGATGGCTGAGCGGTGAGGAACTTCATGTTATCGAGACATACGTTTTGTGTAATTGCGAAGTAGTTTCACCGTACTACAAGTAAGTGTCTTATACAAACGCAATTATCTGAAGCCTTCATTTCAATTTCAATTACATGTACATTTATAACTATCAGCTTTACTGTAACAGGTCATTCTTGAATGAACTATTCGAGCAACACAATTCGGAGGACCCGATAATTGATCAACTAGTGGTAACACAATTCAATGATTGGTTCAAGCGTCGTGTAAGTGTCACTTTCTTGTAAATACAATATGCTCATTAATTTATAATCAATTATTTCAATTGTTATATGATGAATTGCAGGTGAAACCCGAATTGAATCACACAAACGATGAATTATTGAAGTTGCATTATTGGGGCCCTAGAGCAAAAGTGACGACATACCTGTCTTACTTTGTCAATGGTTTTCAATTTCCACACTGAACGTCACAATGTCGGGAAGTCAATAATGAATTGTGGTGTTTGTGTGAAAAGCTCATCATATACAGACACTGATTTCTGACATCTATGGAATTTTGGAAGAAATAATTCAGCTAGATTACCCACTAATTCCAAACATGCACATTGTATTATTTAATTGTCGTTGGGTCGATTCGGTCAGAGGCACGAAGATACACCCTCGTTATCACATCGTTGATGTCAACTTCAAAAAAACTCTACCAAAATAATGAACCATTCATACTGGCTCAACAAGTAGTACAAGTCTACTACACGGATTACCCGAGCATGAAGAGAGACAAAGTCGACTGGAAAGCTGTTTGCAAAATCAAGGTTCGAAGGGTACTCGATGAACTCGCGATGGACCGAGGTCGCCCATCCATATGTTGTAATAGATAACCAAATGTTTGAACTGCATGACCTAACGGGAATACAATTGGTCGTTGATCATGGAGCAGGGACATCGCGCTCGCCAGACAGTGAATCCAAAGATGAAAAAATAGTTTTGACGAGGCTGAGTCCGATGAAGAGACTTATTGCATTTTCTGAAATTTTTCTGTAATTTTTTTATAAACATTATTGTAAAAAAATGTATTAGATATATGTATATTTATTATTGTAAGAAATCAGAATACATTTAAAAAATTGGAACGGATATTATATACTACGACCGTTCCTAATACAGGTGCAACTTTTTGAATAGACGCCAAACAAGAAAAATGGGGAAATGTGAATTAGGAACGGTCCGAATTTCTTACGACCGTTCCTATTTCAGGTACAATTTTTAAAATATGGCGGCTACTTAAAAAAATTGTGGAAAATTTGAATTAGGAACGGTCAGTGAAAACCTAAGGCCGTTCCTAATCTAGGTACAATTTTTTAAATGGCGCCTACTGAAAAAATGGCTCCAAGTTCGAATTAGGAACGGTCATAGCAATTGGTAGACCGTTCCAACTAGAGGTCTAATATTTTGTTTTTGGCGCCCAATGAAAAATTGGTGGAAAAATCAACTTCTGGAGCGGTCCTTTCATAGACGACGGTTCCTGGACAAAACTGCTACGAACTGTTCTTAAGGTAATTATGACCGTTCTAAATTTGGTTACTATAATGTGTATTTTGCCTAATTTGGACGATATCTCAACATCCGTGAGCCGGATCGACACCATTTTTAAATACATACAAGATTATAATATGAATTGATATCCAACGGTCTAATTTTCAATCAGCAACCTAGATTGAAGGATGCATCTGTTTTTATTACGATGAATACTGTCCGAATACGATATCTCGAGATCCGCACACCGAACTTTTCAAAACTACATATAATGTATTCTTTTGTGTGTTATATCATATCTAACGGTCTGATTGGAATTTTGACGATTTGATTATGCCGTGCAGCACAACAATTATAGGATGCTAGTTACAACAAACATAAATTTACAAATATAGCTTATATTGTGAACGTGTGTCTATTTTTTTGAAAATTACTATATATTTTTCAAACTCTTAGTATATCCAATTGCACACCTTTATACAATCATATGAGTATTCGGAACGTGTTTTTTCTTAATTTATAGTTATTATCTAAGAAGATAAAAAAAATTCAATACATATAGAAATGGTTCCACATGAAAATAGGAACGGTAAATATGTGCATGTCTAAAAACGACATCGTTTTTTCCGTTAGGAACGATGTTGGGAACACTTGTTCTATTAAGTGATTGTTCCTATTAGTACGATTCCAAATACTAGATATTTGGAATTGATATGGGAACGTCAATTTGTAATTCAAGAACGGTCCTAGGAAAACGGCAATGCTATTAAGTGACCCTTCCTAGTTAGGTCAACATCAGTACAAGATATTAAAACAACATCGTATTAAAGTGAATACAACGTTGTTTTCTTTAATTGGATCGGGTATAGGAACGGTCAACAAAAATATGACCGTTCCAAAAATTTATATAATTTTTTGTCAATTTTCTGATTATTTTCTATAATTTTTGTGAATTTTTCTGTTATTTTTGTGAATTTTTTGTAATTTTGTGCATTTTCTATAATTTCTGTGATTTTTTATGTTAAATTCAGAATTTGATGTCAATAATTAGAATAATATAGGATATTTTCAATAATTAGAAATTTAATATAATTATTAGAATATTCGGAAAATAATGTTATGTAAAATTCTATTTTTTAAATTTTTTTTATTAATTTTAAAAATATTTTCTATTATTTTTAAAATTATTTCTAATATTATTAAAAAATTTAAAAAAATCTATTTTAAAAATCTGGAAATTTTAATTTTTCTAAAATTCTGAAAATTCGGAAAATTTCTATAAATTTTATGTCATTTTCTGTAAATTTAAAAAAATTCTGAATTTTTCTGTAAATTTCCGAAATTATGAAAATTCAGAAATTTTTTTGTGATTTTTCTGATAATTTTCTAAAATTTTAAAAAAAGAATTATATCATTTTCTATAAATTTAAAATATGTTCAGAATTTTTTATAATTTTTAAAAATTATGTATTTTTAAGGGATAATTTTACTTTTGGTACCCCAGGTATGGCCTTATTTCACCTTTGGTACCCCCTGTTTCCATGTCATCAATGTTGATACCCAAAGTTTCCTTTTTTCATCGAGCTGAGTACCTGCCGTTAGTTGAACGTCAGATTTAACGGTCAAAGTCATTTTGGCGGGAAAATTGACAGTTTTTTGCCTATTTAAGCACATGTTTGGCTATCATTTACTACACCACAAAAACTAAAGTTGAAAAAGTAAAATTTAGAATATTTTGGAAAAAAAAAAACGAGAGGTATGAGGAAAAATCAGTTCCAATCTTACTTAAATATGAGTGTCGGTTCGTCTAATGAGAGCATTTATGTGGAAAAAAATATATTGTGAGTGTGGAATTGAGCTACCATTGAAGACTTCTTGGACCAAAATAAATCCGAGAAGAAAGTTTTGGGCATGTCTAACTATGGGGTAAATTTTATATTTTATTCTTATTTATTTGTGTTTTTGATTATATACCATTAATTCTTTTTTTTATTTTTTTCGGTCACAGAAAAGAAAAATATTGTGGAGTTTTTAGATGGTTTGATCCGAAAATGTGCCCAAGATCGAAGCAAATAAAAATACAAAAAATAAATAAGAATATTTTTTTCCCGTAAAAACAAGAATTAATGGTATATAATCAAAAACACAAAATAAGTAAGAATAAAATATAAATTTACCCCGTAATTAGGACATGCCCAAAATCTTCTTCCCGAATTTTTTTGGTCCAAGAAGTCTTCAATGGTAGCTTAATTCCACACTCACAATACATTTTTTCCACATAAATGTTCTCATTAGACGAGCTCACACTCGTATTTGAGTAAGATTAAAACTGATTTCTCCTCATACCTTTGGTTTTTTCCCAAAATATTCTCAATTTTACTTTTTCAACTCTAGTTTTTGTGGTGTAGTAAATGGTAGCCAAACATGTGCTTAAATAGGCAAAAAATTGCCAATTTTTCTGCCAAAAATGACTTTGACCATTAACTCTAACGGTCAACTAACGGCAGGTACTCAGCTCGATGAAAAAAGAAAAACTTTGAGTATCAACATTGATGACATGGAAACAGGGGTACCAAAGGTGAAATAAGGCCATACCTGGGGTACTAAAAGTGAAATTATCCCTATTTTTAACAAAATTTTTGAAAATTCTTTATATTTTCTGTAATTTTAAAAAAAATTACTCATAATAAATGAAATTTGTTAATTTTATGAAATTTATGAAAAATTTTGGTAATTTTCTATAATATTTTTTGAGGATATAGGCAAATATTGGTATTTAGTATAAATATAAAGGAAAATAGAAGGATTTTGTGCAATTTTAGGGTAAAATTATAGTATTTAGTATAAATATATAGAAAAACAGAAGAATTTAGTGCAATTTTAGGAAATTTTTTTGGGATTTAGTATAAATATATAGGAAAAAAAAAGAAGGATTTAGTGTAATTAAGCGTTAATTTTGGGTTTTAGTATATATTTTAGGAAATAATTTTAGGATTTCGTAAACATTGTAGGATAAATTTCAAAAACAAAATTGGAATTAATTATCCATTTATTAGATTAATTTTGGGACTTAGTATACAATTTTAGGATTTAGTTTGCATAATTATTTTAAAAAATTAGAAAAATTATCATTATTCAAATAAATTGATACTTACATGTATTTTTTAAATTCATACCAATAATATTTTTAAAAAAAAATTCTAGATCATGTCTGGGTCAGGATTCCCACCTCGAGGACGTGGACATGGCCGTGGCCGCGGTCGCGGCTCATCGGCCACAACGTTGGCTGGTGTTGCTTCCTAGGATGGGGAACCAGTGTTTCGACCACCACCACCGGCAGAGCACGCACCTGCAGCACCTGCACCGGATCAGCAGCCCGGTCCGTATACCACTGCACCCATCGAGAAGGGTGCCAGACCATCCACTTCCGCACCGGCGGTAGATCTGGCTCATCCATGGGCTGCCCCACCACCACCACCCCTACCTGCCCCACCACTCCCGCCACCATCCACGCACCAATATATCACACTAGCCGACGCAAAGCATATGTATATTTTTTTAAACTTTTTTGTAATTTAAATTTTTATTTTTATGTCACACTAATTACTATATAATTTCAGGATGGTTCGGAAGATACACAAGCGCATCAACGCGGTGGTGTGAGGACACTATCCCCACCCCTGGGGCTCTTTGCGCTAGGTGCCGCCAGAGCACCAGAATTTCTGGTTTGACAGCTTGAAGGTAACGTTAATTTCAGTTAAATGGTATCAATTAAATTTTATTTTAAATATTTTAACAATCTGAGTATATATTTTCATTTTTTTTAATACAAATGATGTACTGGTAGGATTGCGACGACGAGTCCATGTTCAAGATCTTCTACATCTGGGCGGGGAAGTTCCTCCGCAAGAAGTTCGTTCTTGGCAGACAGTCTCTGGTGAAGCCTTTTTGGCTGGTGAATGAAGTCTGGCGGCAGCTCCTGCTGTACTAGGAGTCCCCGGAGTTCAAGGAAAAGTGCGCCAAGAACAAGGCCAACTGGTCCGTGAACCCAACCGCATCCGCTACTGTGTACTGCGAGGGTTCTGCCTCCGTCGTTATGCACAAGTGGAAGATGGTAAGATATTTAATCTTATTTAAAGTATTTATCATTATTAAATGAAAAATGTAATAACTCTTTCCCTTTTTTTTTTATAGGAGGGGTAGCTCGGCCGGCCAGTGAAGCAGATGGAGTTATTCTTCAGATGCTACAAGAAGAAGGTCGACGGCGGCTGGAACAGGCCGAAGGCAGCGTGGGTGGCGGTAAGTTGGAAATTAAAATTTCTAATTTATTTATTTTAATGTTTGAAAATAACAATAATAATAATTTTACTATTTTTGCAAGAGACATTCCAAAAGTTGCTGGAGGATCACCAACCTCAGGTCACGGCCAATCTTGGGGATCATCCGGCCAAGTCAGAGGGCTCGGTGGCGCAGATCGAGCAGGAGTTGTGGTTGGCTGCAGTCGAGGGCAAAAACAAGGGTCGGGTATTCGGTCTTGGTTCTGAGGCGTATGGTCTTAGCCAGACCGTTACCTCGCCATCACCACCACCACCGCCAGCGTCAAACTTCGAAGATCGAATGGTCCGGCTGGAGGAGATGATGGTGGATATGATGGGCATGATGACGGCCCTGCAGACCAATCACTCCACCGCCGGCCCGTCACGACCTCCTAGAGACCCCCCCCCTCTTCAGACGTTGTCGATATGGACCAGGTTGAGGGGACGAGGAATAGATTTAGGACTTTTTTTTGTAATTAAATTGGATAATATTTTTATTTAATATAATTTTTAATTCTTAATTATGCATTTTTTTCCTATTTAAATAATAGTTGTAAAATGAAATTCAAAAAATATTATTAATAATTTAATATATATTTGAAGGGTTTAATGCAATTTACCCCCGTGTCATATTACAAATGAGCAAATTACCCCCCCTATGAAAAAAAAAGTAGCAATTTACCCCCCTGTGTTTTTCGAAATGAAGCAATTTACCTCCCTGTCTAGGGATGTAAATTGCTTCATTTTGAAAAACACAAGGAGGTAAATTGCTCCATTTTAAAAAATACAAGGGGGTAAATTGTTTTTTATTTTTTCATAGGGGGTAATTTGCACATTTGCAATATCACAGGGGGTTGTTTCCATTTTTTCCTATATTTTAATGATAATAATTATTACTATAAAAAAATTAATAATTCATTATTTAGGAACGGTATTTTAGACGGACAGGGAGCGCATATAAACTGTTCCAATTTTTGTTCGTTTTAATGAAGTGACTGTTCCTATCACCGGGTAAACAACCATTCCAAATTAGCTGACAACCATTCCTAAAAAGCAGATAAAAATGAATTCCAAGACAGACCGTTCCTACATGTATTCCAAATTTAATGATTCGGTGGTTAGGTTTTCGTTCTAAATACGATACCAAAAATCGCTCCAATGTCGTATTCCAAATTACGAGTACAAAATCCGTTCCCAGTGACCGCGGTGAAATTGTATTCCAATGACCATTCCTAACTTGTACAAATGACCGTTCCAAGACGTATTCCAGAACCAGTGCAAAAATATATCTGCAACTTATGCTGACAATTCCAAACTGTGTTCTAACTACCGTTCCAAATTGCTCGATTTACTTTTGATATGACCATTCCAAACATTAATAAGGTGTTCCAAATAAAAAAATTATAAATTCATACATACTAAGGTAATTAGAACGGTAAAACAGTTGTATGCCAAAAACCGTTTCGAAATTGGAACAGTCGTCCTGTTTCTGTTCCTAATTATTAGGAACGCCTCTCCTTTCAACAGATATTCCTCCCGTTCCTTAACCGTTCTAATACCAACCCAAATGAATCCAGTGATCTATTTACCATTCCAAAAGTAAAAAAATAAAAATAAAATGTTCCTATTTCCTTTGAAATTCCCGCATTTTTTTGTAGTGTGTCTGGTTCCCCGTAAACATCCGCAACTCGCCATTCTTTCCCTGTGCTGGGTCCCTTCTTTTTTTTTTTTAAGAAGCCACCGGTGTCGTGGCGAGGGGTTAGGCGGACCCCTACCCGTTTATTAGATAATCAATGAATCCCTGTACAATAAAGAAAACCCAGAAAAGAGGAGTACTTACTCTCTTTACAAAGAAGCCTATCTATCGAAAGCGAAAACTCGGGTAACGTAAGTCCAACAGAGTCAGCCCAACCAGAGGGCCGTGGACGTCCTCCATAACCGCGCCAGACGGGGATGTGCACGCTAAATTGGCCAAAAAATCGACCTTCTCCGGTTGGTCGTCCTCGGATGTTTATCGTCGATAGGAAAGGTGAGGCTGATTGGGAGAAGAAACCTTGACTACCATCCCTGCCTGAGTGCTCGTTATCTGATCTTCCATCATGGCCCAACCACGGTCCAAAAAGAGTGTTTGATCCCGAATTCTCAAACTTATCTTCATACTGTTTATCGCACACCCTAGCAATGTGCCCCATGATGCAACAGATATAACAGAAGTTTGGTAGGCATGAATATGTGAATCTGACTATAAATTCTTCGCCTGCGGGGGTTTTGAGACGTCTAGGGCTACTTTTATCTTGACTGCTGTAGGCGAAACTTGTTCCCTTCCTCCCAATTGAGATCATGCACCTTACCCAGGGAATTTCCTATGTGCAGGGCAATTGTCGTGGTTCTTTGTCGAAAGGGCAAATCATGAATGTGGACATTGAAGTTGCAGTTGTCCAGAGCCACTTCGGACGGATCCTGGTGTTCCTCAACCGAACTTAGTAGAATGAGTTGCATGTCAAAGATCCAAGGTCCGCCTTCTAGAGTTCTAGTCAAATCAATCTTATGGTTGAAGAAGATCAGGAATCTCTCATTATTGATCCTGAGCACTTCCATTCCTCTACCGGGATTCATGATTCTATGGAGTGACAGTCTTAGAGCCTCATGGTTAACCCATTTGTTAGAAAGGGAAAATCTATATTTATCTATATCTATATCTATATAAAAGTATGAATGTGAAAAGTTTCTTTCATTTTTTGATCAGACTAAATTACCCCTCTAATATTATTTTAGTAAGGATAAAAATAAAAAATAATATACTTATATATATCTAGTAATTGCTTCAGATTATATTTAAGGGAAAATTGCAATTTTCGTCCACTATCTTAGATTCGGTGATAATTTAAACCAAGCATTTCACCAAAATAGCAAAAAAGGACATTAATGTTCAAAAAATGTCAATTTCAATCCAAATTGCCCTAATTGGTCGGAATTAGACATGCGTGATGCACGTGAGGTATTAAAACTAGGATTTCTCCCCACCGGCCAGAAGCTCCTACGTGGCATTTTAAAAAACTGTGAAGTTGATGTGGCACTGATCATCAGTGCCACATCAGCCATATGTACTGACTTTTAATCTGAAGTAATATATATATATATATATCTTTTTACGCTCCAAAAAAAAGAATATTATTGTAAAATTATTATTTAAAAAAAAATAATAACACCCCCCCCCTTCCCCCACCCGCCTACCCTCCTCCCACCCACCCTGTCGCTCGCTGCAAGGGGGCGTCGACGCTGACTCCCGCCGTCTGGGCGACGGCGTCGCCCATCGCCGTCGCCCCAGACGGCGGGAGTCAACGTCGACCGGCGTCGCCCGTCGCCCAGATCTCGCGAGGTTGGCGGGCAACGCCCATCGCCCTCGAAGGTAATGCCCGATGGGCGACGGGCGTCGCCCTTCTCCCAGATCATGCCGTCCACCCCTGGGCGACTCTATCGCCTAGGGGTGCCTTTTTCTTGCAGCGGCGGCGGCGAAGCCGCCGCTGCTTTTTTCTCTTTCTTTTTTTTAAAATTAATTTATTTATATAAAAGTTTAATTAATTGAATTGTATTTTATTATTAATAAAATATTTATATATTATTTTAAGATTTATTAATATAATGTATATAATATTATATATTATATATATATTTTAATATAAATATATTGGATAGATATAATATTTTAATGTAAATATATTAGATATATAAAATATATTAAATTTTTTACACATCATCAGTGCCACATCAGCTTTACAGTTTCTTAAAATGCCACGTAGGAGCTTCTGGCCGGAGGGGAGAAAATTCCCAATTTTAATACCTCACGTGCATCGCACATGTCTGATTCCGACCAATTTAGGGCAATTTTGGACTAAAATTACCATTTTTTGAATATTAATGTCCTTTTTGTTATTTTGTGAAATGCTTGGTTTAAATTGCCACCGAGTCTAAGATAGTGGACGAAAAGTGCAATTTTCCCAATATTTAATTGCTTTCACATTTATTAATTTACTCTTATTATTTACTTTCACATTTATATTATTTATTAATTTTTTATGTTATATTCATAAAATAACAATACTTACTAGATAAAAAGAATATATACCCTTATTTAAATGAATCTAGAAATTTCGTAGCATAGATTCATAGCACAAATATAAATGATAATTAGTTAGATCACTTGTCATGTTAAAATCAGTTAAAGACAAATGAAAAGTCAACTGAATGAATTGTCATGTAAAACAAATATTTTAAAGAGTAAAACAAGTTAAAAGACAAATGAGAATAAATTAAAAGAGGCTTAAAGGTAATTTGAATATTTGAGGTGTGATTATTGCGTGTTATATGATTTTTTACTCATCTATGATATAATGCGAACAAAATATCAGAGTATAAAATTTAATCTTTTCAACAATATTATTATAAAAGTTGCTCCTTGTAAAAGATTATCTGAATGTGTAAAAACTTACTCCTAAACCATCGCCACATATACATGTTTCCTAAAAAAAATAAAGAAAATGAAGAAAAATGGCACATAAATCTTTTAGATTTTCTTGTATTACTGATTGGTTGTCGAAGTCGTCAAATATAAATACTGATTCTAAACTGTAGTAGTCGTGGAACCAGGTCGAATCCCAAGGGAATTATCGATTACTTTCTCGATCTAGATGTAGTAACCAAAAAAAGGGGGGTATGAATTAAGTACTAATTATAAATGAACTAAATTAACAAAAGCACGAGTAAAACAACTAAGAAGAGATTATAGATGAAAAAGTCCAATTCAAGGGGGTTCGTCTCACCAATCGTTATGTTTATCATGGACCACTAAGGGTTAATTCCATAACCAAGTATTCAACTCTTGAATTTATCATGATAGCCGTAACAAATCCCTGTTTTCCTATCGTAGTGGATTTGACTCAAGCATCGAAATCCAAACTTATTATATGAAGACTAGGACTCGATAGCGTTCCATATCTCATCAATAATAGCATTTGCATCAATGAAAACTATTGAATCTAGATCAAATAACCGAGATAGCTGCAATTATCTAACCTAGTTTTCTCGTCCCTACAAATAAATCATGCAAAACACATAATAAATTTGCTCGCTACTCATACCACTAATTCATGACAATTACGGATCACTGAACTCATGGATAGCAATAGAATAATTAATATTGAATCGAATTGTCAGATCTATCAATAAATTCAAGACCTCAAAACATAACAATAGGGTTTAACGTTTCCCTTGAATTGGAATAGAAAATTAGCTACTAAACAAAAGCATGAATTCAAAGGAAGAGAGAAAAACGATGATCCAAAGATGGATTTTCTCTGTGTTCTAGTCTCCTTTTTATAGTTGAGAGTCCCCTTCCTAATGCAGCTTCAGAGTCCTCTTTTGTGCCAATTTCAGAGTCCTTCTTTATGCCAACTTCGGAGTCCTCGCGCAGATCTGGATGTAGGTTAAGGTGTGATCACGCCTTAGAGGTTGTTCAAGTCTGCCCATTCAAAAGTCTCCTTATCTTCCCACGCAGACTCGGATTTCGGATAGGGCGTGATCACGCCCTGATGCTTGTTGAAGTCTGCATATTGCTGTTTTGTACTTTGATCACTTTTCTGTCTTTATTTGGGCTTCTTAACTCCTTTTCTTCACAACGGGTGAATCTCGATTATTCATTCAAAACTGCATAACTCGACTAAAAATGTAAAGGAAACCTTTAAAAAACCATACGAGTTAAGCATGCATATGAGAGATGAAATGCACCCTATCAAATTCCCCCACACCAAAACCATGCTTGTCCTCAAGCATCTCTTGATTCAAAAAGCATGGATTATCCAAGTAACCATACCCAAATTTCCCTTTATGTGAGTTAAGTGTATCCCTTAATCAACATGTCTTCACAGTTTAGTTAGAGATAGCAATATTGAGAATAAACACTAATGGCATTAATACAAACAAGCACGTTATCCCATTGACTTTATCAAACGTGAACGAATCAAGTCTCAACACTCCTCACTAGGATGTCTCTCAATTCACTCAAGAAGTGTTTCAGGGATTTTTGTCACACTCAAATCAGGACATTAGAGTGCCATTGTCATAGGCTTGCTTGTGAATCAAATCTCCACCACTGCAAAATGCTTATCAATGCATAAATCAAAGGGTCTTAACATGGTTGTAATGGGGCTAGGGTCAAGGTGTGTCAAGAGAGGTCAAATTGTGGCTCATGAATTCAAAAGGATGATGTCAACTTAGTTGCTTGTATTGCTGAGCTCATTGCTTTTTTTTTTTTTTTCCATTTCACACCCAAGTGGTTGAAACATGCATACTTTCGAACACGATTTTTTTTTTGTTCTCAATTTCGCTTTCCTCTTTGATCCTTTTCCTCTTTTTCTTTCTTTTTCTTGTTCATCATTCGTCAAAGACTCGTTCATTCATCAAAGTCTTGATTCTCTGTTTTTTTTTCTTTCTCTCTTTGTTTTTTTTCCTCATTGCATCCCTTTCATTTTTTTTCTTTTTGGGTCTCGCAACATGTCTCCCATATGCCCCTTGAACTTCTCTAGCTTTTTTTTTTTTTTTCTCATTGACTTACAAGCAACCATATTAACATATCCCCTTGACAGGGTTCAAAAATCTCTGCAGGCAATAACCAAGAAAGGGATAATCGGCTAAAAATGCGGTTTAACCAAGAAAATAGAGGCCAAGGCTCAAATGGGTTTTCTAAGGGTGAGTTTCCGGTAGGCTCTTTTCAAGGTTAATAGCTATTCCTAAGTGCCCTTATCATTTTCATACACCAATATGCAAAAATGTGACCTCGAAATGTATTACACAAGCAAGTTTTAGAATGCACACACTAAGTCCGATGCCCTCAATTGAAAAAAATATATGAGCACTATTTGAATGCAAGTGCTTTGGCTCAAAAGCTCACATAAAGGGTTTTAGTGTTGATTCTTGAACGTTGTTCGTCTAATGTAATCAATGGACATCTTTCACACACAATATTTTTTTTTATGCCACTAGAGTTCGTTCCGCCTACTAATCTCAACCTAAACCATAAATTCTATTGACTTCAGGACAACACAAAACACATGCAAGGAATTTAGTTCAAGTTACAGGACAACCCACACATTTCGTTTCAAATCAACTCATTTCAAGCACAAATTATGGTGTTCATGACATATAAGCAGTACTAAAACAACAATTGCACCCAGAAATTGCATCCACAAAGATTAATCCCCAACACAAATATTCAGCAATACCAACAGCACAGAATCACAAGAATTATCAGGCTCATATCCACAGTCACCACCATACCAAATCATGCACAAACCTCCCCCACACCAAGTACATACATGTCCCAATGTATGCACATAAGACCATATATAACAAGGAAATGAAAAGAGAGAGAGAATTAGAGAGCATCCCTGAAATATATGGTGACGGAAAAGCGGGTTAGGAAGGGGTGATGGGGGTATAATACCCCAAAGCAGTCAAGGCCGCATCGAGCTTGCGGTGCAGCCACGCATCAAAGAGCTCCAGCCGGGTTAGACGGCCATCAATGGCGTCCAGAGATGGTGCAGCAGGCGGTGGCTGTGAGCGGCGGTTCGGGGTTCTTCAGGGTCAAGGTTGCATAGCTCATGCCACTCGGGGTCTCGTGATGATTAAAAATGTGCATCTTGTGCAAAGTAGCCACATCCAACGGCTCCTCCTCGCAAGCCAAACGTAAATCATGATTAGACAAGTTCAAGATATCCAAATTGACTGCAAGGTGAGTAATTAACGACCTAAGGCAAACATGCTTAGACGAAGTGGCAACAGTTTGGAATTGAGAAGCAAGCCAAGCACCTAGATTCACATGCACCCTATTGATCATGCTCCAAATGAAAAACAATTCAACCTTAAGAACATGTACCCACAGTGGCCCGACGCCCAGAAAAGTTAAAAGCAAGGAAACGTTGCATTATATATCCATTCAAACTGGCGTAAGTGACGTGCCTTGGACCGACTAGGGTGATATACCCAGGAGTCCTTGGACAATTCTCTCAACACAGAGATGGGTTCAAAAACACCATAATCAACCAAAGCCTCACGGTACTCTTGTGATGCCAAATATTCATCATGCACAAAACCCATAGCCAAATTGAAATCATTTATGCTCATTCGAAAATCTCTACCAAGAAATCGAAAATGAATAACATTGGGGGCGGTGAGGGTAAAGGGGTCTGGTTTGTTGAAGACGAAAGTAGTATAGAATTCACGAATCAACTCAACAAACACAGGCATACGGATACTAGCAAACTCACGCCATTGCATATTAAAAAGCAAAGCATCAAAACTACCACGGATACCCAAATGCATCTAACGACGGTAAATGTAGAAACTTTACCGGGTTGAGTGGCCGAGTTTTAATAACAGAAGTACCTTTGTTTGTGTTCTCGAGAGGTGAAGTGGAGGTGACCTGCAAGGTCCGTCTCGGCCGTGGACGGAATGCCGGCGGTGGAGCTGAATCTGCCCCGTTTCCGATAGGTGTCGTGGAGGTCGCCGGCCGCGGACGGTTTCGGCACATCAAACGACGGGGGCCGCGGCGAAGGTGCTGGTAGTCGCCGGTGCAGGCGGCAACGTGGACCGGGCGGAGGACTTGCCGGCGGTGACAATGTAGCAAGTGGGGCAGGGAGCGGCTCTCCGTCGGCGGCTGTACTTCTGCGAGTGGAGGCCATGACGAAGAGGTTCACGGTGGGGCAGCGGGAAGCGGCCGTGGCGGCGCGACGTCGACGAACAGCGGCGGTGCGGTAGTAGCGACGACGCGACTAGGAAGATCTTCGTTGACCACGAGAGAAGCAGCAGCGACTGGCGTCGGAGGCGTGGTCGTGTCAGCGGCGCAGCGACGGTGCGGGCGGCGGCGGCTGCAAGAGGGGTGAGAGATTAGGGTTTGATAAGAGGAAAGTGAGGTTTTTGCTAAACATATAAACATATATATATATATATTTGTGTTTTTTATGTTTATTTTATTATAAAAATAGATAAAATAAAGGAGAATGCAGATTTTTCCCGTTTTTTAGGCGTGATCACGCCTAAACACCTCTTCAAGTCTGTACGTTAGGTGGAAATCGCCGAATTCGTCGTTTGCTGCAGATAGAAGAGACAGTGGGATAGGGCGTGATTACGCCTTATCTCGCTGTGAAGTCTGTCGACCTAATGAACACGGTGTTGCTTCTGGCATCAAATGGGGCGTGACCACGCCTTATATGAAGGTTAAATCTGCGGAGGTGAGAAGGAAAAGATCCTAAACAAAAAGTTTCAAAAAATAAAGCATATAAAATGCCGGGTTGCCTCCCGACAAGCGCAATTGTTTAACGTCGTCATGCTCGACGGAAGAGCTCATTATCCTTGTTAGGACTGTGGGGTTACCTAAGTCATCACCTCGGAGGAATGGTTTCAAACGATGGCCATTTACCTTGAAGATTTTTCCCGTATCCAAACTTTGAATTTCCACTGCACCATAAGGAAAACTATTAGATACCTCAAAAGGACCAATCCAACGTGAACGCAGCTTACCTGGCATTAGTTCAACCGAGAGTTGTTAAAGGAGGACCTTCTGACCCACGTGAAAGTGTTTTCGTAGGATTTCATTATCATGAAATGCCTTTGTCTTCTCCTTATAAATCCGCGTATTTGCATACGCGTCCAAACGTTGTTCCTCTAGCTCTTGCAACTGAAGCTTACGCTCCATCCGGGCCTTGCTCATATCCAAATTACATTTTTACACTGCCCAATATGCTTTGTGTTCGATCTCTACGGGTAAGTGACATGCCTTTCCAAACACCAATCGATAGGGGACATCCCTATGGGGTTTTATACGCCGTCCTGTATGCCCATAAAGCATCATCCAAGCGTAAGCTCCAATCCTTCCTTCTGGGACTCACTGTTTTCTCCAAAATGGACTTCACTTCCCAATTTGACACTTCTGCTTGGCCATTCGTCTGTGGGTGATAGGCGGTTGCCACACGATGGTTAACGCCATACTTCTTGAACAAGGCTCCCACTGCTCGATTACAGAAATGACTCCCTTGATCACTGATCATTGCTCGTGGACACCAAACCTGTTAAAAATATGGGTTTTGACAAAATCTATGACAGTAGTAGAATCATCAGTCCGGGTGGCCTTTGCTTCCACCCATTTCAAAACATAATCAACAGCCAAAAGTATGTACGAAAACCCACAAGATGATGGAAATGGACCCATAAAATCAATACCCCAAACATCGAATATTTCAACAATCAGAATTGGAGTTTGGGGCATCTCATTCCTATGAGACACCGTCCCCGAACGTTGGCACCTATCACACCGTTTACAGAAGTCATAAGCATATTTGAACAAAGTATTCCAATATAACCCACAATCCAATACTTTCCTAGCCGTGCGTTTAGGACCAAAGTGACCTCCGGATGCAAAATTATGACAGAAACTTAAGACAGATGATGCTCATCATTAGGTACAACAACGCCTTATCACTTGATCCGAACAAAAACGCCATAGATAAGGGTCATCCCATACATAATATTTTGCCTCACTCTTGACTTTAGCTATCTGAGCACGACTAAGATCAGGGGATAATGCACGAGAGACTAACTAGTTGACAATGATAGAGTACCAAGGGACCATACTTGCACCTTGAATAAATGCTCGTCAGGAAAAGAGTCGGAGATAGGTAAGTCATCAATCCTTTCTTACCAATCGACTTAGGTGGTTGGCAACCGAGTTTTCCGAGCCCTTTACGGTCTTTTATGGTCACGTCGAATTCTTTGAAGCAACAGGATCCACCGGATCAATCGAGGTTTAGATTCCTTCTTGGATAGTAAGTATTTGAGCGCTGCATGGTCAGAAAACACCACGATTTTAGAACCAAGTAAATAAGACCGGAATTTATCTAGTGTAAAAACAATAGCTAGAAGCTCTTTTTCTGTCGTGGAGTAGTTGCACTGTGCTGCGTCTAAAGTCTTTGAGGCATAGTAAATCACATGATGCCTTTGTCCAAACTGTTGTCCTAAAAACAGCGCCACTGCATAATTGCTGGCATCGCACATGACTTCAAACGGTAGGTTCTAATCCGGTGGTTGAATGATGGGAGTGCTTGTTAAAGCTCTTTTCAACTCGTCAAATGCCTCTTGGCAGTCTTGACCAAAGTCGAATTGTGCATCTTTTTGCAGCAGCCGAGACAGAGGTCGGGTGATCTTTGCAAAGTCTTTTAGAAATCTTCGATAGAAACCTGCATGTCCAAGAAACGAAGAACTTCCCTAACGCAAGTAGGGTAAGTAAGTTCATAATCAAGTCAATTTTTGCTTTATCTACCTCAATGCCTCTTGATGATATTACATGTCCTAGAACAATGCCTTGGTCTACCATAAAGTGACACTTTTCAAAATTAAGAACAAAGTTAGTTTCTATGCACCTCTGAAGGACCTTTGCAAGGTGACCCAAACATTCATCAAATGAACCACCATACACAGTAAAGCCATCCACGAATACTTTAATGCATTTCTCAATATAGTCCGAAAAGATACTCATCATACACCTTTGGAATGTACCTGGGGCATTGCACAACCCGAAAGGCATTCGTTTAAATGCGAAGGTACCGAAGGGACATATAAAGGTTGTCTTTTCTTGATCCTCTTGAGCTATGGCAATGTGATAATATCCTAAAAACCCATCAAGAAAACAAAAGTAAGATTTCCCCGCAAGCCGTTCTAACATTTGATCCATGAAGGGTAGCGGGAAGTGATCCTTGCGTGTTGCTAGATTTAGCCTCCTAAAGTCTATACACATACGCCAACCATTTTGCACTCTCATCGGCACCGACTCGTCATTTTGATTTTTTACCACCGTCATACCTGTTTTCTTTGGTACCACGTGCACCGGACTCACCAAGCACTATCAGAGATAGGGAATATTATACCTGCATCCAAGAGCTTTAGAATTTCTTTCATTACCACTTCTTTTAGTGTTGGATTAAGTCTCCTCTGTGGCTGTCGTGATGGTTTAGTATTGTCTTCCAAGTGGATTCGGTGCATGCACATTACCGGGCTTATACCCCCTGATGTCGGCTAACGTCTATGCAATCGCGGTTCGATGTTCTCGGAGAAGCGTCACCAACCTCTCTTCGTGTTCTTCCGGCAATTGATTGGATATGATGGCAGGCAAGGTTTCTCCGTCTCCCAAGTAGATGTACTTCAAGTGTTTCGGCAAAGGTTTCAACTCTAGCTTGGGTGCCTGCAAAACAGAAGGAAGTAACTTAGTGTGCGTCGAAGAAATGCTTGATTCATTAGAGGATGAAGGATTCAATACTTCACTAAGTGACTCAACAAAGTCATCATCATCTTCACTTTCATCCAATTCCATGATTGAGTCAAGTTCAGTACCAACATTCTCTTCATCAAAAACATCATACACCACTGAATCGATCATATCAACATGACAGAGCGCATGCAACTCGTTGGGGTATTTCATAGTCTCAAAGATATTAAATTTTACAATTTCCCCATCAAATTCGACAGATAAAGTGCCATCATCTACATCAATCTTTGTTTTTGCAGTTTTTCATAAACGGTCGCCCCAACAAGATAGATGCAGAGTTATTAGGCCCTCGGCCCCCATTTTCAAGATGTAAAAATCTACCGGAAATAGTAAATCATTCACTTTTACTAACACATCCTCAACAATACCAATGGGACGCACATAGGAACGATCAACTAACTGAATTATCACATTCGTTTCTTGCAGAGTGCTCAAGTTTAAAGCTTGGTAAAGAGAATACGGCATGACATTAATGGATGCTCCTAAGTCGAGCATAGCACGCTCGATTTGTCTACTACCAATCATGCAAGGGAGTCTGAACATACCTGGGTCCTTCCATTTTTCCGGTAACTTACGATTGATAACAGCTGAGACATTCTTACCGAAAATCACCCTCTCCTTGTCTTTCAATTTCCTCTTGTTAGTGCACAGTTCCTTCAAAAATTTGGCATACTTCGGGATCTGTTTGATTGCATCCAATAGTGGTATGTTGATCTCAACCTTTTTGAAGGTGTCCAGAATTGTCTTCTCATGCTCATCTTCCTTTGACTTGGACGACCTGTAGGGAAAAGGAAGAGGACAAGGATTGGACGACGAGGGCGTGGTTAAATCAGATTTTACCTCCTGGTTTTCTCCTCCGGTGTCTTCATTCGTCTCCTCATCCCTTTTAGCTTTCTTTGATGCTGGTTCAATTGGTTCAAGCTCTTTACCACTCCGGAGTGTTATCGCACTAACATTCGCCTATGGATTTATCTCTGTTTGTGATGGTAGCTTTCCGGATGCTTGAGCTTCCAACCTACTGACCGATGTCGCTAACTGTGTAACTTGGTTCCCCAAGTGTTGAAAGCTGGCCTCTGCTTTTTCTTGAAACTGCTTAGTAGAAATAGCTAGGGATTTGACGATATCCTCTAAACTCATGCCGGAATTTGATGCTTGAGGTGAGGCTTGTGTAGGTGCCGGCAGAAGTCGGTTGAAGAATTGTGGTTGTTGCCTTGGTTGCTCCTCATGACTCCTATAGCTGAAGTTTGGATGGTCTTTCCACCCCGGGTTGTAGAAATTGGAGTAAGGATCATATTTCCGTTGGGGTTTTCCGGGAAATCCTCTAACGGCATTCACTTCTGGCAACACTCCTTGTTGCAACGACGGGCATGCGTCGGTCGGATGCCCATGCCCCGAGCATATCCCACAAACCATTGCCTCTTGGACCTTTCCTGCAGCCATTTGTTGTACAAAAATAGTTAGTTCAGAGAGTTTCCCTGCTAATTCGTTGGTGCTTACCTCATTAACCTTGGGGACACCTCCCCCTATGTGGTAGCCAAATTGCCTATATGTTTCCGCCATGGTAGAGATTAAACGGCGTGCCTCGTCTGCGGTCTTGTCAACTAGGGCTCCACCGCTTGCAGCATCCACCATCCCTCTATCATTCCGAGAAAGCCCTTCGTAAAAGTATTGAATAAGGAGTGGTTTGGTAATCTGATGGTTGGGAAAACTCGCAACAAGTTCCTTGAATCTCTCCCAATATTCATACAAGGACTCGCCATTCAACTGTCTAATTCCGTAAATTTCCTTCCGAATATGAGTGGCTTTAGACGCTGGAAAGAATTTCTGCAAGAACTGTGATTGCATGTCTGCCCATGTCTGAATGGATGTTGAGGGAAGATAGTACAGCCAATGTTTAGCCTTGTCCTTCAGCGAGAACGGAAAAGCTCTCAGTCTCACTTGTTCAACTGTGACTCCGTGGGGTTTCATTCCTGAGCATACCACATGGAATTCTTTCAAGTGCTTGTGCGGGTCTTCTCCTGCAAGACCATGAAAAGAAGGAAGCAAGTGGATTAGTCCGGATTTTAACTCAAAATCAGCATCATCATCATGAAATGGAATGCACAAAGGGTGTTGATTACGATTTGGTGCATTAATCTCCTTTATGGTTCTCCGGTTATTAACCGCCATCTCGATCTCAGTTTCGTCAAAAGTAGATTCTCCTCCAAGAATTGATTCTGCTTCGAGTCTCGCCCGAGTCCTCTTTGCCGGGTCTCTTTCCTAAGTCGACGCACTGTCTTCTCGATTTCTGGGTAGAACTGTAATTCACCTGTTCGAGAATAACGCGGCATAAAAAGCAAAGAGATCAACAAATTAGGATGAGCACAACAAGATTAAGAAAATTAAAATAATTCCCCGGCAACAGCGCCAAAATTTGATCGGTTGTCGAAGCCGTCAAATATAAATACTGATTCTAAACTGTAGTAGTTGTGGAACCAGGCCGAATCCCAAGGGAATTATCGATTACTTTCTCAATCTAGATGTAGTAACCAAAAAAAGGGGGGTATGAATTAAGTACTAATTATAAATGAACTAAATTAACAAAAGCACGAGTAAAAACAACTAAGAAGAGATTATAGATGAAAAAGTCCAATTCAAGGGGGTTCGTCTCATCAATCGTTATGTTTATCATGGACCACTAAGGGTTAATTCCATAACCAAGTATTCAACTCTGGAATTTATCAGGATAGCCGTAACAAATCCCTGTTTTCCTATCGTAGTGGATTTGACTCAAGCATCTAAATCCAAAGTTATTATATCAAGACTGGGCACGATAGCGTTCCATATCTCATCAATAATAGCATTTGCATCAATGAAAACTGTTGAATCTAGATCAAATAACCGAGATAGCTGCAATTATCTAACCTAGTTTTCTCGTCCCTACAAATAAATCATGCAAAACACATAATAAATTTGCTCGCTACTCATACCACTAATTCATGACAATCACGGATCACTGAACTCATGGATAGCTATAGAATAATCAATATTGAATCGAATTGTCAGATCTATCAATAATACTCATTCTGTTCACAGTAAATTAAGAAGAGAAATACTTGGCGAAATCAGATAAATTCAAGACCTCAAAACATAACAATAGGGTTTAACGTTTCCCTTGAATTGGAATAGAAAATTAGCTACTAAACAAAAGCATGAATTCAGAGGAAGAGAGAAAAAAGATGATCCAAAGATGGATTTTCTCTGTGTTCTAGTCTCCTTTTTATAGTTGAGAGTCCCCTTCCTATGCAGCTTCAGAGTCCTCTTTTGTGCCAATTTCAGAGTCCTCCTTTGTGCCAACTTCGGAGTCCTCGCGCAGATCTGGATGTAGGTTAAGGCGTGATCACGCCTTAGAGGTTGTTCAAGTCTGCCCATTCAAAAGTCTCCTTATCTTCCCGCGCAGACTCGGATGTCGGATAGGGCGTGATCACGCCCTGATGCTTGTTGAAGTCTGCATATTGCTGTTTTGTACTTTGATCACTTTTCTGTCTTTATTTGGGCTTTTTTAACTCATTTTCTTCACAACGGGTGAATCTCAATTATTCATTCAAAACTGCATAACTCCGGTAAAAATGTAAAGGAAACCTTTAAAAACCATACGAGTTAAGCATGTATATGAAAGATGAAATGCACCCTATCAATTACACACTAAAATTTTCTTAATGCATTTAGTAATAAGATTGTAACAAGTATTATAAAATGAAGTATTAATTAGGTAAGTTAATAAGTTATAAATAAAGATATAAGAATAAAGATTTATTTGACACGCGTTAAAAATTAAATGAACCATAATTTAGCAATAATAGTTATTCCCTATCTTTATTTTATTTTGGTTTGCAATATTTATGTGTAGTATCATAAATTTGTTCAAAATCTTTTGAGAGTAAAGAATTTTCTTATAAAGACATTAACTAATTAATAATTATTAAACTAACGCTTCTGCAAAAGGACATATTGAATTGCCAAAAACGATTATTAATAACAAAACTAGTATTTTATTCTAAAAAAGTAAAGTATACTAACTATCATAAATACACCTTTTAATTTCTTAATTAAACTTAAAAAGTATAATATTTTCCTGATGAGTACACATAATATGACTTGGTATATTTTGCATAGTTCAAGTAATTTTTATTTTCTCACTCTCATTATATAGTTATGAAAAGATTCCTTAAGTACTGTATGTTTATTGTAAATAAATATAATAAATTAACTTAGAACTTTTCTTTCAAAAATATATTTTAATTTGGTATATAGTTTTAAATGTTAATTAAGAAAAAAAATTGACAATTAATTACTTCAAAATATATCAAACTTCAATAGGAAAAATACAAGTTTTGGATTGGAGTTTATGCAATTACAAATAAAATAAACTTCTAAAAGTTTTGATTTCTTTTATATATTTAAATAAATAATATATGACAAAATAAATTTTAAATTACTATTTAATAGCATTCCATCGATATATATTAACTTAAAATTTAAAATAAAATTAGAAAAAGAAATAGCCCAAATCCAATAGACTATTAATTAAATTTTATAATTTTGAACTTAATACTAATTCTTTAAAAAAATATTTTTAGATAATATGTTAGTATTAATTAAGCATACACAAGCAAACGATATATAATAGATTTATGTAATTAAGCACACAGTTCCTTTATGATATATTTTTTCATTTTGAGTTAAAAGGATAACATTTATCAAGCATCTAAATTAAAATATGGAAAAATGCACTAACTTTGATAATTTTTAATTTTATACACTATGTTGTAAAAATGCGTCAATTTCGTCCAATTTAGGGTTTTGTAGCCAATTTTTCAGTGAATGAACGAAAATTGATGATGTGTCCGGCAACTCAAACCATGTGTACATCTACGTGGCATTTTTTAGTGTAATGGCTTAATTGTATATATATAAATAAAATTATTATATAATTATAAATTTAAAAGAAAAATTAATCCCCTGCCCTCTTCACCCCCTTCCCCCCAACAACCCCCTCCCCGCTCGGCACCCTCTCCCTCCCCGAACCTCCGTTGTCGCTCCCCTCTGCTGGGGCAGCGTCTCCCACTTCAATGGCGGGTGACGACGGAGGTTGCGGGGGAGAGGGGGTGGCAGGCAGGGGCGGGGGCTGGGGGGGAAGAGTTAGTGTTTTTTTTAAGTATATATTATATATATATATATATAAATAATAATTTCATTTTTCATAACCTATAACTACTTATAACGTAATAATTTTATTTTTATAATGTTATGTATTATATGATTAAAATAAGAATTTTATTTTTTATATTTATAATTATTAAATCTATAAGTATTAATAAAATAAGTATTTATAATTACCTATAATATTATGTATTTTTTATCTATAATTTTGTAAATAAAAAAGTATGTTATGTATTTTTTAAAATAATAGTTAAGTTTTATAGTCTATAAATATTTAGTGCCACATGGAATAATAAAACATCCACTTCAAGTGCCAAGTCAATTTTGGTGTCACATGAGATAAAAAAAAAAATCCCAAAATTTTGCAGCATGTGCAGTGCACATGCTATTTTTCGGCCATAAAAGCAAAATCCGGTCACCAGAGGACCTAATTGACGTATTTTTACAACATAGTGTATAAAATTGAAAACTATTAAAGTTAGAGGACTAAAATTGAACGAGAACAAAGTTAGTGAATTAAAAAAAAATTCCGTTATTAAACATTTGTTTGTTTTCTACATGTATATACTAAGGGACCTTGTACTTTCTTTTATATCGAATATGCCACTCCGGAGTCTTTTTGGATAGGAATCATTACCTTTAATAATATTGACTCATCTTGCAACTCATCTTTCCACCGCACTTTAAGGGAAGGACATCGCCGTCCACTCTAGCAAAACCTATACGCATTGAATGAAGGTGACTTCAGGGGTTAACTCTAAAAAAAAAAAGATAAAAAATTAATTCTTAAATAAATACTTGCAATGGTTTTATTCATGACCAAGTATTTGCCATAATTCTTAGCCATGAAAAAAAAATTACCATGGTTTTTAGCTATATTTAATCTTATGGCCTCATCTGCTAAAACAACGACTAATAGTCGTTGTATAGATGCGGCTAATGAGTATTTACTATAATCTTTTACTTTTGTGTAAAACATAATTATAATATTTAAATATACTGAAAGTCTAATATTATTACCTTCAAACATAAGTCATATTTATTTATTTTAGGAGTAAACAATAGTCAGTATAAATTTTCATGGGAGAAGGGTCAAATAACTATGTACACGTTCGAACAATACAAATTGTGGCCGTTCACCTGTTCTATTTTTTAAACAATGTCCATGATTTCATACTTTTGATTGTATGCTCTTTAATATTTAGGGGAAGAAACTCAACAAATTAAATTTATTGTGTTATCAACTTGTGACTTAGCCACACAATCATGAAAACTATATATATAAATATATATATATATATATATCTTTATACATGCAAGGTCAAACACTATGATTTAGTTATGCAAAGTATGAAAATTTGTAGTTAAACTAATAGGCCTTTGATAGGATATAATTATTGATAAATAAAGAACGATGATAAAATGAAATATGTGTTCGAGCATTTGAACTTGAGAAGAATCAACATTCAATAGTCAAGTTAAGTTAAACTTGTACATAGCACAATTCATAAAGGATTGAAAAGACAATCTCACAACAACCAAAAAAAAAAAAACAAATGGAGAATGGAAAAAAGTATTGGATTAATTGAGGATGAAGAAAATAATTGACAATAATAAAAGTTGAGATCCCATGAGAGATAATCAAAAGTTTTAAGAAGGAATAAAAAAGGAGGGAATTAGCAAATATTAGCATTTAAAAAATTATGTCATTTTTAAAGTTTTGCTTAAATTATTTTTTCCTTTGAGTTGGTGTGTGTGTGTTTTAAATTTTTTTTAATTGTTAACAAGTTAAATAAGATATAGTTATAAGAAAAATTATACTAGGAACTACAATACAAAGTGATGTTATTGATTGTAAAATTAAAATTGTGTTTAAAATAAAATCAAATGACCACTTAAAATTAAGATAGTAAAGAGCAGTTTTTTGTTAAGCAAAATTCTAGCGTACTTCCACATATTGTTGAACTCAAATAAAAAAATAATTGCCATTTTGGAAATATTAGTAAGATATACAATTGCTACTTGGGTTCACATGCATGATTAGTTATATCTTTTATTAATTGCAAAATTGATTAGATATTTTCTTAAAGGAAGAGTATTACAAAAAGTTTGCATATTTAAGTCTTATAATTTTCTTACAAGAGTCTGTATTTTAAAATAATAAAAATATATAATAGAAGAATTGTGAAGTGATTGTTCAAGTTTAAAAAATAGTTTAATTTGATCCTAAAGGAACCTACAAAAATGAATTTGATTGAGTCAAAATTGAAGTAAAGTCGAGTAGAAGAGATAAATTTTCTTATATATTTTAATGACTATTACTTGATACTGTTAAAATTAAGAGAATATCAGTGTGTGGTTTATCAAGTTATTAAATTGCCTTCAAATATGTAAATTATAACATGAATTTAGCTACAAAAAGATAAACAAACACCCAACATATTAAATGACCCCCAAAACGATAATAAATTTGGTAGCAAAATGTATATAATTTAATACAACGTACACAATAAAAAAATATTTGTCTTTTTTTGAAAATTTTTCATAGAAAAATCAACATTAGAATTATATTTCTCAATAATTGCGCGAAAATGGTTAACTTAATAAGACGAAAACAAATAAAAGTCAAGAGAAAAAACTGAGAAATAAAATCAACAAAACTCATTAAAATTGCAATGAATTATATATTCATTATGACCATTTCATTAAAAATCTTAATAGTTGTAATTATTATAAAGACATATAATAATCGTTATATTAGTACATAACAAATAATTGTTATTAATTATATTTTTCAAAACAATTCAAAATTTATAATATGTTTATAATTTTTATAATGATATTTTTAAAAAGTTCATGAAAAATAAAATAATTGTTAATGGCCAAACGCGTAATGCGCATGAACCTTACTAGTATATTATAAAAGGACAAAACTCATTTATTTCGATATCCTTACTTATAAAACAAATAAAAACAGAAGCGACTGAATTATTCCAAATAAAAGACAAGATGAACAACACTTTATTTATTTAAATATCCTTCATACACATACAAGGGAAGGATGACATCTGCCCAGATAAAGCATTTGGCTAGAAGGACAAGTGCGAAGCCACACGCTCACACACACACACCACACACACACACATCATTTTTCAACACACATAATTAAGTCCCATGCATACATCTGCCTCAAGTATTCAACTCCTAGACTGCTGCTACAGCTTGGAATCTTGGTTCTTTAGGTTGAAATTTTTGTTCAAGATAAACAGACATATAATCTCCGAACACAAATTTGGGATATTTAGCTGCATCTTTTTCCTTGTTGTCCACCTTAGTACCGAGCAATTGTGGAGCAGGCGCTATAGTAGCCTTGAGTGATGGATTATAGAATGATGCAATTGATCTCCTTTGCCCATCTGTTTGGGGTACAACTCGGTGCAAAATACTTTTATACTTCCCATTACTCAAAACTTCAATTTGATCACCTGTGTTGATGACTATAGCATTTTTCAGAGGCTGCACATCAGTCCAAACCCCATCTTTCAACATCTGAAGTCCCTTTACCTCATCATCTTGGAAGAGTAAGACGACGCCCCCAGCATCAGTGTGGGCTCGAAGAGCGTTTACCTTCTCTGGGAAGGGGCATGGTGGATAGTGGCTCACCTTGGTGCCAAAAAAGGCTGCATTGTCTACTCCACCATCGAAGGCATTTTTTATGTAGCCTTTTGGCAAGCCTAAGTTCTCATCTAATAGTTCCATCACTTTGTTTCCCAATTTCTTCAGTTCAGTCCGGTATTCTTTCATGGTTTCCCTGTCATCGAAAATATGATTAGTTACATACTCAACAAATACTTCAATTTAATGTCTATATGGACATGTCCCAATTTTAAAAACTTTCAATATATTGTATGCATGTCACCTTAGATTTAGATATTTGCATGTTAGCCAAAATATGTCTCTATCTTCATGGTGACTAAAATATATAGAAGCATTCATTTGTAAACAAAAACTATTAATTATTAAAATAATGCCCACTTAAAATATATTAAACAAAATTTTGATTACTTGAAACCAGAAATTTTTGACGGCCACTCATCGTCATTCTCATCTGAGAGCAAGAATACATCCTCCCAATCCACATTCTCTATTTTCTCATCGCTATTCTTTTCCACCAGTTCATTCAATAACTGGACTGGTTTTGAGTTCTTGAAATTAGCCTCCCTCTCCAGCTTGTAGCATTCAGTGGCCACCTTCTTTACCCTGTCCAGGAGCTCCTCAGAGAGGCCATGGTTGATTATCTATCCATAAACAAGAAATCAATCAGACAACGTGATGCAAAATAAAATAATAATTCAATTATTCGCAATTATAAGTACCTGAAAAAATCCCCACTCTTCACAGCAACGGTCAATCTCAACCAGGGCACTGGCCCTCTCCTTTCCATCAACCTTTGAGAAATCAATAACTGGAATCCCCATAGTTTATAAGTCAAAGAAAATCAACCAACTTAAGTACACAATTTACCCTTGAAGCCTATTGCCAGTGTATGTGATGGTGCTCCATAGCTCCCCTTTAAGCCTATTTATACTGGAGCAACTTATTAATATCAACCATTTTCGACTTAATTAAACTCATTAATTATTATATATATTTATATTGTTTTAATTTCTTCCTTAGAATTATAAAATTTTAAAGCATAAGAGAGTGGATAGTGACATAAAACCTTCAGGTAATGCATCTTATCATCATTAAACCAATTGTTTAAGAAACACTAATTACCTAATATTTAACGAGTTTTCACTTGGCAGCGTATATACCAAAACTAATTATCTTGCTCTAATCTTAAACTCAGAAAAACTGTATTTTTCGTCCGATAATTTTGGAGGTGACACTTTTGATTTTGTGATTGAAGATAATAATTTTTAAAAAAATAGCATATTTAGTTCAATTTCTACAAAAAAATATCAATTTTACGGAAAAAATAAGGTCGTCATGTATCAAGCATATGCCTTTTCGGATGAAATTGGAATTTTTCAACAAATAATGAAGCAAATGTGCTATTTTTTTAAAATTATTATCCTCAACTGCAGAATTAAAATCGAAACAGATCAAAAGTGCCACCCTACCTTAATTATAGGATGGTAAATGCATTTTTCCCTTAACCTCATAGTTGGCTTTGTATCACGACAACTATTATATGTTCGGGACAATTACAATTTTGGTCTTATAATTATCGGGATTGGCATTTCTAGTTTTTGTATGATTCTATTTTAACATTTTGATCTTGTAAGTTTGTGATTTTGCATTTTTGGTCCTATTCCGGACAGAAAAATATTAAGCCAAGTTGGTGATTTGGATTTCCACCTAGATTTAAAAAATAAATTACACTTAAATTACATGGAAAAAAAGATCCTAATTGGATTCGTATTACCGAATCAACTAATTTTCCCTCCAAACTTGACGTGTAGGATGATGTTGGAGGAAAAATTACTCACCACTTTCCCCTCTTTTATTTAGCCCCAATTTGCAACTCAAGAACCCTAAAATTTCTTTAACTCGGGACAGGGTCAACCGATCGCCGGTTTAACCAACGGTTCGAACAGTTTTTAAAAAACAAAAAGATTTTGAGGCTAGTCTGATTTTGTGTGTTGGACCAGACTGTTTTATAGACTGGGGCGGTTCTACCTATCCGATCGGCCAATCCGGACTGGGTTTTAAAATATTGGTTATGGCTAATGTTTTTGCCTTACTTGCAGAAACAACGACTATTGACCATTGCGAACGCCTGTGGCACTAATGATGAACGCGTATATGAAATATGAGATCATAGGTTGAAGTTTCATCAGATATGTGGATGTTTATCTCATTTTATGTGAACATTATAATTTATTATTTAGTATTTCTATAATTTGATAACGTTATTGAATATTATATTAATGCATTGATCCATTTTTTGAAATATTGATTCAATCATTTCATTTTCTTCCCCATTAAAAGAAATCTAATGATTTAGACCAAAATAAATGTTTTTATTACGAGAAGGAACATACATGCAAGTTAGTACAATCACAATGAGTCATTATTACTACCATCATCATCATTATCATTATTAAATATAAAAATATAATTCTTCATCACTTTTATTAAATATAGAACATAATCGTCACTTTCCTTTGCAGATTTCGTACATAGAAGTGATAAATTGTTTATGGCTTCTTATGTTTATCTTTCGAGTGAAACGATTTAAGTATATAGTTATATCTAAATGATATATAGTCGACAACAAGTCAATAATTCTTTGATTATGATAAATAACAGATAAAATTATATTTTTGGTACCATAATTTTTGAACTTGTACACTTTTAGTTTCATTAATATGAAATTCTCACTTTTGGTCGGACAAGTTTAAAAAATCTCATTTTTGGTTTTTTGGTAGTTTTCCATTAACTATTTGATAGGAAGAGCCCGTTAACTTTTTTGGCCGGAGGATACACATGTGCTTTTCCGTTAGTAGTAACAAAAGGCTGTCAAAGAGTAAAAAATAAGAATTTTTCTAACTATATAAGATCAAAAGTGAGAATCCCATAATTAATCGGATCAAAAATGTACAAACCTTAAGTTACTGGACAAAAAATGCTATCACCTCTAATTAATAACTACCATAAGAATAAATAAATAACGTGTTGTAGTACCATGACTTCTATATTTGGATTATTTTTTACATTAAAATTTGATAATAACTAAAGTGATAAATTTCGGTTCATATTCATGCATCTTGTCCTAAAATAATGATTCAATTCCTATCCAACAAAATTTATCAATTAGCGGTGACATATATATGTTGCACTCTCAATTTAATTAATTCACATGAGAATATAAGAGAAATATGCCCAGAGTGGCTGTACATTGATTTGATATTATGGTCTATAGAATTCTTTTCTTGGAATGTATTTCCACTAAAATAATATTGCTTTAGTTTGGACCAATGGATTTGATTCTTACAATCCACTTTTAAGTACTATTTAGACTAATGATTCCAGTTTTATAGGACCGTACATTCAATCATAGAATTTTTTATTTTTGTTTTTTTAGAAATTATTATGTGGCATTTGGATCGCATAATTTAGATCGGAGGAAATAATTTGTAAAAAGAATTTCAATCGGCTCTATGTTAAAAGAACTTGAAATTCATTACTATTCAATAATTACATTAAAGTACTTCTTTTAAAAATTTTCTCTCTCTAACTTTTCTCTGCAGTCGATCGTTAACCCCATCCCTGGCCTCGATTCCCTCAATCTCGCCGGAACCCTTACCCAGACTCGATGGTATGGCGGACCCCCATCCATCGTCGTCTTCCCTTCCTACCCAGAACCCTACACCCTCGATCCCAACCTATCCACCTCCTCAATCACAACCCCAAACCACCTCAACCACACAACCCCATCCATTGCCTCCCTCGACTCCGGCCAGAAAATCATACTCATCTATAGTCCAACACCCAACGGCATCTCACTTTCAACACGACCCGCAGAGGGCAGCAAAGAAATCATTTCAGAATGAGGAACTGACGCAAATAGGCACGGTCACCAAACACAAGGGTGATCCAGGTCTGAAATTTTCCAAGGAGGAAATCACAAAACTCTCGGAAAGGCTCAAATTTGCTTTGGTGGGTAAGTTTTCTCATGGTCTCCAAAACCTTAATTTTCTACGGCAAAGAATTGTGAAATTGGGGCTGAGAGGTTCTGTGATGGTTGGGGCTATTAATCTGAAGCATGTTTTAATTAGACTTTCACATGAGGAAGACTTTTCTAGATTATGGCTTAGCGAGAATGGATGTTTGATAATTTTCCTATGCGAGTTTTCAAATGGACACCCACATTCAACCCTCAGATTGAATCACCCATAGCCCCTGTCTGGATAAAATTCCCTGAGCTTCCTTGCCATTTCTTTGAAAAAGGAGCCCTATTTGGTATTGCAAGCTTAATTGGAAAACCATTACGAATGGATGAGCCAACAGCCGATTTATCTAGACCAAGTTTAGCAAGGGTATGTGTTGAACTTGACCTCACAGCTCCCTGTATACCAGCCATTTACTTAGAAGATGAGGAACACACTATAAGGCAACCTGTCCTCTATGAAAATTGCCCACTATACTGCTCTTATTGCAAGCATCTCGGACATGATCACAGTTCTTGTCTTTCTAAGTCCAAGCCTGATAATGACAAAACAAAAACCTCCCCTACTTTGTTGGAGACACAAAGACCAGAGCTAAACAACCAGTTGGGCCTCAATAAAAACACAGCTGCTAACAAGAAAGGCAAAAGAGTCATGTTCTCAGAAGCTAATCATCATCCTTCCCATACTGAGCAAGGGCTTACAATTGAACCAAGTGACACAGGCACCAGAAAACAAATCATTGAGAAGTCAAGCTACATCAACCTGAAGGAAAAAACCACAGAGGTCTCCACTCAAAACTACCCTCAGGAAATAGTAGAAGATAGTGAAGATGATTTTAACTATGAGGATCCTATCATCACAGAACTTTTGGACAAAGATTGGGACAAGGAACTGCAGATGCACAAGAAAAGCCCCAATGACAAAGCCGCGCAATTTGACATCAACAACGCTATCATAGGGGCTGAAGGGGAAAAAAAAGACTCACAGGGAGATCTGCAATTTTCTCAGGCCCTCAAACAACCTGCATTTACCCCTGCCTGGTCAGTGGAGGAATGTGAATCAGATATGCTTGTAGTTCAACAGGATATATCAAGGCCTTTGCTCAAGGGGGACACCAGTGTCAACAGGACCTCTGGAATACAAGACAGTACTACTAATAGTGAGGAGGAAGAAGAAACTACCTCTATCTACAACAGGTTTCAAACACTGCAGAATCTGGAGGATGAAGAGACACTACCCCCTGAGCTACAGATTCAGATCAGCAATGAAGCTGAGACTCAGGCGTAGGAAACAGGGGACAAAGTACAGCAGGAAGAGGATGAGTCAGTTGAAATCTCTCAAGCTTCCAACCACAACTACTTGCAAGACCAATTGCTCTTGGATTCAGCAGCATCAAAAAAGCACAAAAGGAACAAATCTCAGGAAGAACCCTTCACACAAGAACCACCTAAAGCATCAGGTAAAGGCAAGAGGACCAGACGTAAGTCAACTCTCAAAAACTTACCTAGAAGGCATACAAGATCATCCTCATCATCATCATTACAGTTTTAATGATCAAAATGATTATTTGGAATGTTAGAGGTATTGGTAATGATGACAAACAAAAAATCCTTTTTGATATGATTGCTGAACATAAACCCCAGCTGTTGATTTTGCTTGAACCCTTTGTGCAATTGAAATCACACTACTTTACACGTAGATTCGGCTTTAGAACCATAGTGTCCAATATCAACAATAAAATATGGTGCCTTGCTTCCCATCATGTCAATGTTGTCTTAGATACTAATCAACTGCTTCATGTACATGTCTCATCTCCCAACATGTCAGATACTTTCTATTGCTCCTTTATCTGTGCTAAATACTATAGAACACCTAGGAGAATCCTTTGGGACCAACTTAAAAATCTAGCACAGGAAAATGTTCCCTGGCTTGTTGGGGGTAATTTTAACACTATACTCCACTGGAATGAAAACCAGGGAGGAACTAGTAACATTTTAGGACCCATGGAAGACTTTAATGATATGGTGTTTGATACAAATCTCATAGATGGGGGATTTGAAGTAGAACCTTTCACATGGACCAATAATAGAATCTGGAAACATCTTGATAGAGTCCTTTATTCCCAACAATGGACTGAGATCTTCTCTAACACCAGAATCACCCATCTCCCTAGAAGGTTGTCTGACCACCACCCTCTTCTGATCTCAACTTCCAATTCCACTGGCTCTAGCCCCTCCTCCTTCAGGTTTCAAAACATGTGGATCAGACACCCTTCCTTCATCCAAACTCTTCAACAATCCTAGAACTCCTCCTTAAAGGGAACAGGAATGTATAAACTCCAACAAAAGCTCTATAGGACTAAAGATCTCCTAAAAAACTGGAACAAACAAACCTTTGGAAATATTTCACACACATCCAACAAGCCAAAACACAGGCCTCACAGGCTGAAAAAACCTATGACAACCACCCCACTGCTGAAAACCTCTCCAACCTTAACAAATGCAACAATGATCTCCTTCATGCTCTGACCCTGGACTCTGATTTCTGGCGCCAAAAAAGCGCCTGTAAATGGCTGGAAGCCGGGGAAAGAAATACCAAATATTTCCATTCCCTTGTTAAAAAGAAAAGGATCAAATCCAAAATCCTAAGTATACAGGACAATCAAACTGTCCTAACCAATCCGGCCATGATTAGAAGCTCTGTTGCTTCCTACTTCCATCAACTTCTTACCTCCAGCACCACCCTTGCCCCTTTAGGTAACTATCTATTCCAATTCCCTAAGATCAGTGCTGAGAACGCTAGCACCATATGCAATATCCCTACTCTAGAGGAAGTCAAAAATATTGTGTTTAGCATTGACAAGGATAGCATTGCTGGTCCTGATGGTTTTCCATCCTCATTCTTCCAATCCTGCTGGGATATTGTTGTCCAAGATGTGTTGGATGCAGTGATAGACTTCTTTAATGGCACCCCCATGCCTAGAAGCTTCACTGCTACAACCATTGTTCTTATCCCCAAAATTGAATCCCCACAAACCTGGAATGATTTCAGACCTATCTCTTTGTGTAATGTCACCAATAAAATCCTGTCCAAACTCCTATATTCTAAACTATCACACCTCCTTCCTGAACTGATCTCTCAAACTCAAAGTGGCTTTGTCCCAGGAAGGAACATCAGTGATAACATCCTGATGGCCCAAGAGATGGTTCACCATCTGGACATTAACACCAAAAATAGTAACCTCCTCACTAAACTGGACATGTCTAAAGCCTATGACAGAATCCAGTGGACATTCCTCTATTCTATCCTCCAAAACATGGGATTCCCATCCAGATTCATTCAGCTCATCAAAAATCTATAGAACATTGTTGGTTTACTGTCTTGGTTAATGGTGAAACCTCTGGATTCTTCAAATCCACTCAGGGACTTAGGTAAGGGACCCACTATCTCCTACCTTGTTCATAATTGCTTCTGAAGCCCTATCTAGAGGCTTAGATCACCTCTTCTGCAGCAATCCTGGTATGAGGTTTCATACCAGGTGTGACATTCATATCAATCATCTGGCCTTTGCAGATGATGTCATCCTATTCAGTAACTGTAAAGAATCTAGCCTCAACCTGCTTATGCAATTCCTAAGGTCTTTTGAAGTCAACTCTGGGCAGAAAATCAACCATAATAAAAGTTTCTTTGTCTCTGGAAAAAAAGCCAACCTCCTCACCTATAGAATAAAACACATCACGGGCTTCAATATGAAAAATCTTCCTATTATCTATCTTGGAGCCCCCCTCTTTAAAGGACATAAAAAGAAAATCCTTTATGAACCCCTGGTTGACAAAATCAGGGCTAGGATCAGTGGGTGGGAACATTGTCACCTGTCCTATGGTGGCAGGCTCCAACTCATCAAAAGTGTGCTTTCTTCGCTTCCCCTGTACATGCTACAAGTCATAAAACCTCCCATAGGGATTATCCAAAAGATTGAACAGCTTTTTGCTAAATTCTTCTGGGGATCCTCAGGATCTCAAAGGAAAATCCACTGGACCAAGTGGCTCAACATTTGCTACCCCACTGAAGAGGGTGGGTTGGGGATCCGTAACCTCAGAGATGTCACAACCTCCTTCTCTCACAAACTGTGGTGGAGATTGAGATTGAACAACTCCCTTTGGGCCAAATTCACCCTCCACAAATATTGCAAGCATTCTCACCCCATGTCTGCTAAAATTTCCATCCAAGACTCTCCTATATGGAAGAGACTTGGCCAAATTCGTCAAGAAGCCCACCAAAACACTTTTTGGAGCCTTGGTGATGGCAATATTTCCTTTTGGATGGACTGGTGGCTTCCCGAGGGTCTTATCCAACAAATCCTGAGAACTAAATGGAGTGACCAAACCCCTGTCAAAAGATTTTGGAGGGATGGTAAATGGGACATTCACAAACTCAATAGAATCCTTCCCCAACACATTGTTGAATTGATCAGTCAAGTCCCTATAGCCAATGGTGCCAGGGATCTTATGTTCTGGAAGCATACCTCCAATGGCAAGTTCTCCTCATCCTCTGCCTGGAATGCTTGCAGGGATCATAGACCCCAAATCCCTCTATTTCAGACCCTCTGGTCCCCTCTCCTAACTCCATCCATTTCTATATTTATTTGGAGACTGGTGAATGATTGGATCCTTGTGGATGATAGACTCCAAAGAAAAGGTATATATCTAGCCTCTCAATGTTGTTGCTGCAAGGACACTAAGACTACTCCCCACCTTTTTCTTCAGAGCTCTTGTGCCTGTAACATCTGGAATATATTTGCTAATAGATTCCAGATCCTCCTCCCAAACACTACCAACATATCTACCTTCCTCCTAGCCTGGAAACAGAGACCTACTACCCAACTTCACATCAGAGATATTGTGTCTGCCTTGATCCTTTGGCACATCTGGCGCCTCAGGAATGAACACAGACATGATAACACCCCATTTAGAGCTAACACCATTATATTCCGTACTCTAGAACATCTCAACAGGATCTACTTAGCTAAACTACTCAAACCTGAGCACATAAAAGGGGATCACCTTGCTGCTTTCCAGTTAGGCATCACCCTACATCAACAGCCCACCCCGAGACAACCTAAAACTGTGATCTGGGGAAAACCCCAATGGGGATGGCTCAAACTCAAGACTGATGGGGCCTCTAAAGGGAATCCAGGACCCTCCGGGGCAGGAGGCATCCTTCGAGACAGTAGGGGATCCCCTGTTTTTGCTTTTCTGAACCCTTGGGTTTCCTATCCAACAATCAAGCTGAGATCAATGCTATTCTGAGAGGACTTACTATCTGTCATGACAAGGGGCTTAAGCACATCTGGGTGGAAACTGATGCCACACAAATTATCAAACTTATTTCTTCCTCCCACCTGGGACCTTGGCATCTACAACATCCCTTGATGAAAATTCGGGACCTCATGGAAAAAACTGATGCATATATCACACACATTTATAGAGAAGGTAATAAGGTTGTTGATTTACTTGCTAATTTTGCATGCAACATGAACCAGTTGTGCATCATGGATATCCATGGCCTCAAAGGGCAGCTACTTGGGCTCATCCAATAAGATTCAGTGGGTACTCCCTATCTTAGACTCAAGAATAGCAACAACAATTAATGGTGTTACACAGATTCATGACCATGCCTGCACTTTACATGCTCTTCTTGTTAAATTGTTACCTTCGGATGGCAGAAATTTGTTGCTGGTTTGAATTTACTCTTTTGGATTTCTGTTGTTTTGTGTGGCTTTCTTACCCCCTGCTACAATTAAGTTACATATGCTATGATACAGATTCCCTTGGATATTTGGTTTGGTATATTATGGACTGTTTGCAGGGACACTTCAACATTATGTTTGGTAGGCCTCGCTTATTGTCAGATTGGCTAATTTACAGAGTCTTTTTGTCTAGCCAATACAATTACCCCTACCATTTTGTCAACAATGGAAAGTTGTTCTGTAAGGGAGTAGTACTCCTTATTTACCGCTTTCGAACTCATTATAAGGGAGTAGTGCTCCTTGTTTATAGCTTTTTAGATACGCTAGGGAGGTAGCTCTCCCCGTTGTAAATTCTTTTGATCATTTAATATAGAAGGGACGGGGACCTCGAAAAGTTCCCCCCACCTCTAGGTGGTTTTTTAAAAAAATAAATAAATAAATAATTGCATTAAATTATAGTAAAATTCTTTTTTTGAATAAAAAGGAATCAACAAATATATTTCAAATCTTAGCAATATATATACTAATGCAAATAAAATTTTCATCTCTATATGCCAAATCAAGCAAAAGAAAAATTTCAACATTGAACAATGTTTAATTTTTTCTAAACACACACACAGAGTAAATTAAATCAAAAGGCTCTTATATCCTGCCATAAAACACTCAGTAGAAAAAGAATCACTGTTGGCTGCATTTTTAATAATTATGGCTAAAAATTGTGGTAATAACTATTATTAATTATGACTATATAAAAACCGATGCAAAAACTAGCTTTTCCATCATGAACACTCGTCATGGCTTTTAGCCACCCTTGCAAAAACCACGACAGACAACCGTTGCGTGGCCGTGGTCAATGACTATTTACTAATGGCTATTTAATATTAACCATAATAATTAATCATGATTAAATGTTATATTTCTTATAGTGACTAGTCCAATTTCTTTTCTCCCTCTTTTTTTTTTTTTTTTGAAGTGTAATAGAATGGCCGGCCTTTTGGCAGAGATTGCAGATACAAACAATGTTAACGAATATTATGATACTTGCCTCGCCCTTTTGATCAATTTTTTGGACAATGATATGTATTTTGAATCTTCTAGAACATTAAAGCTCCCTGCATGAACTCTATTTCCTTGCTTTAATCTATATATTTAGTTTGCTAATTTGCTTCAAAAACGGGGGAGGGGGGGGTTATTAATTA
Source organism: Sesamum alatum (assembly GCA_034509735.1). Taxonomy (NCBI): domain Eukaryota; kingdom Viridiplantae; phylum Streptophyta; class Magnoliopsida; order Lamiales; family Pedaliaceae; genus Sesamum; species Sesamum alatum. The sequence goes on from JACGWO010000003.1 coordinate 49,973,430, forward strand.
TTTTTTATTTTCATATTACGAAATTTCTTTTTAAGTTCATATTAACAGAAAATTTAGCATTGTATGATATATATATAATCTAAATAAGATTAATTATATAACCTTGATATCATGAATATGAGTTTAAAATGTTTCAAAAAATGTGAACTACCTGAGCATCAGCATATGTAACTTTTTAAAATTAAATATACTCACTAGTTGAGTAAATGGATTTCTCTCTCGACCAAGACCTTTCTCAAATAATATCAGTACCACAGCAAAATTCTCCGTTAAAGATTCCAAAATCACCAAATATATTGACAGGAACAGGCATAACGAAGGGATTCAACCCACAGAGTAAGCAAGTGAAGATAGGGGAAAGTAGAATTCCGGCAAATCAAGATCGGAATCAACAAACAATACCGCCAAGCATTGGTAATGGAGCAGATCCAAACAAATATCCATCATACAGGACGAAGCTAAACAACAGTTCAAAACATATATACTTCCCTACTTGGTTGCAGAATTGGGAAGAACAGTCCCAGGAGGTAAACACAGAAGAAGACAAGGTCAGGTCCAAAGAACCTCTACCAGAACTATCACTGGACCTAGCTCTTATCAAAAAAATTAGACAGCCATGGAGAAAAGCTCTAATTATACAAACAGTGGGATTGAATAGCTCCAACCTACAAATAGGAATACATCTACAACGAATATGGAAAACGACAGAGCCAATCATTCTGACAGATTTAGGACAAGGATACTATACAATAAATCTGAAAAATGAGGAAGATTACCATATGGCATTAGTAGGAGGACCATGGTTTTATCAAAACCACTATATTGCAGTTCAACAATAGATCCCAAATTTTAGAGCTTCAACAGCACAAAACAATCGGATGGTTATTTAGGTTCAATTACCGGAACTTCCATTGGAATATTATGATTTCCAAGTCTTATTTGAAACAGGAAAAACTCATTGGAAGACCAATCAAGGTGGATAATCATACGAGCAAATTGGCCCGAGGAAGATACGCACGTATATGCATAGAGGTGGATACGAATAAGCCACTTCCATATTGGTAATATAAACCAGAAATTAGTATATGAGCTGAAAACCAATTATGTCACTCATGTGGTATTATTGGACATGTTCAATCTGCATGCATGGTAAGCACAACATTAGAGAAGAAGACGGGAGTTCAGAATAATTCACCTCAGAGCCAGGATCAACCTTTGAGAAATAGCTGGAGAATTATTACTTCAAGACCTAACACAAGTAAGAGCATGGAAAGACAAGTTCCTCAGTTTCAGCATGCAAGAAATCTGCAAAAACAATTCGGGCGCAAACACCAAACTAGCTACAATCAATCATCAACAAATTCACACAAAAATATGGATACCCAAGAAAGATAACTCACACAAGCTACCTTAACCACCTAAAGAGAAATCACGCAAACAACATAGTAATGCAAAAGTTAAGCTACACAAAGGAGAACTAATTAATGAAGAGATACGTCAGCAGGAGATAAATGACGCATCAGCCACAAACACAGATGTGCAAGAGTTGGCTATGGTAGATAGTAACAGTGGACAAAACCCGCAATTCATGCACAGCAAAATTATGGAAAGAGAATAATCAAGAATAGGTTGAGGACATGCAGAGTTTAGGCACGGACACATGTATGAATGAAGTCACTAAAACCATGGTTAATGCTTCTACACCAGTTGAGAACACAGTATCAGAATTAAAAAATCAGGAATTAGGACCCAATATGGGCATTAGGGAGAGTAGCTCTTATATATTATAATGGCATCCGGAAGGAATAGGTTAGAGGGTGTAGAGTCAACTCCTAGAGAAAGCTGCAACCCACCAAATAGTATTGTATCAGTAAGTATAAATAGTCTAGAAATAGTTCAGTCATCCCCACCTCCACACACATGCACATCTGATCCAAAAGATCAATCAAAAAATGGCACCTACACCAAATCGGCAGAGAGGACGACCAAAACTCACAAAGCAATCTCCGAGCAAGGAACAACTTGATCAGCCTGGGACAGTACGAGTACATTGTCCAACCATTTCATGTAGCACCTCATGTTTTCAACAACCCACCAAACTACACAAGAACTATAATAGAGGTGAATCAAGAGAGGTAAGTATTTGGACGAGAACGAGAACTGCAATACAGACTACTGGTTCTTCCATTGCCAAACGCAGCACTTCACCACCACCACTCTGCAGTTCAACTAAGAGTATGTTCTGGCGTAGAATGCAACAGAGAACGGCTTCTTGTCCTTAACCACTCCCCATCAACCAATAATGAAAATTCTGGCATGGAATTGCAGGGGAGCTACTAGGCCAGAGTTTATGACTGCAGCATGCTCATTACTATCACGTTACACACCACATGTCTTTGTAGTAATGGATACTCGCATGCAAGCTGATCGAGCTCAAAATGTCATTAGACGCCTACAATTTGATACTGCAGCAGTTGTGTCTTCCATGGGGTTATCAGGAGGAATATGGGTCATGTGGCGCACAGAAGAGATAAATATGAATATGGTGTATACATCAGCTATAACGATTCACCTGGAAGTATCAATAAGGCCGGGGCTACCACCATTCCTGATGTCTGCTATATACAATCACCCTCAGGCTCACATGCAAAACCAGGTGTGGTCTGAACTCAATAATTTAACTTCATTAAATTATGATAAGTGGATTATGCTAGGAGATTTTAATAACATATTACATCACAATGAAAAATTGAGGGGGAATATCACATCATATAGCAAAATGCATCAATTTAGGTCATGCATGCAATTATGTAACATGATAGATCTAGGTTATTAGGCATAAATATACATGGAACAACAGAAGATTTGGACCCTCTTTTATTACAAAAAGATTGGACCGTGTGATGGCTAACCCAAGCTGGCTTAATGAATTCCCTAATACAAGAGTATTTCATTTAACATCCAGTACATCAGATCACACCCCTATACTACTAGATACTGAAGGACCTAGAAGAGGTAGATATTACACTTTTAGATATAATAATGCATGGGCATTGCATGAGGATTTTGTGAACATTGTTAGAGATGCATGGAATAATAATAGCCTGATCAACCCCTTTGGTTCTTTTGCTCTAAATTATAAATCCCTAACAACCATGGCCAAAAAATGGAATAGACAAGTCTTCGGGTCTATTGATGAAAAAATTAGTAATGTTGCTAATAATCTTGAGAGAATTATAAAAAGCATTGAGAAAAATCCGTCTGGCTTACTATTAAAAGAGGAAGAGAATGTTAGAAATCAACTGTATAAATTAGAACAAATGAAAGAATCCTACTGGAGACAAAGAGCTCATTTTAAATGGAATATGGAGGGAGATAGAAATAGTAATTTTTTCCACGCTTATGCTTCACATAGACGTAGGATAAATCTGATTAAAGGAATTCGAAGTAGTAATAATGAATGGATTGTTGATTCTCAAAATATTATAAATGAATTCAGAAACTACTTCATATCAATATCTGGTACAAGTTGTAACCCTAATACTTCCATTAATGACAACACTAATTTACCAGTCCTCCAAGAGGATCATTGTAATAATATTCAACAACTAGTATTGAATACTGAAATATAGGAAGCTTTAAAGAGAATTGGGCCGTATAAAGCACCAGGCCCTGATAGGTTAAACTCTCATTTTTATATCAATTATTAGAGTATAGTAAAAAATAATGTTATTGATATGGTTAAAAATTTCTTCCAAACAGAGTCAATGCCGAATTACATAAATTCAACTGACATAATTGTTATTCCAAAGTGTGATAATCCTCAAAACACTAATCATTTTAGACCTATTAGTTTATGTAATGTAATTTTTAAAATATTGTCCAATGTTTTGGTAAACAGAATTAGGCCTATATTACCATCATTAATTTCTCCTTATCAAAATGCATTTGTTCCTAAGAGAAACATTCAGGATAACATTATTCTTACTCATGAAGTTCTTCATACCATGAAGTCAAAAAAAATCAAAACAATGTTTTATGGCTATCAAACTTGACATTGAAAAAGCATATGACAAATTAGAATGGGCATTCATTGAACATACATTGAAAAAGTACAAATTTCCTAACTGGTCATTGGATAGGATTATGAAATTTATAACTTATACTAAATTCCGGCTTAAAATAAATGGACATTATTAAGAGGAATGGTGTCCAAAAAGAGGATTAAGACAAGGGGACCCTTTATCACCTTATCTATACATTCTATGCATGGAATCATTAATATCGGATTTATTAAGTAGAGTAGAACAGCATAGGTTAGATCCAATCAGGACTAGTGTTAAAGATCCTGCTATACCAATCCTTTGTTTTGCGGAGGACCGTATTGTATTTGTAAAAGCTAATCATAAAAAGGCTTTGGAATTAAAAAATAGTCTTGATAATTTCAAAAATTGCTCAGGTCTATCAGTGAATTGGGAAAAATCTAAAGTCAGTTTCTCTCCTAATACCCCTAGAATGCGCCAAAAGGATATACTTAAAACTCTTAATTTGAAAAGAGGATCTAACGAGGACAAATATTTAGGCATTAAATTTACTAGTAAAAAACTTACTAAGGCTGACCACCAAGATATCATTGACCAAATTCAATCTAAAATTCAGGGATGGTACACAAAATTTCTGTCAATGGCTGGCAGAGTAACCCTTGTCAAACATGTCCTTAACCATATACCTCAATATAGAATGCAATCGACGGTGTTACCCATAAATACGATTAAGAAAATAGACACATTGTGCAAAAACTTTCTATGGAATGGTTCACCAACAACTTCTAGGAAAGGCCTTGTACAATGGAAAATAGTATGTATGCCTGCTGCTAATGGGGGACTGGATATAAGAAACATTAAAATGCTTAACCAATCATTCACATGGAAACTTGCATGGATTCTGTTTATTAATAGTTCAAATTTATGGTGTAGAGTTTTAAAGGCTAAGTATTTTAATTCATCAACATTCATTAATGCTAAAAGATCTAATAATAACAGTGTTATGTGGAAGTCTATTCAGTATTGTATACCATTAATGAAAAAATCAATCATTTGGATTCTAGGTGATGGCATGAACATATATTTCTGGATAGACAAATGGATTGGTAATTTTAGCTTGATTGAAATATGTGATATTCCATCTAACAACTTATTGAAGGAAAAGGTTTCTAACTACATTAACAGGCATGATAGAACATGGAAAATTGAACTTATGAAAAACAGAGTTCTTGGAAATGTTGCTCAAAATATTTTATCAATTAACATTCCTCAGTATACACAGGAAGATACACCAAAATGGGCATGGAATGAAATGGGGAACTTTACTATTAAAAGTGCGTATCAATACTTAATTAGGAAAAATCTGAAAAATCCAGATGTGCCATTGCCATGGCACTCGATATGGAGAATTCAATCGAATCCTAGAGTTAAGTTGTTTAATTGGCTGACAGCTTGGAATGCAATAAACACAAATAAAAAATTATTTCAAAAACATATTTGAGAAACTCCATTATGTCCAGTCTGTAATAATGAGCCAGAATCTATTAATCACATCTTATTTAAATGCCATGCATTCTCCATTGTTAGAGATTTTGATAAAACAAGGTTTAAAAAATTGGAATATGTGCATCATTATAAACCACTTAAATAATGATAAAATACTACAAACACATGTTTTGCATTCTATATGGAACATTTGGCTAGTTAGGAATGACATGATTTTTAATTCTGCTAATATTGATGCATATACTTTACAGAAAAAAATAAAACAGCTAGACAATGCATTCATGCATAATAAAGTTAATACTAAATATAATAATTATAATATTAAATGGGAGTTACCCCCCAAAAATAGTTTTAAACTCAATATTGATGGAGCATCGAAAGGAAATCCTGGTTTTGCGTGAGCAGGAGGAGTGTTAAGAGATTGGAATGGGGGCTTTGTGGCTGCATTCTCTCATTATGTTGGAAGCTCTTCAAATAATAAAGCAGAAATGTGGGCTTTATACAAAGGACTTCATCTAGCAAAGTCATTGGATATCAAAAAAATAATTATACATACTGACTCAATGTATATTATGCATGCATTTGACAGGCCTCAACATCAGATACACCGATCCATGATAACACTGCATCAGGACTGCTGAATGATCTTGACTAGCTTCCAATCGGCCTCAATGGAATTCTGCTACAGGGAGCTAAATGGACCGGCAAATTTTCTTGCACAACATGCGGCTAGTAGTAAACTAAGTAATGACTACGATACATGTCCACAAGTTTTATGTAAATTGTTGGACTCGGATAGGCTTAGCATATTTACTAGAAAAACTACTAGATTTTGTACTAAACATATTTCCCTTATATAATGTATGGTGCCTACTATTATACAAACGTCATTATCTCGTATGAATCATTTCAATTTCAATTACATGTATATTTATAACTATCAGTTTTACTATAACAGGTCATTCTTGAATGAACTGTTCGAGCAACACAATTCGGAGGACCCGATAATTGATCAACTAGTGGTGACACAATTCAAGGATTGGTTCAAGGCTCGTGTAAGTATCATCGATTTCTTGTAAATGCGATATGCTCATTAATTTGTAATCAATTATTTCAATTGCTATATATATGATTAATTGCAGGTGAAACCCAAATTAAATCACACAAACGACAAATTATTGAAGTTGCATTATTGGGGGCCAAGAGCAGAAGTGATGACATACCCGTCTTACTTCGTTAATGGCTTCAATTTCCACACTGAACGTCATAATGTCAGGAAGTCAACAATCAATTGTGGTGTTTGTGTCAAAAGCTCATCATATACAGACACAGATTCTGACTTCTATGGAACTTTGGAAGAGATAATTCAGCTAGATTACCCACTAATTCCAAACATGCACATTGTACTGTTTAATTGTCGTTGGGTCGATCCGGTCAGAGGCAGAAAGATACACCCTCATTATCACGTCGTTGATGTCAACTTCAAAAAGCTCTACTAAAAGTATGAACCATTCATACTGGCACAACAAGTAGTACAAGTCTACTACACGGATTACCCGAGCATGAAGAGAGACAAAGTCGATTGGAAAGCTGTTTGCAAAATCAAAGCTCGAAGAGTAATCGATGACTCGCGATGGACCAAGGTCGCCTATCAGATGGATGAAGTCGTACCTAATCCAGATGTTGTAATAGACAACCAAACCTTTGAACTGCATGACCCAACGGGAATACAGTTGATCGTTGACCATGGAGCAGGGCCATCGCGCTCGCCAGACAGTGAATCCGAAGATGAAGATGAAGATAGCTTTGGCGAGGCTGAGTCCGATGAAGAGATTTATTGAATTTTTAGAAATTTTTCTGTAATTTTTTTATTAACCTTATTGTAAAAATTGTATTTGATAGATGTATTTTGATTATTCTAAGAAGATAGAATAAATTTTAAAAATAGGAACAAATATTTTATTCTAACAACTGTTCCTAATACAGGTACAACTATTTGAATAGATGCCAAATAAAAAAAATAGGGAAATTTGAATTAGGAACGGTCCAAATTTATCAGGACCATTCCTATTTAATGTACAATTTTTCGAATATGGCGGCTAACTAAAAAAATGAGGGAAATTTGAATCTGGAACGGTCCAAATTTATTAGGACCGTTCCTATTTAAGGTACAATTTTTCAAATATGGCGGCTAATTAAAAAAAACGAGGGAAATTTGAATTAGGAACAGTCCAAATTTATCAGGACCGTACCTATTTAAGGTACAATTTTTCAAATATGGCGGCTAATTAAAATAATGCGGGAAATTTGAATTAGGAACGATTGATGAAAACTTACGACCGTTCCAAACTGAAGTCCAATATTTCGTTTTAGCGCCCAATGAAAAATTGGTGGGAAAATCAACTATTGGAGCGGTCAGTTTATATCGACCATTCCAAATTACAATAGGAACAGTAAATACGTATGTGTATTAAAACGACATCCTTCTTTCCATAAGGAACCGTATTGGGAACACCTTGTCTATTAGGTGACCGTTCCTAGTATTACAGTTCCAACTAATTGGTCCGATATATCAACATCCGTCAGCCGGATCGACATCATTTTTTGAACACATACAAGATTATGGATATAAATTGATGTCCAACAGTCTGATTTTCAATCAGCAACCCGGATTTAAGGATGCATCTATTTTTCTTATGATGAATACTGACCGGATACGATATCTGTGAATACTAACAAAAATAAATATACAAATATACTTTATATTCTGAACGTGTGTATATATTGCAGAAATTACTATGTAATTTGAAATTCTTGTAAATATCCAATTGTGTACCTTAATTCAATCATATGAGTGTCCGGAACGTGTTTTTCTTAATTTATAGTTATTATCTAATAAGTTAAAAGAAATATTGCAATACATATAGGAAGGGGACCACATGAAATTAGGAACGGAAACTTTGTGCAAGTCTAAAAACGACATCATTTCTCGATTTAGGAATGGCATTGGGAACACATGTTCTATAATTTGACCGTTCCTATTAGTACAATTCCAAATACAAAGTATTTGGAATTGATATGGGAACGGCATATGTTAGTTTAGGAATGGTTGGTGTTGGGCACGATTAAGGGAACGGCAGTAATACTAAGTGACCGTTCCTATTTAGGTCAACATCAGTACAATGTATCAAAACGACATCGTATTACAGCGAATACGATGTCGTTTTTGTTATTTGGACCGGTCATAGGAACGGTCAGTTAAAACACGACCGTTCCAAAGAGTTATATAAATTGACCCATTGGCTGATTTTTTTCTCACAGTCTCCTCTCTCACTCTCTCTCTCACTATCTTTCCCTCTCTCTCTCTCTCTCTCACGTCGCCACTAACTGCCGCCCTCATCCGCCACCATCTGCCGCCTTCGACCGCAAGTAGGGTTTCTACCAAAATCCTCTTTTTTCTGAAAATGTGTATGTAATAGTATGTAATGTTAGGGGTTATGATGCAATTTTTTTGCATTTTCATTTTTGTTGTAATTTCTGTAATAGTTGGGGGTTATTGGATGCAATTTATGTAATGTTAGGGGTTATTGTAGGCAATTAGTGAATTTTCTGTTATTATTTTCTATTATTGTATGCAATTAGTGAATTTTCTGTTATTTTTTTTAATTTTTTGAAAATATTTCTGTAAATATTATGCTCTAATTTTTGTGAATGTAATGTAGTTTATTAATTTTCTATAATTTTAGGTAATTTTGTGGTTAATTTTTTGAATTTTAATCAAATTTCTGTAAATTTGATAGAATATAGGATATTATTTTCTACTATTATTAAAAATTTCAAAAAAAAAATTTGTTTTAAAAAACTGGAAATTTGTATTTTTTTAAAATCTGAAAATTCAAAAATTTTCTTACAATTTAATGTCCTTTTTCGTAAATTTAAATAAATTCCAGAATTTTAATGTAAATTTCTGAAATTATGAAAATTCAGACACTTTCAGAAAATTTAAAATATTTTCAGAATTTTATGTAATTTTTAAAAATTATGTATTTTTGACAAAATTTCTGAAAATTCTTTATATTTTCTGTAATTTTAAATAAAATTTACTCATAATATATGAAATTTATTAATTTTCTGAAATTTTTAAAAAATTGGATAATTTTCTATAATACTCTCTAAGGATATAAGCAAATATTAGTATTTAGTATAAATATATAGGAAAATACAAGGATTTAGTGCAACTTTAGGATCAAATTTTAGAATTTAGTATAAATATATAGAAAAATAGAAGGATTTAGTGCAATTTTAAGGTCAAATATTGGGATTTAGTATAGATATATAGGAAAAGTAGAAGGATTTAGTGTAATTAAGTGTCAATATTGTAGGAAAATTTTTGGTATTAATTTTGGGACTTAGTGTATAATTTTAGGATTTAGTTTGTAGTCGTATTTTTCAAATTCATACGACTAATTTTTTTTAAAAAAATTGTAGATTATATCTGGTCGGGATTTCCAACCTCGAGGAGGTGGACGTGGCCGCGGTCGTGGTCGTGGTCGTGGTCGTGTCTCACCAGCCATACCGCCGGCCGGTGTTGCTTTCCAGGATGGTGAAGCAGTGTTCCGACCACCACCACTAGCAGAACAGGCACCCGCACCACCTGCGCCAGATCAGCAGCCCGGTGCGTCTACCGCTGCACCGGTCGAGGAGGCTGGCGGGCCATCCATTACCGCACCGGCGGTCGATCCGGCCCTCCATGGGCTGCCCCACCACCCCACCCCCACCGGCCCCACCTCTCCCACCACCATCCGCGCGCCAGTACATCACACTCGCCGACACGAGGTATATTTACATTTTTTTAATTTTTTTTTTAATTTAAATTATTATTTTTATGTCATACTAATTATTTTATAATTTCAGGAGTGATCGGAAGATCCACGAGCATATATACGCGGTCGTGCGAGGACACTATCCCCATCCTTGGGGCAGTTTGCGCAAGGTGCCGCCAGAGCACCAGCATTTCTGGTTTGGGAGTTTGAAGGTAAAGGCAATTAATTTTTTTTGAAATATTTTAACAATCTAAGTTCTGATATATATATATATATATAATACATATGACGTACTGGTGGGACACCGACGACGAGTCGATGTTCAAGATCTTCCACGTTTGGGCGAGGAAGTTCCTCAGGAAGAAGTTCGTCCACGCCAGACAGTCCCTATAGAAGCCTCTATGGCTAGCGAATGAGGTCTGGCGGCAGCTCCTCTTGTACTGGGAGTCCCCGAAGTTCAAGGAGGAGTGCAAGAAGAACAAGGCGAACATGAAAACCAACCCAGCCGCATCCGCTACTGTGTACCACGGGGGATCTTTCTCCGTCGGTATGCACAACCGGAAATTGTTAAGATATTTAATGTTATTTCAAGTATTTATTATTATTAAATTAAAATGGTAATAACTGTTTCCCATTTCTTTTTATAGGAGGAGTAGCTCGATCGGCCAGTGAAGCAGATGGAGTTATTCTCCAGATGCTACAAGAAGAAGGCTGACGGCGGCTGGAGCGGGTCGAGGGCAGCGGAGGTGGCGGTAAGTTGTACTTAATACATTCTAATTTATTTTTTTAATGTTTGAAATTTTTTCTAATTTATTCTAATTATTTTTGCAAGAGATGTTCCAGAAGATGATGGAGGATCACCAGTCTCAGGCCACGGTCAATCCTGGGGATCCTCCGGCCGAATCAGAGGGCTCGGTGGCGCAGACCAAGTAGGAGATGTGGCTGGCTTGTGTCGGGGGCAAGAACAAGGGCCGAGTATTCGGTCTTGGTTCTGAGGCCCTGGGTCTCAGCCAGACCGTTACCTCGCCATCACCACCGCCACCGCCACCGCCAGAGCCAGAGTCAGCGCCTTCGTCAAACATGGAGGGTCGAATGGTCCGCCTCGAGGAGATGATGATGGACCTGATGGCCATGCAGACCAGTCACTCCGGCACCGGCCTATCACGGCCTCCTAGAGACCCCACCCTTCCAGACATTGACGAGATGGATGAGGCCGATGGGGATGAGGAGTAGATTATGTATTTTTTATTATTTTTTTGTAATTAAATCGGATAATATTCGTATTTAATATAATTTTTTTTCTAAATTATGAATTTTTTCATATTTAAATATTAATTATAAAATCAAAATCAAAAATATTATTAATAATTTAATTTATATTTAAATGATAATAATTATTACTATAAAAAAGTTAATAATTCATTAGCTAGGAACGGTACTTTAGACGGCCATTGAGCGCCAAAAACCATTTCAATATTTGACTGTTTTAAATCAGTTACCATTCCCAATACCGAGGAAAACGCCATTCCAAACTTAGAAGTCAACTGTTTCTAAAGATGGGACTTACCGTGCCTACATGTATTCCAAAATCAATGCTTTCGTGGTTAGGCTTTCGTTCTAAAGGAAATACCAAAAATCGGTCAAAAGTCGTATTCCAAAGTTGGAGTGCAAAAATCGTTCCTAACCTACGCGACAACATGTATTCCATTTACCGATCCTAATCTATACAACACACAGTTCCAACTTGTATTCCAGACACCATGCTAAAATTTATCTACAACTTATGATGACAATTCCAAAATGTGTTCTAACTACCGTTCCTACTTGTGCGATTTAATTTCGATGCGGCCGTTCCAAAAATTTATAAGTTGTTCCAAATGCAAAAATTATAAATTCATACATACAAAGGTAATTAGGAACGGTATACAAAAAATATGCCAAAAATCATTCCCAAATAGGAACGGTCTCTTCGTTACCGTTCCTAATTATTAGGATCACCTCTTATTGCCACGGATTGCCTCCCGTTCTTTAACCATTCCTAATGGCAGTCCAAAATGATCCAGTTAACTATTTATCATTCCAAAAGTTAAAAAGAAAACCGTTGTTGTTACCGTTTCAATTCCCGTATTTTTTTGTAGTGATATATATATATATATTGTGATTCTATTCTTTCTGGTTAACTTAAAGCCATTTTCGATTAATTTACTTCACCAACATAGATATCCATCATATGCCCATGTACATGACTTTTAAATATTTTGTTAGCATTATTATATGAAATAAAATATAATTGTTGACAAAACAAATTTCACATCTACTCCATTTCATTGCTATTTGTAACATCATAATATTTAAATCCAACTTAATTTTTAATATAGTTAATACTATGTATACATGTCATAAATTATCCAATTTAATTATATGGTAACTTATTTTTCTTAATTTGCTAATAACTTTTATGTCACTTTTAGTTCATATGTATGTATAATATATTTGATTCTACTTACATGTATATGTTGAATATTTTGCTAAAGTGCATATGAACTTGTTGTAACTAAATGGTGAATCTAAAAAAAAAATGGATTTCTATGCTCTTGACGTTTCTAGAATAAACCATTTATCATGGGTCCTTGACGCCAAATTGCATTTGGCGAGTAATAACTTGAGAGAAACAATAAAAGAAATTTAATGCTTCTGAACAAGATTGAGCTAAAACAATGATTTTGCTTTGTCATCATCTCCATGAGAGCCTGAAGTCTCAATATCTTACAGCCAAAAGTCCTTTCGAACTCTGGAAGAGTTTAAAGGATCAAATTGACCATCAAAAGACTGTAATACTACCACATCCAAGATATGAGTGGATACAATTGAGATTGCAAGATTTCAAGATAACTGCTGAATACAATTCTGAGATATTTCGAATTGTATCAAAATGGAGATTACGTGGAGAAGACGTGACAATAGACAAATGTTAGAAAAAAAAATGTATTTTTGACCTTTCATGCATATAACCTTGTACTCCAGCAGTAGTACAGGGAACTTGAGGATTTCAACATGGTTAACGAGTATATATGCATGTGCCATTGGCAAATTTTTGTTATTCAGTAATATTTGTTTTAGTATGTTTTGGATATTTCTTTTCATCAGTGTAATGCTTTTACGTTTTATGAATGAAGTTATTCTTTTACTTATTATATGTTTATTTGCTTTATATAGAATGGATCAAGCCATTATAAATCTTAATCACAAGGAGCATTGCCTTGTTGATAGTGTCACTACGCATACGATTCTAAGAAACAAGAATTTTTTCTCAAACTTGTTAATGACAAAAACTAGTATGAGTACTATTTCAGGTGTTAGTAATGTTACTGAAGGCGAAAGAGCCACTATCTTGTTACCTGAAGGAACAAGGTTGCATATAAATGATGCCTTATATTCTAGTAAATCACAAAGGAACCTACTGAGTTTCAAGGATATTCGACAAAATAGTTTTCATATTGAAACCATGAATCCTTGACATCGAATAGTTATGCCTTACATCATTTAAAACTAGCCAGAAGCAATTCTTAGAAAGAATAAGAACATATACACTTGGTTTATATGGCACAGGGATAAGCTCCATTAAAACACACAATATCACTAACCTGAAGTTAGTCGATCAAAGTATTTTTACTTTGTAGCATGATAGACTTGGTCATCCAGGTAAAAAAATGATGCATAGGATCATTGAAATTTCACATAGACACCTACTAAAGGACCTGAAGTTCCTTACTAAAAGTGATTTTACATACGCGGCTTGTTCTCTTGGGAAATTAATTACAAAACCATCTATGACAAAAGTGAATTTAGAATCCCCCATATTTCTTGAACGAATTCGAGAAGACATATATGGACCAATAACACCGTCATGTGGACCATTTTTAAGTACTTTATAGTGTTGATTGATGCATCAACACGTTCGTCACATGTTAGCTTGCTGTCAACTCGGAATGTTGTATTTGCAAGACTTCTAGCTCAAATTATTAAATTGAGAGCTCATTTACCTGATTGTCCTATTAAAAGGATCAGGTTAGATAATGCGGGAGAATTTACTTCTAAATCCTTCAATGATTATTGCCAATCCATTGGGATAACTGTGGAGCATCCAGTTGCTAATGTACATACTCAAAATGGCGTGGCAGAGTCGTTAATTAAGCGGTTACAGCTAATAGCTACACCATTGCTGATGGGGTCGAAATTGCCTTCATCGGCATGGGGGCATGCAATTTTGCATGTACTGAGTTTAATTCAACTTAAACCCACCCCTTACCACAAATTTTTTCCCATTACAATTGGTCCCCGGAAGAGAACCAAATATTTCTCATTTAAAAGTATTTGGTTGCAGTGTATGTCCCGATACCTCCTCCTCAACGAACTAAAATGGGATCACAAAGGAGACTGAAAATTTGTGTTGGATTTGAGTCTCTATCAATTATTAAGTACCTTGAACCAATGACCGATGATCAATTTACTGCTAGGTACTTAGATTGTCATTTTGATGAGACAATATTCTCGGCTTTAGGGGAAAGATAAGGGGATTATAAAAAAAAAATATTGTATGGAATGTAACATCTATGTCTTTTAAGTATCCGAGGAAGAATGCCACTGAACTTGAAGTTCAACGGATCATACATTTGCAAAGTGTTGCGAGTAGGTTACCAGATGCGTTTACAGATACCAAAATGGTCACAAAATCACATATTCCAGTTGAAAATGTTCCAACTCATTTAGAAGTTCCTAAAGCGACTCTTAATCAATCAAAGACATCTGAATCACAAATATGCCGGAAGCATGGTAGACCACTTGACTCTAAAGATGTAAATCCTCGAAAGTATTGTCTCGGCCTGTAGTTCGAACATACTAAGGGTGGAATTTTCATTCATCAATCAAACTATACAGAAAAGGTCCTTAAGCGTTTTCATATGAACAACGCTCATCCATTAAGTACACCTATGGTAGTTCGATCACTTGATGTTAAAAAGGATCTTTTCCGTCCTCGAGCAGATAATGACAAGATTTTAGGTCCAGAAGTACCATATCTCAGTGCAATTGGTGCATTGATGTATCTTGTTAATAATACCCGACCAGATATAGCCTTTTCAGTTAATCTACTAGCAAAATATAGTTCAACACCAACAAAGATGACACTGGAATGGTGTCAAACACATTCTACGCTACTTGTGTGGAACAAGTTATATGGGACTATATTTTGAACGACATAATGATGTCAAAACAACCAATTTAGTTGGTTATCCAGATGTGGGATATTTATCTGATCCACATAAAGCCATATCTCAATCTGGATATTTATTCATGTATGGTGCAACTGTTATTTCATGGCATTTAACCAAACAAACTTTGGTAGCCAGCTTCGTCAAATCATGCAGAGTTAATTACACTATATGAGGTTGGGCGTGAATGTGTATGGTTAGGTCATTGATACATTATGTTCATGAATCATGTGGACTAGAATCAACTGAGAAAAGTCCTACAGTAATATATGAAGATAATGCGGCTTGTATCGCCCAAATCAAAGAAGGATATATTAAAGGTGACAGAACCAAGCACATATCACAAAATTTTTCTCCACTCATGAGCTTCAAGTGGAAGGAAAAGTTGATGTTAAACGGATTCCATCAAGTCAGAACTTAGCAGATTTATTTATGAAGTCACTACCAACAAAAGTGTTCAAGCAGCTCGTACATAATATTGACATATGACATCTGAAAGATATATGTCTGAATTGAGGGAGAGATTATACAACTGTACTCTTTTCCTTAGCCTTGGTTTTTGTCCCATTGGATTTTTCCAAGCAAGGTTTTTAACGAGGCAGGATGTATATAATAAGATGTGTGCATTCAATGGGGAGTATTGTAAATATATATTACTATGTATGAATGCACACACCCCTTGGTATATTCTCCCATAATATCTCTAACCTTTTGTAATCCCTCATTATGTTTGTAATTATATTTATTTAATATTTTAGTTTGTAACAATATTTTGGTGGTCTATAAATACCACCATGTAGTTCATTTGTAAATAAGTTTTGGAAAGAAAATATTAGAAGTTTTGAAGAGAATTTTATTCTTGTCTTTCTTATATTTAATTAGGAGTGAAAGGCCAATAAACTTAGAATTTTTCTAAGTTTATAACAAAAGCTAATTAATTATAATTTTTATTTTATCTCTTTCTTAAAATAATTAACGAATTCTCCAAATTACGTAATAAAAAAAATGACTGTCAAGTTTTATTGAGCATATATAGCAATTATTCAAATTACTCCAAAAACAGAGAAAAACAAAACCAAACAAAGTGCAATTGAACTATTCTAAACAGAGGACAAGATTGACACTTTATTAATTTTCATACCATTCATAGACATACAAGGGAAGAAGCATATGCCCAGATAAAGCATTTTGTTGCAAGCACAAATTCAAAACCATCCTAATAATTCAAACACACACACAAACACACACATTCAATCATTTCTCAATACGCATCCATAAAATCCCATTTCTCAACACACGTCCATAAAGTCCCATGCATCCCATCAAGTCTTCAACTCCTACAGCTTGGAACCTTAGTTTTTTAGGTTGAAATTTTTGTTCAAGATAAACAGATATGTAATCCTCAAATACAAACTTAGGATACTTGGCTACATCACTAGCCTTATTCTCCACTTTGGCATGTGCTATGGTTGCTTTGAGTAATGGATTGATCTCCTTTGCCCATCTGTCTGAGGCACAACCTGATGTAGAATACTCGTGTACCTTCCATTGCTCAAAACTTCGATATGATCGCCTATATTGATGACTATAGCATTTTTCAAAGGTTGTACATCAGTCCACACCCCATCTTTCAACATCTGAAGGCCTTTCACCTCATCATCTTGGAAGAGCAAGACAACGCCTCCAGCATCTGTGTGGGGGCACGGTGGATAGTGGTTCACTTTGGTGCCGAAAAAAGCTGCGTTGTCTTCTCCACCATCAAATACATTCTTGATGAAGCCTTTTGGCAAGCCTAAATTCTCATCCATTATTTCCACAATTTTGTGCCCCAATTTCTTTAGCTCAGTTCTGTATTTCTTTATCGTTTTCCTGTTGTTACAATATGCTTAGTACAATGAGTTGATTTCTTTAGTTTTATTTTTTGGTCAGGATATTTCCATTTTTATGGTGACTAACATATATAGAAGCATTCATACGCAAACAAAAACTTTTATCAAAGTAAAGCTAATGGAAAATAATTAAAATAAAGTTGTGCTTACTTGAAACCAGGAGTTTTTTATGGCCACTCAACATCATTCTCATCTGAGAGCATAAAAACATCCTCCCAATTAACATTATCTACTTTTTCGTCACTCTTCTTTCCTAGAATTAGCAACTGGACTGGTTTTGAGCTCTTGAAACTTGCCTCCGTTTCCAGCTTATAGCATTCACTGGCCACCTTCTTTACCCGGTCCAGAAGCTCCACAGAGATGCCATGGTTGATGAACTGTTGTAATCAGAAAAATAATTAGAAAACATAGCGTACAATAAAATAACAAGCGATATCGTAATCATTTAAGTACCTGAAAGAATTAACATTGACAATTAATTTCTTAGCGAAAGTTGGTAGAAAGACTGGAAATGAGACTTTTTGTAAGATATGAGGCTATTTTGGTGAATTCAGTAAACAATGTGACTAAAAATATGCTAAGCCTAAATTATCAGATAAAAATGCAATTTTCCCAAAATTAGGCTAGGGGTTTCGTATTTTAGCTTGGCTAGTAGATAAATGAAAGCAAGACAGAAATCCGGAGTGGGCTTTTAATTCAACCATTCATTTCATTCCATCTCGCATGACATAGACCAAAAAAAATTGTTTTTCGTTCGTAATTTTATTGTTGTACGAATCCAATTTTAGTATTTTGATTTTGTAATTATCAATCATTTATAATAAATAACTATCATAGGAATAAATAAATAGTTAACGTTTTATAGTACTCGAGTCCATAACTTCTATATCTGGACGATTTCTTACATTAAAATTTGATCAATTTTGAATTGAGTGGTAAGATTTGGTACACATTCATGCATCTAATTGTCTAAAAATAATGATTCAATTGCCATCCAACAGAAGTTCTTAATGTTGACAGATGATGTACTCTCAATGCATTACTTAATTTACATGAGAATATAAGAGAAATAGTCCAGAGTGGCTGTACATAGATTTGATATTATGGTTTACAGAATTCTTTTCTTGGAATGTATTTGCACTAAAATAAAACTGCTTTCTTTGGACCAATGATTGTGATTCTTACAAGCCACTTTTAAGTTTTATTTAGACTAATGGTCCCAATTTTTTTGGGCCGTTCAATCAATCATCGAAGATCTTTTCTTTTCCGAAAACATCACGTTGTATTTGGATTGAAGGATTTGAATAAAAGGAAATGATCTGGAGAAGGAATTTTGAACGGTTCCATATATTAAAAAAAAAAATTGAAATCCCTCAAAATAGACTATAGATAATTGAAATATTCAACTGAAGAAGCAAGCGTGAAAGAAACCCATCAACGTGACGGGTCGACAAGATATCCGATTTTATCTTATATTGGGCGAAAAGTGTAATTACACTGTACAATCAACCCAATCATCCAATGCTAGTAAACACACATTTGTAATAATCAACCACATTATCCAATATATATTGAAACTAGTAAATAATTTACTAATTAGTCTCACCAATACAATCACAAATTAATATTTGGCCCATTTATCCATAAACTGAAGTAAACATAACCTTAGTGGGTTTATTAATTGAGGACAAACAGTAAACAATAAATCAAAGGTAATTTGATTTCCAATTTAATAATAATATATTTATAATTCGTACAAACCAGGAGATGTGGATCTTTTATCATATTATTTAATATCTTTATATTATTCAACATGTACTTTTGCAATTTGAAATTTGAATGTAATGCTTGATATGTAATTAATTATTGTTTCAAACCAAAAACGTACATATTAATTATTATTAAAATAGATAAATACTTACTTATTAATAAGATCTTAACCATATACTTAGTAAATCTTAATCTTACCTCTTAAACAAGAATCAATCAATAGAATTTTAAAACGGAGAAAAAATTCAGTATATGACAATACAAAGGTATTATTAGCGATCATAACGGATAGGATTTGGGGTGTGTTTGTTAAAATTCGAGACCAGACTCGTCAATAAATTATTGGACCCGGAACCCAACTTATAGTGGACCGATAGACCTGGTTAAATATTTTTAACATATTAAAAATATACTTTTTTAAAAAAAATACTGCTAATTTTATAAATATGAGACTAATATTATTGAAAAGTTATTTATTTTTGTACATTTATATGTGCATGTTTTAACTTTAAATTATTAAAACATTTAAACTATGTGTGATTTATAGGCTTAAATGCATTTTGGGTCCCATAATTTAGGTCATTTGCGTTTCGTCCTGTTAACTTTTTAGGGTAATAATTTGGTCTTGTATCTTATTAATTTTCATATTTTAGTCCTTTTTTCGCCGGAGTTCACCATTCTCGCTGGAAAAATACATGTACCTCTCACGTGATATTTTAAAATTGAGACTTTTGTTCTTATTAACCCATTTGTGTCAGTATTTTTGTCCTTTAACTTTCTAAATTAGCATTTTGGTCCTACATCATTTTAATTTTCACAGTTTCAATCATTTTCTTGTTGGAGTTCACCCTTCTCGCCGTTGGAGGTGAACTCTGGTGAACAAAAGGATTGAAATCATGAAAATTAAAAAAATGCAGGACTAAAATGCTATTCTAGAAAATTAAAGGACGAAAACACAAAATAACCTAAATTATGGGACCAAAAATACATTTAATCCTTATATATATATATATTAAAATAGTAAAACTCAAAACTAATCTCATAACCTAATTAACGCTTTAAAACCCACCCAAAATGGGATGGATCTGGGTCAAAATCTAATTCGAACCTATTGTCATCCCTTTTGGTCATAATCTTTGTATTCTATAGCTCATGATCATCTAAAACTAGTCGGATTTAATGTTTTCTAGTTTCTACGAACATTGTCTATGGAGACAATGCTAATCTAATTTAATTCGATTTTCATATTCATCAATATTTATTATTTATTTATCTAGAGTAACTATAAGAAGAATGCCATTTATTACATTCAAATTAATTTCCAACTCATTAAACATAAACTATTATATTATTCAAAAGGAAAAAATATCATATTCTAATAAACGAAATTATTTTATAAGTAGATCATTGGCCGACTGATAACCCCTTCCTGCTATCAGCTATTTACAACTATCCATAGCCAGTTATGCAGCAACAGTGCAGTACATCCACCCAAACACTTCACAATGCTGTGGAGAGACTGCCTGAAGATATTACTGATTTTGAGGATGTTCAACTCACCTTTTGTCCAAGGGAAGCTAACCGGGCAGCAGATGCTTTGGCAAGACTTGCTGCAGCAAATCATCTTCAACATTTTGTCTTTAATACATGCCCGGTGTTTTTGACAGATATTTTGAATCAGGATTTGGTTTACACGTATCCTAGATTAGTTAGGAAATCCTGTAAGAATACTTTGTTGCAGACGTATATATAATAAAATTGTTGTTTTGTTAAAAAAAAAAAAAAAGTTATTTTATAAGTAGACTAGCGCTCATATTACTGGAACTTGAATATTTAATTTGAATTCGAATATAAATAAATTCAAATAAAATATTTGACTTGTTTTGGATTTGCTCTCTGGGCAACAATGCGCAAACTGAAACTTTCATGGAGGACTGCTTTGAACACTGGTCTTCTTCTATCTCTTTACTTAGAAGTAATAACTATTTTAATACTTACATACCCTTTTATTTTATTTTATTTTTTGGGGCGGAGGGGGTTTGACTTTTTTATTAAATAAAAGGTTAGGTTAAAATAAACCGATTGTGGTTACCCCAATTAAGAAAAATCGCCATAGACTATATATTCTTTTGTGTAAATTACAATGAACTTCTTTATTTGACATAATTACGAATATTCTCATTTTATTTAGAAAATTACTAATACCCTTAATTTTATGCTCCTCCAATAACTCGCCCAATTTGTTAGATTTTCATCCATTTTCTGTGACGAAGTGAGCAAGATGACTTTGTGGACTATGAATTATAATTTTACTTATTTTTTAAAATTGAAACTTTTTACGGAGTAAGTGGATAATTTTCAAATTTTTCATCCACCAAGTCCGATTTTTTACAATTTTTTTTTCAAAAAAACATAAAATAATACAGGAAGTGCAAAATTGAAACCATTACATAATTTCATCAAACATCAGCGATACTTGTAATTTCCCAAGCAACAGGAGAATATTTATCATTATATCAAAACTTAAGATAGCTCGTTGTAATTTACCTTCTTTTTATCTTTCTGTCGAAGCCTATTGAAACATTGTACAATTTGGTCATTGTAGCCTCACCAACATATCAGTAAATCAAATCAAATTTTCACTGAATCAAGTATTATAAACCCGTCACCATTGTTCCATAATAATAAATACATCCATATAAAGTGTTGAGCTCTACATCTTCCCACAAACAGTTTAACTATGAGTGCACAATAATGCACAATTATTATTTGATGCGCCTTTAAAGTGAAAGAGTTGCAGCAAAAGAATGTCTCATATCTGTTATTGGTAAGACAAAAGGAAAGGGCCTAAAAAATGTGAAGTATGGCTGCCATTGATACTTCGCTTTCATGGATGAAACCTTTTGCCTAAAGCTTGTGACAAGAGACAAATTTCTTGAACCTTGATGATTTTGAATGTCATATATAGTTCAATCTTTGCAGTTTTGAATTTATTTTTCAAAATAAACATAATAACTATGATGTTTTGAGTAATTATAGAAATCACCTCTCATAGCAAAAAAACGGGATAGTTTGTGTAATGAAGTTGATACTTTTGGGGGGTGTATGTGTAATTTTCTAAAAAGTATGAATAATTTGTGTAAATAATGTTGACATTTCTAATAGGTGTATGTGTAATTTTTCCAAAAGTCAAAAATAATTTATTTAATTAGATCATAGATCAAGACGTACAAATATAATTATCCCTTTAACTTGTAGTTGAGGAAGAGTAGTGCTAACTTATCTTACCCAAAGAAATGAAATAAAATGAAAAAAATATCTTTATTTTGTTTATTATGTGTTTATCTATACTTTTCTCCTCAACAAATGTATGTTTTTTATTAATACATTTAATCAATAGTTTTCTATTCACATACACATTTTAAGTTTATTTATTTTGTTAATTTGTATCAGTTATTAATTTTATTTTTCTTTTTTTCATTCAATTAAGCATATATGATGAAAATTTAACTTATATACACGTATCGAGCGTACTTCAATTGTTAGTTGAAACAAAACTTGAGAACTATGCTCTTCTTTTTTAGGATAGTAATGAAGAAACTTTAGTCTTTTCAAGAAGCCTCGACGTCCATTAAAATTTAAGGTCGACTTTATAATATTATCTTTCAGTTCTACTTAATTTTATTTATTTTATAATTAAAAAATATTTATTTTATTTACATCCTCATAATTTTGATCTATCAAAATTCCACCGCTCTCATAAGTTTAGCCACTACTATGCTCCTACCTTTTTTTTCTTTCTTTTTCCTTCTCTTCCAGTCATATTTTCTTCTTTACCTCATACATTATACCTACTTTTTTAAGATATCACGAATTAAAATAAATTAAAGCTCTTGCTGTCAAAAAATAAATAATAAAAATTTCTATTTAAATATTCTCAAAATATTTATATTATTTTTGTATGTCAATTCACATTACGATTCAACTCAATTAACCTATTAGTCAATAATCCAAACCCATCGGTAGAAAAAAACAATTTGGTATTCGATTCAATTAGGTTAATTAGTAACTAAAATGAAATCGAACCGAATACTAAAATTTAAAAAAGCAATATTCGATAGATACAAATTTAAATTTTATTTTTGACACAATTCGATTGGTTTACCGAACTCTACCTACCCCTACGTAGAATATCACAAGCAATGGGTATATATATATTTTTTTCCTTTTTTTCCCTTTGATTTTATTTGCGTTAATACTTCAAAGATTAACAAACTAAATAAAAATAATAATGATGCAGTGTGCGACACGTTCAAAACTTCGTGGCACAAGATATTGTTAATTTTGATCGAAGCAGAGTCTCACGCGTTTGTTTTCTGAAGAGCATTCCACTAGGGAAAAATAGATTTTGCGTACAAATTCCTTTTTTACAATTGATGGGAGACGCGTGCCAGCATTATCAATCCTATAGAGAGAAGTACAGACAAAGATGTTTCTGTTGGAGAGAAGAGATTTTAATATAACAGAGGGTTAAATACACGTTACCCCCCTTGATTAAACTATTGGACCAAAAATACCCCTTATCCATGTCATATATATTTTTCTAATATATTTTATATATTTGGCACATTAATTTAATATCAAATTATATTTTACCTAGCAAAAAAAATATTCTTAGTTGAAAAGAAGTTATTAACTAACTCATCAAATCAGACTTGGCTTTTCTTGACAAATGGATAAATGTATTCGATTAACTTAGATAAAGAAAAGTTAAAAATTGAAGAAATAGTGCAGATTTAAAAAAAAAATGAGTAAATACACTTTTGTTCTAATTTAAGATATATATTCGAAAGTAGAGATGTAATTTCATCTTTATCTAAAAATATTTAGATTAAGTAGTTTATAATTAAAGTTTGAAAATTAATAATATCTTTTTATATTCGAGATTTTTGTGTATTTATTTTACTCATATATTACTTAATCTTCAGACGTCGTCTTTGAAGTTTCAACTACTTAATTAAGTTGCTAGTTACTTTTTTATTAAAATTAAAATATATTCATTTAATTAAGGAATATTTTATGCTGAATTTTATATGAAAGTTTGAGAAAATATTTGTACTTAAAATATATGTATTTACAAGGGCAATTTTATTCAAATATTTAGTTCGATGAGGTTCAGCGTTACAATTAGTAATTTACGAAGGTAAATGAGACAAGTGATACAGTTGAAAGGGGTTAAACGCATTTAACCCTAATTATAAGTTCTAGAAACTTCTTATATGCTATTAATCTGCAGTTATGTGTTGTTTTTCTTTCTTTAGTAGGTCAACAGCAGAACAATTTTTTCTTAAAAGCTCATGCAGATCGTGACTTGATCGGTGTCTCGTTTTGTAAAATTTTGTCCACTTTAATTACGTTTAAGCTTCACGATTTTATTTTTAGAAGACATCTGTCTAGAAAAAGAAATATGTGAACTTATAAACTATTAAACCTTCTCGCCTCCAAATAATATAAAATATTTATCAAATATCCCAAATTTAAACACAGAAACTCCAGTTGGTACTATCCTCCAAGGGCAGCAGTATTGGGAAATTGACATAACAGCAGTGTCCCGAGGCGTTTGTACCTTCGCCCTAATTTTGTTTTCCTTTTGGACGCCGTTAAAAGTGGCGACCGAGGTTTGACTTTTGTGCTGATTAATTCAATTATAAAATGATTTTATTTTTATTTTCTTTTCGTCAGTGAAATATAAATGATTTATTTTTGTTTTCATTTTCTTCAGAGAGCATATATGTATTACCTAAAATTTGGAATAAATTACATTGACATTCCCTAAGATTATGTCAAATTGTATAAATACTTCTTATCTTTTGCAAAATTATAACTACACTTTTGAGGGGTGTTAGTGTATAAGTAGGAGGTGTTTGTGTATTTTGACATAACCTCATGGTGTCATTGTAATTTACCCTAAAATTTAACCATCGAAAATATTAAATAATTATTTGAATTAGAAATGATTGATTTTGTTAATTTTATAGGAGTTGACAATTAATATAATTGGATTATTTTTTTTGGTGGAGAGATATTAATATAAGACGTTTTCGTAAATAGCGTAAATAATTGGCAATAAGGGATCATCCAGTAATAGGGTTTTTCTCGCAATTATGAACACGATATTATAATTAATTGCTTCCAAATAAGTCACCTCCATTAATTAAAGGATAGATTATAAGGAGTTTCTTTAAAATTTGGTATAATTATAAATATACATGATTATTTAAAAAATTACTAATAAATTCTTAATTTTAACGGCCGTCCAATACTAGCATAATTTGTTAGTTTTCTTTAAGTTTTCATCCATTTTGTGTAGAGAACTTATCAAAATGTTCTTGTGAACCATGAATTATAATTATACTTATTTTTTAGGAAAAAATAAAAAAAAATTATGGTCTTAGAGGATAAATTTTTTTGTTTTTGTAATTTTTCAAAAATTTTCATCCACCTCATCCGGTTCTTTTTATAATTTTTTTTTAATTTTTTGAAAAAAATAAAAAATACAACAAGGGCGAAATTGGCAATTTCAAGCTTTCATCCAAGGATCACATAATTTCATCAAAAATCACGGAATATAATAGCTTCTCAAATGACGAGGAGATATTTGTAATTATGCAAAATTTTAGGGGAGCTATTTGTAATTTTCCTTAATTAAATATTCAAACCCTTGAAGTTTTTTGCTCTATTTATTTGATAGAATCGCCTGAATTTTACCTATATATATATAGGTAATTACATTTACATGTACCATATTATATATTTATTGAACATCTAATTAAGATGAAATGGAAACTAAATATCATATTCGACTCATTTTGTAATATTTGAGTTTCTCTTTTACCATATAAATTAATCACTTTTATGATAAACGAAGTTTATTTTGACTGCATTATGGTGGGATTCTGGATAAACTCGTAATTTGGGCACCGATTATAATTAACTCTGACGTTCCTCATAGTGAAAAAACTTTTTAAATGGATTGTCAGATCGAATCAATTCAAATACAAATTTGTTCTGATAATAGACTCATGCCCTAACTAGTTCTGATCCATTATGTATCTTGATTGTGCCGCTGTAATGGATTTGCTCTCTGGGCAACAACCACGACGACGCAAACCGAACATTTCACAACAATGGAAGCTCCTACGAACACATTCCATTAATGTCATTGCTCCGATCTTCTTTCTCCTACCTTTTTATTGAAAAAAAAAAAAAAGACTTCCATAGTCATATTACATGAGGGTTAGCCATTTGAATCTCTACTTGCATGCCTTTCTATTCTTTTTAGAGAGAGGGGGATCGTTTTTTATGTTAAATTAAAAAATTAGTTGGGATAAACTCGTTGTGGCTACCTCAACTACATGAGACGTCCAGTGACTGTTTCTTTCATCAAAGCTTATTAAAATATTACCCATCTTGGTCACTATAACTCTACTAGTAAACTAGTAAGTCAAATTCAATCTATATTGGAGATAAAAATTTATTGAACAATCATCGCTATCTCATAATACATTCATATAAAATGACAAAATCTACGCCTTGAATAAGATTAAAAATTCATAATGTTAAAAAAATATATATATCGAATACATGAGCATAATACCATCACATCAGTGATAAGAGAGAGAAAATGAGATAATGAGATCTTGTGCGAGCATAAGATTTGGAGGGAGAGGACAGGGGCTTATTTATTTATTTAATATTAAAAAAATAAAAAATAACAAAAATAAATGTAATATAATATATATAACATGAATGGTAAAAGTCGAACTCATAGAATTCGATTTTACTGAATTTTTATTTTTATTTTATTATAAAATTCATGAGTTCGACTTCAATCATGTGAAGTCGACTTCTATTTTTATCATTATTATTATTATTATTATTAAACAACGAGGCCTTTGATTGTAAATTCAAACAACGAGACCTTTGATTGAAAATTGTAAATTTCAAAGGATATTTGTAATTTTCAAACAACGACGAAAGTATTTGTAACTATGTCAAACCTTGAGGGAGGTGGCTATAATTTACCCGAAAATTTAAAACTTTTTTTCCCAGTTTTAAAGGCAAAAGTTGAATGCCCCTCCCCCAATGGCCCAATCCAACCAACACTCTGCAAATTTCAGTGCCCACTAATTAAAATCACTCAAACACTTCTTTATTGCCCACCACCCACCCATTCTCATTCTTCCACCTACTTTTCTCCCATGTTTTTTAATAATTACATTTAAGCCCCAAATTTATAGTCTATTTATATAAATTATCCATACCTTTTGATAATTATACATACATCTATCGTACACGTCAATATCATTTACACAAACCATCTCTACTTTTTAAAAATTTATACATATACCCCCATAAACATCAATGTCATTACACAAACTACCCCTACTTTTTGACTGTTAGGGACGGTTTCTATAATTACACAAAATACAAGGATAGTTGTTTGTAAATAAACTATAGATTAGGAATGTGAATATAATTATATCTTTTCTTTTTTTACCCGGCTCTTGTGTTTTATTTCTCCTTAAATGTCGCAATAAAGTGTGTCAATTTTGCACTTTACTCAAGGGACATGTGGGAAGGAAAAAGAATGGAATGGAATGAGGAATTTTCCACTTTAGGGTTTGGATGAGTGTGGATAAAGCAATGAGATATATGCTTTATTGTTTTTTATTTAATAAGATTTACTTTATTATTATATCATTCAATACATTTAAATTTAAATATTAATTTAATATATTAATATTTTTAAATCTATAAACATAATCAAAGTAAACAAATAAATAAGAGATTACTGTAGAAAGTAGACTGTATATACACACATCCGTCAGACTCGAACCTACACCCTTTTAGTTGAGAGATCTCCCATGGTCTCGTTGACTTTGGTGTATTAACTTGAATAAAAAAATTAGTATAGGTTAATACAATATTTACTTTGTTGTATGGGGGTCTGGTATAAAATCAAAGTTTTGTACTATTTACCGTTCCGGTTGAATAAATAATATCATCAAAGGAGGTGGTATAACTTAATCCTAAGAATAATACAACCATTCTAGTTTAAGTAAATACCTCACAAATTATATAGGGCTTTTTAGTGATTCATTTAGTTCAAAATAATCTTATCACTCATTTAATATAATTCTTAAAGTAAACGGGGTCTATATGTTTTATTGGTTATACACACATCATGAGTTTTATTGATTTCTCTTATTTTTGTTTCTTAATTGAGGACACTATGGCACATAATTTGTGGAACTCATGAAATTTATGGATACTAATTGTGAAGCAAAATAAATAAGGGGTTGTTTCACTTCAACCCCCTCTAGAATAGCGTAATTATGTTTTAATCCCTTGAACTTTGAAAATTACACCCACACTCTTTTTGAAAATGCTATGTTTGTAAACCCAAACATAACGGTTGGAAATTTTGTTTTACCTTTGATTTTATATAATTAACAAAAAATAAATAGTATGTTTATTAAATGACCATTTTGCCCTGGATGAAGCTGTAATGTTTATTCTTTGGGGGGACGGATTTGTTATATTTATATAGTTGTAGGGTTGTTCGGGTTTTTCTTTTATATTGTGTTTGGATCGACGGATTTGGATCTAAAAATTTTAAATTCATAATAACGGATTCATCAAACTTGTTGGACAAATTCATGCTATAAAAGATTTCAAATCATTGAACTCTTATTTTGAATCTTTCCATCCAAATACAACCTTGATATTTTGAAATCATATTCGAAGGATTTGATGAAAATATTTATATTTTTAAGACGAATAGTAATGTACATTTCCTAAGTTTTCTTTTTTCATTATTTTCATATTTTTAGTGCATACAATTAATGAGCTGACAATTACTAATCTTTGATCATTAATGACTTTACAACATTGTGCCATATAATATTTTTTTTCCAAATATATTATAAATATCCTAAATTAGTCGAATTCCGATGTGTTTGTTTTCTCGAAAAATCTGAATTAAAAATACTTTGTGTTAAATATGTTGTCAGAGTTAATATTAAATTGAGTGCGTTTTAAGGTCTATTATTTTTAAGGATAATTATATTTACACCCCTTAATTTATGAACAATTTACACAAATCATTCTCGTATTTTATATAATTACAAAAATCATTTCTGACAACAAAAAAAATAAGAATAGTTTGTGTAATGATTTTAATATTTTTGGGCGGTGTATGTGTAATGATTTTAACATTTGCGGGGGGTGGGGTGGGGGGTGTATGTGTAATGTTTCAAAAAAATGGGAGGTAATTTGTGTAAATGATGTTAATATTTCTTATGGGTGTATGTGTAATTATTCAAAAGATATGGATGGGTTGTGTAAATAGATCATAGATTAGAGGGTGTAAATATAATTATCCTTACTTTTTATTTTTGAGATGTTTTAATTAATTCTATTGTTATTTATTTTTGAGTAAATTACAACGAACTCTCCTTAAATTTGACATAATTAAAACTTTCCCTCGCTGTGTGAGAAATTACCAATACCCCCTTATATTTAATGAAATTATATAATTCTTGGATGGCGGTATGTAATCGTTAACTTTGTCATTGTAGTATTTTTTCTTTAAAAATAATTAAAAAATTATAAGAAAAAAAAAAGAAAATTTATATTAATAAATTGTCCACTCACGCCATAAAAAAAGTTTTTAAAAATTTTAAAAATAATAAAATTATAATTCATAATTTATAAAGATATTTTGGTCAATTCACCACAAAAATAAATAAAAATTTAAAAAAAAAACCCAATTGATTGAGCTAGCATTAGACGATCATTAAAATTATGATATTATTGATAATTTTTCAAGCAACAAAACATATTTATAATAATATCAAATTATAGAAAAGCTCGTTTGTAATTTATCTTTTATTTTTCAATTTGTGTGAATAAAAAGATATACCTACTGCTACGTAGGCATAATAAATTCCTAGGCACTGCCATTTTCGAAGATTTCCGTATTTTATTAAATTATAGAGTAAATTACATCGACCTCTCCTGAAATTTGGTATAATTATAAATATTATTTTATTGTTTGAAAAATTATAAATATCCCCCGAGATTTGTAATTTTTAACCAAAGGCTTGAAATGGACAATTTTGCCCTTGAACTTTTTATTAGAATTATAGAAAAAT
The DNA here is from genome assembly GCA_034509735.1 of Sesamum alatum. Taxonomy (NCBI): domain Eukaryota; kingdom Viridiplantae; phylum Streptophyta; class Magnoliopsida; order Lamiales; family Pedaliaceae; genus Sesamum; species Sesamum alatum. Next base: position 50,003,950 of record JACGWO010000003.1, read on the forward strand.
CGGTCAAGGCAAATTGCATTATTGTTCCTCTGTGTAAAAAACTTAAGAAACCTCTCCCTGCACATTGTAGTCCAAAAATATTTAAGAATTTAATAAAAATAATTCAGTGCATAAGGGCATTTTGGTCAGTTCACCCATAAAAATTGATGAAAATGGGTTATTTGTTAGACGATTACAAACCTCAAAGGTGTATTTATCATTTTTCAAACAACAAGAAGGTATTTATAAGTATGTCAAACCTCAGGGGAGGTAGATATAATTTACTCTAAATTATATACTATGGATTGTAATTAGTGGGTCAACAGAGGTCCCACAACTATGTGTTGTCCACGTCGGATTGATCTTAGCCGACCAGAATCAGGCACGTGTCGAACTAATGAAAAAGCGTCCCCACAAACCCTTCTCTTCTTCTCTTTCCCCCCTCTTTTTTCCTTTTGCCCATTGATAAAAGCCTCTCTCCCTCCCTCTCTCTCTCTCTTCTGTAAGAATAAAGTTCAGAGAGAGAGAGAGAGAGAGAGAGAGAGGGCGCTTTAAATGCTTCACTGACTCGCGGTTGCCGGAAACTCGCACTGTCTCCGTGTTTCCTGGCGGCTTTTCCGGTAACGCTCGCACTTTGAGCTCCGCCAGTTCCAAAGAGTGTTCCAGCGAATCTTTTTCCTCACGTTTGAGCTTTGCTTTGTTTCCTCTCTAGATCGAATCTCCTGCTTCTTGCTAACCGCTTCCTTCCTGTCACCTTCGACTCCACAAACCAGCTATTCTCTTCGAGAATTTGGCCTTGTTTCTTCCCTCTTTCTGTCATGTTTATGGCCTTTTGGAAAGGATTTCCGACATTATGGTATTGGTTTTGGGAGTGTTTGTTTTGCTAATGTGGTTGGCTGGTGGTGTATTAGGAGCTTCTTTTGTTTAATTGTGTTCTTGATTTTCTTCATATTCTTTTGCTGGTCTAAAGTTCTAGCCGATAAAGAGCCAAAAATGCAGAGTCATGTATAAGCATAAGCGTCCGCATTTATAGATATGTATATGCTTGCGTTTGGCATGCTTTACGAGGAGTTTATGCTGTGAATTTTGCTTCTTGAGGTTTAGCGGTGTTTAAGAGTTAGTATCCGTTTCAGCTGCTGTTTGAAATCATTCTATGAGTTATTGGGCTATATTCGTCTGAAAAGAGGAAAACTTCTTTTTATTGGGTTCGATTATATCAGAAAAGAACAAGAATTTTCTATATTGGGTTGCATAAACCAGCCAATGTCTTGAGAGAGTCTCCATTTTACGGATTTCTTGAAAATGAGGAGCCTTCTTGGTGTATTCTTTTTCATCTTTTTATCTCCGTTCTTAGTGAAATCTTTGAGTCCTTCTTTGAGTGATGATGTTCTGGGGTTGATTGTGTTAAAAGCTGATATTCGAGATCCTGATGGGAAATTAAGTTCTTGGAATGAAGATGATGATAGCCCATGTAATAATTGGATTGGTGTAAAATGCAACCCTAGATCCAATAGAGTGTCTGAACTTGTTCTTGATGGCTTTGGGCTCTCAGGAAAACTAGGCAGAGGCCTCCTTCAACTGCAGTTTCTGCAGAAGCTCTCACTTGCAAAAAATAATCTTACTGGAAGCTTGAGTCTCAGCTTAGCTCAGTTGTCTGATCTGAGGGTCCTGGACTTGAGTGAAAATGGTTTAACGGGGTCGATGTCGACTGATTTCTTTGTACAATGTGGGTCTTTGAGATCAATTTCCTTGGCCAGAAACAAGTTTTCAGGCCCAATTCCTGAGAGTTTAGGCTCGTGTGCCGCTCTTACTTCACTTAACTTCTCCGGGAATCAGTTCTTGGGGCCGTTGCCGTCCACAATTTGGTCAATGCCTGTGCTTAAGTCACTTGATTTGTCTGATAACATGTTGGAGGGTGAAATTCCACAGAACATTGAAGGTTTGAACAATTTGAGGGTGATACGATTGAGGAATAATAAGTTCACTGGTGAAGTTCCTGATGGAATTGGGAATTGTTTGTTATTGAGGTCAATTGATTTGAGCCAAAATTTGCTTTCTGGTGGGCTTCCAAGGACAATGCAGAAGCTTTCCTTGTGCAATGTTCTACTTCTAGCTAGAAATCAATTCACCTGGGAGACGCCTGAATGGATTGGAGAAATGAGAAGCCTCGAGACTATTGATCTTTCTGAGAATAACTTTACAGGACAACTTCCGGATTCTTTGGGGAAGCTTCAATCATTGAAGATTCTAAATGTATCTAAGAATGCTCTCACTGGAAGCTTGCCTGAGACTATGAGCAATTGTATAAATCTAGTGACTTTTGATATTAGTCATAATTCTTTGACGGGTAATCTTCCTTCTTGGCTGTTCAAACTTGGTTTAGAGCAAGTTCTGTTTTCAGACAACAGATTAAGTGGCAGCATTGATAATGCATTTACCTCGTCGACAGACGACTCCCAGAAAAAGCTTGTGATTCTCGATATCTCTCGAAATGATCTATCTGGTGCAATTCCAGCTGCTCTTGGGGATTTTGGCAGCTTGCAGTTCTTAAATATGTCTATGAACTCATTCCTGGGCAGCATTCTTGCAGATATTGGACAACTGAAAAAATTAAGTATTCTTGAGTTGAGTTATAATAAGTTAAACGGCAGCATTCCTTCGGAGCTGGGAGGACTCTCATCCCTTGATGAAATGAGACTCGAAAAGAACTCACTGGGGGGAGAGATCCCTTTATCAATTGGGAATTGCGCCTCACTTAAGTCCTTGTAAGTTTTCTGCTTGGTTTCATGTCTTTATGCCATATTTTACGCTTCTGCATGTGCACAACTGGATTTGCATTTGTTAGAGCAATCTCTCTGATAAAATTATCTGCTTACGGATAGGATAACTGTTCTATGTATTTTAATTAATTGACTTTCTAATACAAGCCACTTGCATTTCACCTTATAGTAAGTTTTAATCAATCTCCAAGTTTCTTGGTTTATTAGTTTTTTTCAAGTTCTCAGCTGTGCCCAGCTCTGTCCATGTTACTATTCGCTAGAGCGTAATTCCAAAGAATATCTCAGCAGCTGGTTTTACTTCACCTAAAGGGATATGAAAGAAGTGCAAGAGTTTATGATGTATCATTTTGTGAGCTTTACCTATAACATATTTAAATGTGGTAAAACTTTAGATGTCTTTTACGTGTCTATACAATTCGATAACTATGAAATTATGATCTCTTGTTATAAATTTGTTTGCTTTGTAATAAGTTGGTCAACCTTCTGCTAGTTTAACAGAGTTCCTTCCTGCTTTGGTTGAATTTGGCAGGTATCTTGCTCATAATGAAATAACTGGTTCTGTCCCTGCTTCCCTTGCAAAGCTCTCCAACCTTCACATTGTCGACCTCTGTTTCAACAAGCTGACCGGTACCCTACCAAAGCAGCTGGAAAATCTTGTACGCCTGCAATTGTTTAACATTTCACACAACCAGGTAGAAGGTGAACTTCCGGCTGGTGGATTTTTCAACACCATTTCTCCATTATCGGTATCGGGGAATCCATCTCTCTGTGGGGCGGCAATCAATAGAAGTTGCCCCACTGTCCTTCCCAAACCAATCGTTCTTAATCCGAACTCTACTGATGCCACCCCGGGTACCATCCCTCAAACTTTTGGTCGTGGGAAGAAAATCCTCAGCATTTTTGCCCTGATCGCCATTGGTGCAGCTGCTGCAATCGTCATTGGTGTGATTGCTATCACTGTGCTTAATTTTCGTGTACGTTCTTCCATGTCTCGCTCCGCTGTGGCTCTTACCTTTTCTGGAGGTGATGACTTTAGGCATTCACCGTCCACAGATGGGAGTTCCGGGAAACTCGTCATGTTTTCAGGTGATCCTGATTTTAGCACTGGGGCACAATATCTTCTCAACAAAAATTGTGAACTTGGGCGTGGGGGATTCGGATCCGTCTACCGGACTACACTTAAAGACGGACGCTCTGTTGCCATAAAGAAGCTGACAGTTTCAAGTCTTGTCAAGTCCCAGGAAGAGTTTGAAAGGGAAGTCAAGAAATTGGGGAAAGTTCGTCACGTCAATCTTGTGGCACTTGATGGTTACTACTGGACTCCCTCGTTACAGCTTCTTATTTATGAATATGTCCCCGGTGGAAATCTGTACAAGCGTCTTCATGAAGGATCTGGCGGAAACTACCTGTCATGGAACGAAAGATTCAACATTATTCTGGGAGCTGCTAAAGGCTTGGCTCATTTGCACCAAATGAAAGTAATTCACTATAACTTAAAATCGAGCAACATATTGATCGACAGCTCTGGGGAACCTAAGGTTGCAGACTATGGTTTAGCTCGTCTGTTACCAATGTTAGACCGGTACGTGCTGAGCAGCAAGATTCAGAGTGCTCTTGGTTACATGGCGCCTGAATTTGCATGCAAAACCGTCAAGATAACAGAGAAATGCGATGTCTACGGGTTTGGCATATTGGTGTTGGAGATAGTCACCGGAAAGAGGCCCGTCGAGTACATGGAGGACGACGTTGTAGTCCTTTGTGACATGGTTAGAGGATCACTAGAAGAAGGCAAAGTCGAGGAATGCGTTGACGACAGGCTGCAAGAGAAGTTTCCGGCTGAGGAGGCGATTCAGGTGACGAAGTTAGGCCTCATCTGCACATCACAAGTGCCGTCAAACCGGCCCGACATGGCGGAAGTGGTTAACATATTGGAGCTGATAAGATGTCCTTCTTAAATCCAGGACGAGTTGGGAGATTTCCGCTGAGTGTTGGGAGTTAGAGGATATGCATTGACAATGTCTGAATCCGGTGAAGAAGAATCGAGGATTGGTTTATTGTGTAAGGAGAGAAGTATTGAGATTGAGTTTGTGTAGTTTCTTCTCCATTTTGAACTTGGTTTCTTGATTCCTTTTCACCGGCTTCTGATTTGGGGCCTTGTTCATATATTACTTGCATCTTTTTACTTACCCTTTTTACAGACTGATTCCTCCCGTTTGTTTATTTATTGGGTAAATAGTATAGTCGCTCTCTTAAGTTTGTATTTATAATTACTTTAGGGTTCGTTTGGTTCAAGTGAGAGAAAAGGTGAAGTGAAAGGGGGAGCGGAAGTGAAAAGGTAAAGGGAGGGAAAGAATAATAGTTTTTCTTTAAGTTGTTTGGTATGATTGGAGGGGGAGTGAATCTCTAATATTATCTCATATTTGGTATGAAGAAAATAAGTTGAGAAGAAAATATTAATTTTAATAATTTTACTGATTAATTTTTTTTCTTTATTTTGTATTAGAAAATAAAAGATTAATATTATGCTAAAATGGTTTTAGTATATTAAAACTTTAAAAACTTGAATTAATAAAAATATTCATCAAACAAGAACAATAATTTTTTTTATTAATAAAAAATATTCATCAAAATGTGTATTGTTCATTTATTCTAAATTATTCAATTTAAATAAAATAAAAATTGCTATCAGTGCACTCAAATAAAGAAATTGAATTCAAACATCAACGTTCTTTGTTGGTGACTTGATTATCTTTTCTCAAAGATTATATACCGGTATTATCAAAGGGAATGAGAAAAGAATTGGAGGAAAAATTATATATATATATATATGTATATGTAATAGAGTAAATAAAAATAAAATATGTCATTTTTTTGTCATTTTGGCCTTATACTTCCACTTTCCGCCCAATTTTGGACGGAAATAAAATTGGACTCTTGAGGGGTTTTATATACATCCACTTTTACTTCTCCTCCATTATTCTCCTAAACCAAACACCAAACTTGTTCTTACACATCCCTTTTTACTTCCACTTCTCTTTTACACTCACTTTTCACCCCTAACCAAACAAACCCTTAGTTTCTTCATTTTTTAACTTTAGCGTCCTTAAACTTTAGTTTTTATCTCAATCTAATCATTTTCATCAGTTCTAATCACTACTACGGGACAAGGCATATGCCCTCGCGAGAAGCTTATGGGGTCATTTATAGATTATCCATCAGGGCGGTAGAGAAAATTAAAGGCATGATCTTTTGACATACAATGATCCATTCTTACTAAATGAACTAAACACAGATTATCCATCCCCACATCGGTAGAGAAAATCGAATGCATGACCTTTTGACAGCCAATTACCCATTCTTACTAATTGAACTATCACAAATTATCCATTAGCACAACCCCATATTAATAGGGAAAATCGAATACATGATCTTTTGATAGAAAGTGATTCATTTTTACCAATTAAACTATCGTCCCGGAGAAGGGCAAATGTATAATTTGCAACAGCTCATAAACAGAAGAGTCCATATATATATATATATATATATATATATATATATAATTAAGAAGCATGCACGTACCATTTCAAGAATCTTAGTTTCTTTGTGTTTTCATTTCCAGTTTTCAGTTTTTCAAACTGTAATTAAAGTGAATACATATTTGTTTATTCTCATTGAAAATATGTCGATTTGACACTACAATTTAATATAATACACAATCTCATTAACTAATCCAAACATATTTTCATTTCATGAAAAAACTTATACAAAATTGAAAAAAACATATTTTCTACTTAAAGTTGAGAGGGTTTAATGCAATTTATCTCCCTGTAATATTGCAAATGAGCAAATTATCCCTCTATAAAAAAAGAATAGCAATTTACCTCCCTGTGTTATTTAAAATGGATCACTTTACACCCTATCTAGGGGGTTAAATTGTTCCATTTTAAAAAACATGGGGAAGTAAATTAATTCATTTTAAAAAACACAGAGAGATAAATTACTATTTTATTTTTTATAGGGGTGTAATTTATACATTTACAATATCATAGGGGTTGATTGTATTTTTTCCAAAATTGAGAAAAGAAAATGAAAACACAAACAAAAATGTCTTGATTGAAATGTATATGACAAAACACAAAGTGAGAAAGAAGAGAATATATATAAATTGTGGTAAGTGGAGTAGATGATGATGATGATGCTGTCGGAATAATTATAACATCTCATCTATTTTAATAATCATGCGGCTGCCCATTGTCTTAATTTACTTCTTCTTTGTTAAATGCGCTTTTTGTTTCTTTCTTCTCGGCCTATTTCACGTTTTTACTTGAGATGACCTGAAATTCACGTGTTTTCTTCTTCTTCTTGCATGCAGTGTCCTTTTCTGGTTTGGAAATTTTGCCTTCTTCAACTCTTATTCTGTTCTTTCCTCCCACTCTTATTTTCATCTCTGAATATTCTTCTTCTATCCACATTCACTCCCAAATGTTTTTTTTTTTTTTTTTTTTTGCCCCCAGCTGTCATCTCAACCAAAATAAAATTAAAAAATAGGTAAATTATATCGACACCCTATGCAGCCTGATTGACTGTGTTTTCATTTTCAATTTTTAGCAAAAAATATGTATTTTTAATTATATATACGTTTTAGTATAAAATGAGTGTTTGGATTAGTTAATAATTATATACATAATATAAATTTAAAATTTATTTTATATATTTTTTCCATGTCAGCACTTATATAGTAGGATATTTTTAAAATATGCCCAGTTAGCTTTTTCTCCAATTTAAAAAATCCTAAATTTGTCCACGTCAGCAAATTCCGGCCACTTTTAAAAATCCGATGGCCGGAGTCCTGCAATTGCCAAAAAAAAAAATTAATTTAAGGACAGTATTTGCCACCCCTATATTTAATGTCCTTATTTTGCCACCCCCTAATATACGGGGCAGTAAATGCAATTAAGCCGTAAAGGAAAACACAAAAAAATAGAGTTCAGGTTCAGTGGAAAATATGTTTTTTTAATTTGTATAGATTTTCGTGTGCAATGAAAATATATTTAAATTTAATAATGAGAGTTTATTTTATACTAAACTACGTTGTCAAATCAATAAATTTTCAATGAGAATACGCATAAATAAATATATTTTTACTTTAATAACTGTTTCAAAAACTGAAATTTGAAAATGAAAATACAAACAAATAAGTTCTTTGCAAAATTATTTGTATATTTATTGAGATTGTAATTATAGTATACATGGACATCTCCTTAGAGGAAAAATATTATACAAACAATCCTTGAGGCACACATTACATCATTACTGCTTCAACCTTATAGGTGTACTTATAATTTTTGCAAAGAGTAAAGATATAATTAAATTTAGTATTAGAGAGTGTCGATGTTGATTTACAAATAAGCAAATTACCCTCTATAAAAATATTTGCAATTTATCTCCCTGTGTTCTTTAGAATGGAGCAATTTACCCCTGTCGAGGGATGTAAATTGCTCCATTTTAAAAAATATGAGGAGGTAAATTGATTCATTTTTAAAAATACAGGGAGGTAAATTATTATTTTATTTTTATAAGGGGGTAATTTGTAATATACAGTGGGTTGTTTGCATTTTTCAAAAAAAAAAAAAAAGAAACAAAAAAACTTTTATGCTTTTTTAGTGGGGGCCTTTTTGATTTTTCGTGTATTTTAAGAGTGAAGTATTTCAACATTTATACTTTGTTGATGGCCAGTTCATGGAAGTATTAGGACCATGTGAATGGTTGGCTAAGATGAGTTATTCCATGAAGAATTTTCTATTCCACTTTCGCGTTATATAATAGTATTACACTAACATCTATATATTACACATTTCATCTTTAAATTATAATTTAGGGATAATTATATTTATAGTCCCGGACCTATATAATCTATTTACACAAATTATTTGTATCTTTGTATAATTACATAAATCATTCCCGACAATCAAAAAGATGGGGTAATTTGTGTAATTGTTGACGTTTTTGGGGGTTGTATGTATAATATTAAAAAATATGGGTGCATTACAAAAAAATTGAACTTTTGATACACTATAATGACTGCGGCTTAAAATGATGATAAATCAATATATTAACCACAGTCAAACAAAATTAATGTGAAAATTTAAAACGATGGTAAATCAATACTATTAACCACGGTCAAATAAAATCAATGCGAAAACTTAAATTTTTTTTACCAGGATTAGTCAATATTGACCATGATTTTTTGTCATACCCAGTACATTAGCCATGGCTAATGTTTTGGCCATATTTATAGAAACAACGGCTAATGGCCGTTGGGAAGCCGTGATTAATTTCTACTTGTCACGGTTTTTTCCTTTGACCATAATATTTAATCATTGTGAAAAATTATTTTTTTCTATTGATAATTTGTGTAAATGATGCTAACATTTTTTATGTTTATATAGGTAATTATCTAAAAAATAAAGATTATTTGTGTAAATATACCGTAGATCAAGGAATTCAATTATAATTATCTCTATAATTTAATTTAATTATTTTTTCTAAAAGGATATACATTCATCACATATTAGCGTGACATCAAAGCACTGCGTAAACCCTAAAATAATTATTAAAAATGATGATGTTGGATAAAAAACAACCTAACCAATTGCACATTTCGACATCGGGCACATGGGACAATTAATTACTCCATTCACACCCATCTTATAAAATAATGTTTGAATTTTTATTATTATCTGTTAAGAAAGATTTATTCTTTATTATAAATTAGGACAACTTGATTTATATTATGGGCAAGCACAATCGAATTATTGGTGCACCCAAAAAAAGTGACCAAAACAATCATTTCCCCTATGGATTCATTTAATTATAATTTTGGTCATGCGTTTGGGGTTGGAGGGAAAGGAACAAAAAATAAGATAATACAAAAGTGTCTGATAAATTTTTTCGAGAAGTAATTTATTTAATCGAAAAATAAAATGTTAAAAGTGTTCTAATTGGTATTTTAGTTGCTAATTTGTAACAATAATGTAATCTAAAATATGGATGCAATTACATGTTAATCCATGATTAGATTGAGAGAGAAATAGAGAAATGCACTTATCCTACATAGGAATATGATGGAAAAGTGTGGAGCATTTGATAAGTATATAAGGTGTATGTCCCACATTGGAAGTTTATGTACAACGTAAATTTCTTATATTAAGTTTAATGTTTGTAAATTCTTTCCCTTTTGTCGTAATATAGAAGGGACGAGGACCCCGAAAAGCTCCCCACACCCTCAGGTGGTTTAATTAAAAAAAAAATTTAATGTTCAAGTAATATTTGAAGTGTTATGGAACTAGATCGAACATGGGGTTGCCCCACATGTGCGCCGCCATTGCTCATCCCGCTCAGGCACGAACATGGGTGTTAGGGTGAAAGTCTCAATGTATATCTTTTTGCAGCAAAAATCATTCAATTTATCTGGATTAAGAACAGAAAACTGCTTCAGGTTTTAAAATTTTAAATTTGCATTTGAACACACCTGAAATTGCTGCCCGATTTTCCTACCGTTTCTGCTGAGTTAATTACCTCTTTTAATTCTGTCTTGATGAAAAATATGGCGATTTCTACTCATTTTGAATGTCAGATTTAAACCCAGTTTAAAATCTGCATTGATGGTTTTGACTGCTGCTTAATGGTGATCAATGTCGCAATTTATTGCTGCTGAAAGCCTTTGCCTATAAAAGACTGCATAGGCTCACACTTCAAAACACACCTCTCAAAAATCTAAGATAGTCTCTCTAAGTTCTTCTCTCTATAAGTTTTGAATCTTTGCTCTCAGTTTTGCTCCCTTAAATTTGATCTTTTTAGATCTTGTTTCAATCGGTTTCTGAGTGTTGTTTGAGGTGTTCTTCGATACAAGTGCAGTATTGAAAGAATGGTAACCATCTTATCCTAGAAAAAGTTGTGTAGTACCCGATGCACAAATAGACGGGGTGTATAATTTCTTCAAGGCAAGCAGATAAAATCTACAATTCAATTAATTTTTACTTTGGATTGAGAATTGTTACGATATAATTCTCGTTGTAAGTCTTCTTTTAAAGCTTTTGTTAAAACACATATTTAACTTTTTATCGTTTTATTTCAATGTGTTTGTTGTGTTTTTTATTTAAAAAACTGGTTTGTAATATTTGATTGAATTTCAAAACATTACTACGATTGTTCACACTTTTTCCAGCAATCTTGAAAAAATTATAGGTTTTGAAAAATCGAATTTTGTTGGAACAAAATCAGTGTTGTTTTTTTGAGTTTTCAAATTTGGATTTTTGGTTTTAAAAATCTGCATTTTACTTTCTGATTCTTAATTGTTAAAAATGGCCGAATCAATTTCTATCGATATTCCAATCACCCCTAAAGTCGACTTGTTCGGAATGCCGAAAAGTTTTCGGGCCAGTTTTCAAACATTGGCAACAACGGATGAAAATTTGGCTTATGATGAAGGGACTTTTATCGGTGATTCAAGTGACTAGACCTGAACCAACTGAAATCGATCCCAAAATTGCTAAGATTGCGCAGTGGACCGAGCGGGATCAAATAGGTCGATGAGCTATTTTGTCAGCAACGTCAAGTATGCTCTCTGATGTCTATTGTTCCGACTCTTACACTGCAAAATCGTTGTGAGATGAGTTGGGATTAGTTAGACAGGAAACATAATATTGAAGAGCAAGGGCTCAAAAAGTATTTTGTTTCCAAGTTCATATCAAATGGTTGAAAGAAAGTCTGTATCTGAACAGATGCATGAGATTATCGATCTTGAGCATGCCATGTCTGATGCTGAGATGAAGCTTCCTGATAAGCTTCTGGTCATGTCCATAGTGGTCAAATTTCCTAAATCTTGGAAATATGTTGGCATGACACTCAAGCATCAGAAAGGGAGACTATCTCTGGATGATCTCATGGTCACCATCAGTATTGAGGAAGAGCATAGTATTAGACCTATAAGATGCATGTTTAGCATTAGCCAAGGGGCAATTTAATGATTGGAAAAAAGAAAGTGAATAAAGTGAACCCGAACTCAACCGTCAAAAACAAGAAACCAAGAACAAACAAACCCTGCTGGAACTGTGGGCAGGTTGGACACTAGGTCAAGGATTGTCCTAATAAAAAGGCCAAGACTGGGCATGCAACAATCAACATGGTTGTGGGGGTTCTAGTGGTGCTAGCACCTCAGGAGCAACTGAAGAGTATGTTTCTGTACAACCCGAACTCCTAACTATTTATGAACCTTTTGATTAGTTGATTGACACTGGAGCAAATGTGCACGTTTGTGCTGATAAATCGCTTTTTATGTCTTATCAGGCCATCAATGGAAGGACAGTAAGTATGGAGAACTCCAGTACAGCTGAAGTACTTGGGATAGGAAGCGTGGACTTGAAGTTTCCTTCAGGGCGCATTCTATCTTTGAAAAGAGTTCACCATGTACCTACTGTTAGGAGAAACATAATAAATGGTTTTGTAATAGTTAGTGAGGGTTATGAACTAACTTTCAAATTCAGTAAAGTTGTAATTCAACAGTTTGGTGTTTTTGTTGGTAAAGGTTATTTGTCTGATGGTTGGTTAAAGTTCGAGTTGATAGCAATAACACTGCTATTTCTAATTTTGTTATCATGAATGTCGAATCTTCTATTTTGTGCCATACTAGATTAGGTCATTTAAATTTAGGTTCAATCAACCGTATGATGAATCTTGATTTAATACCTAGTCATGATATTGAACGAGGTCACAAATGCCAAATTTGTGTAGAAGCCAAACAAGTTAGTAAACCCTATCAATCTATTGAAACGGATTCGAAAATACTTGATTTGGTTCACACTAATATTTGTGAGTTCAAAGGAATTTTGACTAGGGACCATAAGCGATATTTTATCACCTTTATAGATGATTGCAGTCATGGTTTGAAATTTCGTTTCATTTCCACCGATATTGCCGAAAAGTTTCGACAATTCGGTGGAACGAAACGAATTTCATAGGAAATTCTGAAATTCCTTTGTTTCCAATTAAAGCCCTTGATTTGAGTTTTAAACTTTTAGCACATTTTCATTAAATATAAAAAAATTGCTAGAACTAAGGAAAAAAGAGATTGATTCCAAAATTATGTATATATTTTCCAAATAATCAAACTATATCAAATCAAGATTTTATAGTAATTTCTTTTTAGTCAAATAATTTCACCTATATTCTTATTAAAGTTGTAGAGAACTGGAGTTTATTAAACAAATTCAAAATAATTGAAGTGCACAAAAATGTCCTCAAGAACAAGGTTGAATTTGAAAGAAGAAAAACAACGAAAAAAGGTATGATTCTGCACTAGTGACCAATTATTTTGATTTAGAGCAAGTGCAAAAATCTGTTATGTTTTTAAGTTTTCCCATTGAAAAAGTTCGCTTCAACGACAACAAGCACACTTTTAGTAAAATATGTGTAGTTTTACGTAGAAATATTGAATTGATGATCTGTTTTGTTTATTGGAAACTAGATTCACAAAGGCTTTCGAACGATATATGATCCATATTCTAGTGATTTTTTGTTTAATACAGTTTATTTTTCAAATACATAGAGTTTATAGATTTGAAAGGCTTGTTGTGACAGCATGCACACTTTCAGTGAAAAAATCATAACTCTACATAGAAACAACGAATTAATAATCCCCCCCCCCCCCTTTTTTTTTGTTCAAAAGAAGACTCATAAGGCTTTCAAAATAAATATGATTCAGATTATTATCTTTTATATATTAATATAGTTAAGTCATCGAATGTGTGGAGCTTATGTTGGCTTTGCTTTTATATGACAACATGCACAACTTGAGTAAAATGTGTATAACTTTTCATAGAAATATCCGATTGATGTTTCATTTTTTTTGTTGGAAAGTAGACTCATAGGCCTTTTAAATTATATATATTTTGTATTCTATTTATTTATATTTTAATACGATTAAAATTTTCAAATAGCTGAAATTTAAACTATTGAAGGGATTGTCTTCTCCTAATTATATATAGAATTCATTTTATTGATTATTTGTAGATATGGCTCCAAATATATTCACAAAACGAAAGGAAGATATAGGATGGGAGCATGGTGAAATGATTGATAGTAATTGTATGTGGACGAAGTGGAAGTACTGTGGGAAGGAAATGAAAGTCTTGGGTGTGTCATGGTTGAAACAACATATTGCTGGTGGTTTTTCAAATGTTGAGAAGTGTGGAAAATTTTCGGTGGCAATTTCAAGAGCCATGAGAGAGCATCTGAACAACCAGAAAAAAGAAAATCAAGACGTGTTGGTGCAAAAGGCAGCACTTAGAGAGACATTGTTGGGACCCATTCAAAAAAATTTGGACTAGATGATCACTTCGTCAATGAAGAAGAATCCAACGAGTAGATATTTCCAATGGAAATGGAGCATTTAAAGATTGCTATACAACGATCCATCAGAGATATGCATGAAACTGAATCGGGCCTTCGTAGAACTAATCTTCATAGATCATTTCAAGGTCCTAGCTCTTCTCGTCATGCGTAGAAAAAAGATAAATCCTTGTTTGGGAAAGATGTTAATATATTGAAGACAAATTCACAATCAAGGGGGAAGAAAACGAAGGGCTTGACAATTGAAGAAATGGATCATGTCATCTATAGAAAGTATGCATTGAGCAGAAGATACCAAATATGTTGAAAAATAATAACTCTTCAAGTCTGCAAAACATGCAATAGGTAAATGGTTTATGTTTAGCAATATTCCTCCAAATGCGGCTGCTAATCCGTATTATCAAGCTGCTATTGATGAAATTGCAAGAGCATGTGTTGGGGTGAAATGTCCAACACCTTATGAGATAACCCTAACCATTCCTATGTTATTTCTATAATAATCCGTTCCAAATGTCATGCTTAGCGTTCCAACTTGTGTTACTAATTTGTGTATTTTACCTAATTCTGACAATATCTCAATATCCGTGAGCCGGATCAACACCTTTTTTAAACGCATACAAGATTATGATAAGATTTCGTATCTACCCGTTTGATTTTGAATCAGATGGCCGGATTGAAGGATGCAATGATTCTTCCAATGAAGAACACTGACCGGGAACAATATCTCGATATCCGCTTATGGAAATTTTTCTAAACCGCATATAATGTATTCTTGTGTGTGTTAAATCAAATCTAACAGTCTGACTGTAATTTTGACGGTCTGATTAGGCGATGCAGTGCAACAATACAAGATGTCAGTTCAATCTGTGAAATACTAACAAACTTAATTATACAAATATACTTCTCGTTGTGAACGTGTGTCTATAATTTGAAAATCACTATATATTTTCAAATTCTTTAAATATCCAATTGTATACCTTTATTCAATCAGATGAATGTTCGGAACGTGTTTTTCTTAATTTATATTTATTATCCAAGAAGATCAAATTCTTTTTGCAATACATATTGGAACGGTTCGATATGGAAATATGAATGGTCACTATGTACAAGTAAGAAAACGACGCTGTTTTGGTATTTAGGAACGGTACAAGTAACACAGGTCATATTAAATGACCGTTCCTATTTAGGTCATTATCAGTACTATCTCTTAAAACGTCATCGTTTTAAGACAGAAACGACGTCGTATTTGTAATTTGGATTGATTTTAGGAATGGTCTGACAAGATACGACCGTTCCAAAATTCTGATTTAAATTCAGCACTGGGCCAATTTTCTTTCATTTTTTCTGGATCTCCCTCTCCCTCTCTCTCTCTCTCTCTCTCTCTCTCTCTCTCTCTCTCAGCCTCTCACTCCCACTCTGCCGCCTCCTCCTCATCCGTCGCCACCTCTGCCTCATCCGTCGATGCATCTGCCTCATCCTCCGCCGCATCTGCCTCATCAGCCGCCTTTGTACCCGCGGCCTCCGCCTCTTCGCCTCCTCGAACCCCAGCGCCTCACCCTCCATCGCCAACACCACTACCAAGTAGGGTTTCCAAAAACCCCGATTTTTTTTTCTATTTTGCATTTCTGAAAATGCATGTACATTTCTGAATTTAATATTATGTAATGTCCAATTTTCTGTTTTGTAAATTTCTGTAAATTGTTTAACTTTATGTAATTTATGTAAATTGTTGAATTTTTTGTAATTTATGTAAATAGTTGAATTTTCTGTAATTTATGTAAATTGATGTGTAAATTTTGTATTTATGTAAATTGTTTAATTGTTTATGTAAATTTCTGTGTAAATTTTTGTAATTTGATGTGTAAATTAATGTAATTTCTATAATTGTGTAATTTATGTAAATTTTTTAATTTTTTGTAATTTATGTAAATTGTACAGTAATTTATGTATTTTCTGTAATTTTAGGTAATTTTGTGTAATTTTTATATTATAGGATAATTTTGTGTGATTTCTCTATAATTTTGTAATTTAAAAAAAAACTGAAAATTCTGTACATTTTCTGTAATTTTAAAAAATTCTTAAAAATTTCTATAAAATTTGAAATTTTTAATTTTGTAATTTTTAAAAAGTTTCTGTCATTTTTATGTATTTTATATAATTTTTTTGTAATTTCCTGTAATTTTCTGAAAAAATAAAAACCTGATAATTCTGTACTTTATAAATTTGTTTTGTCATTTATATGTATTTTTTGAAAATTTGTGTATTTTTCTGAAAAAAAAAACCTGAAAATTCTGTTATTTTTCTAAACTAAAATTAAAAATTGTGTAATTTTTAAAAATTTTCTGTCATTTTTATGTATTTTTTGAAAATTTTCTGTAATTTCCTGTATTTTTTTGAAAAAATTAAAACCTAAAAATTCTATTATTTTTCTGAAAATAAAATTGAAAGTTCTATAATTTTTATAAAATTTCTGTCGTTTTTATGTATTTTTTGAAAAATTTCTATAAAATAAAATCCTGTACATTCTGAATTTTCTGTGATTTTTTTGGAATTCATGTGTAATTACATATAATATTTATAAGGATATAGAAAAATATTGATACTAATTATAATAATATAAATCATCTTTTTTCGAAAAATTTTGGAATTTATTATAAGTATATAGGAAAATAGAAGGATTTAGTGCAATTTTAGGGAAGATTTTTTGGATTTTGTATATATTTTAGGAAATATATGTAAAATTTAGTATACATTTTAGGAAAGTATTTTGGGACTTAGTATACATTGTAGAAAAAATTTCATAAAATTTTGGGATTTAGTATCCATTTATTAAATTAATTGGGGACTTAGTATAGAATTTTGGGTCTTACCTTACATTTTTATTTTGAAAATTTAGAAAATTATCATTATTGAAAAATAAATTGATACTTATATTTTTAAAAATTCATACCACTATTTTTTTTAAAAAACATGTAGATTATGTCTGGTCAGGATTTCCCATCTCGAGGAGGTGATCGTGGTCGTGGCCGCGGTCATGGCTCAGCGGCCACACCGCCGGTGGGTGTTGCTTCCCAGGGTGGGGAAGCAGTATTCCGACCACCCACACCACCACCACCGGCAGAGCAGCCAACTGCAGCACCACGTTCGGATCAATAGCCCGATCCGTCTACTCCTGCAATTGTCGAGGAGGCTGCCGGACCATCTACTCCCGCACCGGCGGTAGATCCGGCCCGTCCATGGGCTGCACCAACCCCACCTGCCCCACCACTCCCCCCACCATCCGCGCGTCAGTATAGCACCCTCACCGACGCCAGGTATATATATATATATATTTAAAATATTTCTGTAATTTAAATTATTATTTTTATGCCATAATAATTATTATATAATTTCAGAGCTGAGCGAAAGATACATGAGCGCATGTACGCGGTGGTGTGAGGATACTATCCCCACCCTTGGGGCTGTTTGCGCCAGGTGCCGCTAGAGCACCAACATTTCTGGTTCGAGAGCTTGAAGGTAACATACTTTAATTTCAGTTTAACGGTATCAACTGAATTTTTATATTAAATATTTCAACAATTTTTTTTTACAGATCACATACTGGTGGGACTGCGACGACGAGTCCATGTTCAAGAGCTTCCATATGTTTGCCGGGAAGTTCGTCCTCGCCAGACAGTCTCTGATGATGACCTCTAGCTGGCGAACGAAGTCTGGCGCTAGCTCCTGCTCTACTGGGACATCCAGGAGTTCAAGGACGAGTGTGGTCGATAGCCAACCCAATTGCATCCTCTACTGTGTACCGGGGGGGTTCTGCCTCCGTCGGGATGCACAAGAGGAAGATGGTAAGAAATTTTAATTTTTTAAAAGTATTCATCATTATTAAATTAAAATTGTAATAATTGTTCGTTTTTTTTTACAGGAGACGTAGTTCGGTTGGCCAGTCAAGCAGATGGAGTTATTCTCCAGATGCTATAAGAAGAAGGCCGACAATGGCTGGAGTGGCCTGAGGACAGCGGAGGTGGCAGTAAGCTTTGAATTACATTTTCAAATTTTTTTCTTTTAATTTATGGAAATAATAATAATAATAATAATTTACTATTTTTGTAGGAGACATTCCAGAAGTTGTTGGAAGATCACCAGTCTCAGGCCATGATCGATCCTGGGGATCGTCCGGCAGAATCAGAGGGCTCGGTGGCGCAGACCGAGCAAGAGTTGTGGCTGGTTGCAGTCGGGCACAAGAACAAGGGCCGAGTATTGGGTCTTGGTTCTGAGGCCCACGACCTTAACTAGTCCTTTACGTCGCCATCACCTCCGCCACTGCCCGCGTCGAACTTGGAGGATCGCATAGTCCAGCTGGAGGAGATGATGGTCGATATGATGGGTATGATGAAGACCCTGCAGACCAACAACTCCGTTGCCGGCCCAAAACGGCCTCCGACAGACCCCAACCCCCAGACGATGACGACATGGAGCACGACGAGGGGGGTGGGGTGTAGATTTAGGATTTTTTTTAAATAATTTTTGTAATTAAATTAGATAATATTTTTATTTAATATATTTTTTTCAAATTATGCATTTTTTGGTATTTAAATAATAATTATTTAACCAAATTCAAAAATATTGTTAATAATTTAATATATATTTTAATAATAATTATTATTATTATTATAAAAAAATTAATGATTCATTTATTTAAGAACGGTCCTTAAGATGGTCATGGAGCTCATAAAAATCGACGTAACCGTTCCAACTGGTTACCGGTTTAATGAGCCGACCGTTCCTAAAATCGTATAAAAAAAATTCCAAATTAGGGGCAGGTCGTTCATAAGATTAGTCCAAATTCAATGGTTTCGTTGTATAGTTAGCGTTCTAAATCGAATACCTAAAATCAGCCCAAACACGTATTCCAAATAAAGATTATAAAATTGTTTCTACGTTCCTTAGCAAAGCAGGTCTACGTGTGTTCCAACCACCGTTCCAAAATCTATCCCCAAACTTATAGTACACCGTTCCAATTTGTATTTCAGAATCAGTGGAAAAATGTATCTCCAATATATTATGTCCGCTGCAATCCTTGTTCCAACGATCGTTCCAATTTACGTGATTTACGATACATGTCACCATTCCAAATATTAACAAGGTGTTCCAAATATACAAATTATACATTCATACACACCAAGGTAATTAGGAACGGTTTCTGCATTGTAGGCCAAAAACAATTCCAATATAGGAATGGTCTAGGTGGAACCATTCTTAAATATTAGGAACGCCTCTAGTTTCAACGGAAGGCTAACCGTTCCATAACACTTCCTAATCGAGGTCCAAAATCATCCAGTGATCTATTTACCGTTCCAAACGAAAAAAAAAAGTTCCTATTTCCGTTGCAATTCCCGCAGTTTTTTGTACTGTACTGGACCTATCTTGGATGCAAAGCTTGAGGAGATTCAAGAATACGTGAATGGTTTTAAAAAGAAGTGGGAAATGTATGGTGTGACTATTATGTGTGATAGATGGACTTCGACCACAAAGCTATCAATTATTAACTTTTTAATATATTGTGATGGAAAAATTGTATTTCACAAGTATATTAATGCTTCCAATTATGATAGAGACGCAAACTACATATATGAGCTTATGGATGATGTTCTCGAGGAGATAGACGAAAAATATGTAGTACAAGTGATAACTAACAATGGTTCTGCATACAAAAAAGCTGGAGAATTATTAATGAGAAAACGGAAGCATTTATATTGGGCTTCCTACTTTGCTCATTGCATTGACTTGATATTGGAAGATTTTGCTGAGAAAACAACAGTGAAAGTTGTCATTGAGCAAGCAAAGAAGATCTCTAATTTCATATACAATCATGGTAAGGTGCTTTATATCATGCGAAAATACACTGATGGAAAAGAGCTTCTTCATCCTGGTATTACACGTTTCGCCACTAACTATATATCGATGGAAAACATTCTTGAGCAAAAGTCAAATCTACAACGGATGTTCACCTCAGAGGAGTGGTCGAAGAATGCAGATAGTAAAGATCCAAGTGGAAAAGCAATTCAAGATGTTATTTTGAACTCGTCATTTTGGAGTAGTGCAGAACTTGTTTGCAATTTACATGCACCTGTTTCAAGAGTTCTTTGTACAGTAGATGGTGAGAAAAAAGCTACAATGGGATATGTGTTTGAAGGAATGAGACGTAGCAAGTTAGCAATTGAATCAGCTCTTCCAAGATCACACAAGAAATATTGTGATATCATTGATAGGCGTTTAAAGAATCAAATGATACATGATATACATCTCGCAGGTAACAATTGTTGGTGTGACTGTTATTTTATATTTTCTTCAATATATATTATAAGGTTCAAAGATATTTAATCAGTTGAATATTTATTAGTATGACTAATATTTATTTTCTTGATACAGCATACTAAAATCCCGCATACTATTACGAGTTGGAACTTTCTCACAATCCAGAGCTTTTGGATGCGTTGAAGAAAGTAGTGGAAAAAATTGAAGCAGATGCTAATATAGCTACACTAGCTCTTTTCGAGGTGCATTTCGCAAGTACTCTATTACCTTAGAGTGATTATTATTTTTTAAATGTTGTAAGAAGTAAAACTAGCCTATATTAACTAGTTCAATGATAATAACTTGTTAGCTAAAGATTATAATTTTTTTTTGAGAATATTTATGCACGTAACTTAATCACTATGAAATCATTTTTGTTGACTAAATGTATCCTTATTATGGGAAATATATTCGAGAGGCCATGTATGATTTTACTGATTCAACAGCCATTCGAGGAAGAAAAAAAATTGATCCAGGTATAATATAAAATTATTGTTATTATTGTCGTTATTGTTGTTGTTGTTATGACTATGTATTTTAAGTTATACTAAACTATTACCAACAACATTGCAGTGGAATGATGGTTTATGTATGGCACTGAAGCTCCTAATCTAAGAAAAGTTGCTCTATGAATACTATCTCAAAATGCCTCATCCAGTGAATATGAGAGGAACTGGAGCATATTTGCGCTTATACATACTAAAGTACGTAACCGACTTAACTACCAAAAGTTGGAGAGATTAGTCTATGCTCATTATAATATGATATTAAGGTTGCATCATCTTATTAAGGACAAATGAAAGGTTGATCGGAAATTTCAGCCAATTGACTTAGGAGAGATATTTGATGATGATGATGTGTTGTCTGAATGGCTAGATGATCCAGGAGATGCTCTTCTGGATGAAATTGATGATGATGGACAACCAGTTCGGCCAAACACCTTTTTAGCTACATGGGCTGAAAGACCAAGTGGCCCTTCCAGAAATAGTTTGGATCAGATAAAGGAGGTGAAAAACATTTGATTGATGAAGATGATGAGTCTGGTTTCTTAACAAGTAGAATTGAGGATATCGTTGGAGGTGATAATGATAATGATGATACATGTTGTTTTAACAAAGAGAAAAATATTGATGAAAATGACAGAGGTTCTTCACATGGAAATCAATCTCAGGCTAGTCCATATGGCTTTTATTTTACTGAAGAGCAATATTTTGATCATGCCACTCAAGATGAAGATCATGGTAGTCGTAGATCAAAATCTTATGTCTAGAGCTTTCTCAATTTGTTGACATTTTGCAAACTATGTAATAGGGGCATCAACTTTTTTTTTTTCTTATTATTTTTGGTTTTATAGTTTATTATTTAAGTTACTTATAACTTGTTGATCATGTCCTCGTGAACACTTGATTTAATACCATATGTTTGTTACTCGATGAAACTTGATTAATAATTCATGTAGGAAAGTCAATTTTAAGTTGATTATTGACTAGAATAATAGAAATAGCTTAAACTTACTTTGTTTCTCATGATTCTCGTTTGTTTCTAGTATTCTGAAGCATTTCTGAAATATTTCTATTTCGAAACTTTTCCAATATTTTGCAGCTCGAAATTGGTCTACGAAATGAAACTTTAATCCATGATTGCAGTAGATATTGTTATATTTTTTTCATTAGAAATAAGGATGAAGCCTTAGATAAATTTAATTTTGTTTAAAAACAAAGCAGAAACCCAAACCGGTAAGAAACTTAAACGATTGAGGTCCGATAGGGGAGGAGAACATGAGTCGAGTGCGTTTCATGAACATTGCCAAAATTTTGGCGTAGTTCATGAAGAAACTCCTACATATTCACCTTCGTCTAATGGAATAGCTGAACGAAAGAATAGAATGTTTAAAGACGTGATTAACAGTCTTTTGTTAAACTTTAGGTTACCTAAGTATTTGTGGGGAGAGGCTTTCAATACGGCTTGCCATATTCTGAATAGAGTCCCTCCAAAACACAATATGAGTACTTCTTTCGAATTATGGAAAGGTAGAAAATCGAGCCTCAAATACTTTCGAGTGTGGTGTGTTGCCTAGCAAAAATGCTAGTCCTAGAACACAAGAGAAAGAAATTGGGCCCTAAGACTGTTGATGTTGTGTTCTTGGGCTATGTGGAGACAAGTCTCCTTGAGCTTATTATTAAATTAGAAATTCCAGGCATTGAGGTCAACACAATAGTCGAGTTTCTTGATGCTACTTTTCTGGAAGATGTATTTCCTATGAAAACTGGAATACCTCAAAGTGTTTCGCTTGATGATTCACTTGCCTCCACTTCTATTCTTGAACATGTGGGAAAGATGTCAAATGTGGACGTTAATCCTAGTAGTACTAGTCCTACTCATGAAGAGTCAGATGGACCTAAACGGAGTAAGAGAGCTAGGATTGTCAAGGACTTTGGAAGTGACATTGTCACTTACAATATCGAAAACGATCGTGTAACCTTCAAAGATGCTATGGCTTCTTCTGAAGTCAAGCAGTAGAAAGAAGTTGTCAAAAGTGAGATAGACTCCATTGTCTCTAATGGGACACAGGTTTTAGTCGATCTCCCTCCAGGGTGTACTACAATTGGGTGTAAGTGGATCTTTAAGAAGAAACAACCAGATGGGACCAGCGATAAGCTTAAGGCCAAATTGGTGGCTAAGGGTTTTAAACAAAAGGAGGGAATAGACTAATTTGATACTTATTCTCCAGTAGCTCGGTTGACTACATTTCGGGTGCTTATAGAACTTGCTTCGGTGTATAATCTTCTGGTTCACCAGATGGATGTGAAAACAACCTTTTTGTATGGTGAACTCGAGGAAGAAATATAGATGGATCAGCCTGAGGGATTTGTATCTCATGGTAATGAGACCAAAGTTTGTAAGCTTGTTAAGTCTCTCTATGGACTTAAACAAGCACCCAAACAGTGGCATGAAAAAATTGATAAAACTATTCTTGCGTTTGGCTTCACTGTAAACGAGAATGATAAATGTATTAACTGTAAGGTTAAATGGGATAAGATTATCATTTTATGCCTGTATGTAGATGACATTCTGTTAATAGGATCATGTTAATCAATAGATTAGATTGAGAGAGAAATAGAGAAATGCACTTGTCCCACATAGGAATATGATGGAAAAGTATGGAGCATTTGATAAGTATACAAGTTGTATGTGGAGGTGAGTGTTTTTACACTCAAATTTTGTGTCCCACATTGAAAGTTTATGTACAACATAAACTCCTTATATTAAGTTCAATGTACAAGTGATATTTGAAGTGTTATGGAGAATAGAGTGAACATGGGGTTGCCCCACACGCACGCCGATGCCCGTCCCGCCCCAACTCCAGCTCAGGTCGCGGGTGTTAGTGCGAAAGTCTCAATATATATCTTTTTGCAGCAAAAACCATTCAATTTATCTGGATTAAAAATAGAAAACTGTTTCAGGTTTTAAAATTTTAAATTTGCAATTTAACACACCTGAAACTGTTGTCCAATTTGCCTATTGTTTATGTTGAGTTTATTACCTATTTTAATTCTATCTTAATGAAAAATATCATTTTGAATGCCAGATTTAGACCTGGTTTAAAATCTGCATTGATGGTTTTGCCTGATGCTTAAAGGTGATCAACGCCACAATTTATTACTGCTAAAAGCCTTTGCCTATAAAAGGCTGCATAGGCTCACACTTCAGAACATACCTCTCAAAAATTTGAGATAGTCTCTCTAAGTTCTTCTCTCTATAATTTTCGAAGCTTTGCTCTCGGTTTTGATCCCTTAAATATGAGCTTTTGAGCTCCTGTTTCAATCGGTTTTTAAGTGTTGTTTGAGGTGTTTTTCGGTACAAGTGTAGTACTTAAAGAACGGTAACCTTCTTATACTAAAAGAAATTGTGTAGTACCCGGTGCACAAACGGACAAGGCGTATAGTTTCTTCAAGGCAAGCCGATAAAATCTGCGATTCGATTAATTTCTATTTTGGATTGAAAATTGTTACGATACAATTCTCGTTGTAAGTCTTCTTTTAAAGCTTATGTTAAAACAACATATCTAATTGTTATCGTTTTGTTTTAACGTGTTTGTTGTGTTTTTGGTTTCAAAAACTATTTTGTAAAATCTTATTGAATTTCAAAACGTTACTACGATTGTTCATACTTTTTCCAACAAAAAGTTTATAAGTCCCTTTAAAATAAGTAGGAATTTCTTAATTCACTTTTAAAATCTTAACAACTTCATTCAATTATGTTAATAGCTCTATAATCTTATTTTATTCGAACACTTCAAAAACTTATTTTTAAAACATAAAATATATTATAAGCTCCAAATATATACATATAGGATGGATGAACTTATAAAATGCTTTAAATAAGCTTAGGCAGGCACCCTCCAACAACTTTATTAAAACAATTTATAAAATGTTGCAAAATATTTTATAATTGTTTTGGGAAACAGGCCGTTAAACTCTTACATTTTATAAGATCTGAAAATAAGATAGAAGAGCTTACATGCTCTTTTAGAAAAAAAAAATACAAAGTTAGTTCAGCTTTAATTACAAAATTTCATTACTAACATCTTACAGTTTGCAAAAACTTATTTTAAAAATAAGATCTAATATTTTATAAGCTTTAAACACATCTTACCAGATGTACGAATTTCTAACGTCTTTTAATTCAATTTAAGGGAGAATTACATTTACACCCCCTCACCTATGATTTATTTATACAAATCAACTCTTTTTTTGAAAAGTTATACATACACTCACCAAAAACATCAACATTATTGACAGAAACCATCCCCGCTTTTCGAAAAAGTACACATACACCCCCAAAAAACATTAACAACATTACAAACTACTCCTACTTTTTTACTACCATAGGAATTTTTGTGATTAAACAAAAACTAAGAATAATTTGTGTAAAATAAACCATAAAACATGGAATGTAAATAAAATTAACCTTAAATTCAACCAAACACCCTCTCAACATGGAAAAGGGTGAAGAAGTGGGACTTGGGACATGGAGTAATTTGTAAAAGCAGCATCATGGATCCCTTGGAAAAGATAAAGTGAAAGCAAGTCTTAGGATTTATTAGAGGTGATTTGCAACATCACTTTACACAACTTTTCTTTTTCTATAAGAGGCCCTTTAGCTTTATTAAGATCATGCAGCAACAATATGTCCATATTCTTTTGTTTGGGGAGGGGCAAAAGGAAAGAGGGAAAGAAGCAACTTTCTTGAAGTGGGGTCTTGTCTTGAGACCTCATAATGTTGGATTCACAATTATTAAAGCATCAATTTCATATTCAAGACAAAATTACGTCGAATACTCCCTCAAATTAGATCTAATTATATAAATAGTTTGACTTTGTTTAGTCTCTCTGATCATTTTTCAACAAAAATATGTGTTCGAATTTTAACTTTTTGGAGAGTAAAATGACAAATTTAAGTTAGATTTTCCCTCTTTAATCCTTGAAGTTTGTAAAGTTATCCATTAGTCATATTTTTGGGTAGGAAATCAAGTTTTTTATATTTTTGTATGCTTAATATGATGTAATTATCTTGCATGAATAATGAAAATTTTGGACTCTTTTAAACAGAATAATACCATATTGCTTAATGTAAAATAAAATAGCCTCTATTTTTCTCATTTTCAAAAGTTACAAATAAATAAAAATTGTGAATAAATTTTGTAAAACTTATCTAATATGACAAAAATAACAAAAAAAATTCTAAGTCAGTGTTTTTTAACCTTAGGAGTTAAAAGATAAATCTAAGAAAATTAAATGTTAACAATGTTTATTAAATTGAAAGCCCAAATATTTAATAAATATTATTTAATTATTAGATAAAATATTACTGACTTTTAGATTTTTTTAATTATATTTCAAATTAGATAAACTTTATAAAATTGATTCATATTTTTTTTTAACTAGTGAAAATGAAAAAAGAGACTATTTATTCTAAGTTAAACAATATGTTATTCTTATATTCACAAGAGTTTAAAGTATTCATTATTCACATAAGATAATTACATCATATTCATCATACAAAAATATAAAAGAGTTATTTTCTGCTTAAAATAGGAATAATTTGATAATTTATAAATTTAAGGGACTAAAGTGATAAAATCAAACTTAAATCGATCATTTGACCCTCCAAAAAGTTAAAATCCGACCACATTTTTCTCAGAGATGGTCAGGGGATCAAATTGAGAGAAAAACTAAAAATTAAGGATGTCAAAATCAAAAATGATACTCGGAAAACTAAGTAATTCTAAATAAAAACTTAAATGACGAAATATAGCATTTACTCGATAAAGAAAAGAAAGTGAATAATGTTGTGTTTGGGTGGATGGAGTTAGATTCAAGGACTTCGAATTCGTAACAACATATCCATCAAGTTTGTTTAGTTAAATCCATGTTATAAAGGATTTTCAATCTCTCTTTTATTTTGAAATTTTTCTTGTGACATTCAATAATGCAAGGATATTTTAAAAGATTATTTGGTGTAGTGTTGGACACTCCTCGAACACATGCTGAATATATATAGGACATGGCATTCGAGTATTCCAAAATATAATATAAAAAGTAAAAAAGGGATACAGTGTCGAATACGTCAGTTGACGTGTGCAACACATTTTAGATATGTAAATTGGTGTGTCCGATACATTTTGAACACGTTTAGAAATTTTTTTTTATAATTTAAAAAAGTTTTAAATTATCTTTTAAAAAAAAAAGAGTTTTTGACTGAATACAAAAGAAAAGGAATCGGTTTAGTTCTCTCAGACTAAAATTTGGGATGAAATCACTAAAAATTCGAGAGATGATTATAATAATTTAACTAATTTGGATCATTAGAAATTCTTCATTACTTACTTTTTAAAATAAATCAATTATGTATATTTTAAGCCATGTATTTTGATTATGAATTTAGATGTAAAACATGTTTATTTTATGTTTTATCTTAATATTTTTCATATTGTATATTTTAATTTTATGAGAAATCGAGAATATATAATAAAAAATATATTATATATAGTTGTGTTAATGTCGTATCGTATCCTAATTTTTTAAAATAAATTATGCTGCCGTATCCGTATCGTATCATGTCCATACATCATAAAATGACATTGTAATGAATTTCAAATTGATTAAACAGGGAGATGGGATTAAGGGATGCCAATATTAAATGGGCCAGAGTTGGACAAAATAAACAGTTCTATTTAAGAAAGCCATATAATGTGGAATAAAAGGCCCATTTTGTCATGCTGTTGTCTTTATAGAATGGGCTTTGTTTGCTCGAAATGGGCTTGAAGGCCCAATCAACATGATTAAAGAAACTGTTAAGAAAATGAACGCTGCAGAAGCCCGTCTTGACTGAGGTCCCATGAACAAATATTAAATCATTCGGTCCAGTTTCACTAAACGTGTGAATACTTGTTTGAAGTTGTCGTAATTTATAATTTCGTTAATAGTTGTAAATCAAATATTATTCAGGATTATATTGATGTGAATGAGTTTTGTTGCAGTTTATTATTAGTTAAATTTGAATATTGTTGAAAAATAATTGATGTAATGATTCATATATTCTTACAAATAAAAATTAAGGATAATTGCATAAAATTCTCCCGTGTTTTCGAAATTCAGTTAAAAATACCCTGTGTTAAAAATATAGTCAAAAAATCCTTCATATTTTTTAAAATAATGCACATTCTTCCCTGCCGTTGATTTTCTTTAACGTAGTTAAAATTTTTAGTAATTTGCTCGTTATGTCCTTATTTTAATAGCCATTGATTTTCAAAAGTAAAGATGAACGGTCTAAATTTTAACAAATTAAAAAAAATATTTTTTATTTATAATATACAATTATACATATATATATATATTATCCATACATATATATATACAATATATATAATATTGTATATATTTATATATATCACACATATATATATATGAGCGACGGCGACGACAACCTCAAAGGTCGCCGCCGTCGTCGCCCCCACAAGCAGGAGGTGACGACGCCCGTCGCGGCCCAGAGCTGGGTCGGCGACGAGCGTCGTCGCCCAAGACGTCGCCACCCTGATCTGGGCGGCCGCGCCCCCTCACCGTGTAGGGGCGAGCGGAGGCGATGGGTTGGAGGCGCAGACGAATAGGTGGTGGCGGTTGGGGGGGGCACTTGGGGAAGACGACACTGTTTTCTTTCTCTTTTTTGTTGTATTTTTAATTTTAATAAATTTTAATATAATGAATTAAATTAATTATGTATTTTTATATTTAAATACCATTATATTGAAATACAAAAATTTATTTATTGTATTTTATTATAATATAATTTCAAAATATACTCAACACAAAATCAAGTTAATTAATAATATTTAAAAATAAAATCATGTGTTTTGATTTTAAAATTTATAAATATTATAATACCTAAAAATGTCATATTTATATATATTAATAATTTGATTTGATGTAATAATATTTTTTCATATAAATATTAATGAATATTAATTATTTAGTATCATATATTTTTAGTAAAATATGAAAAGGGTAAAGAATTAAAAAAAAAAATAAAGAGGGAATAATTGCATAAAATAGGGATAAGTTTGTCCATTTAACAAGGTCAAAAGGCTGAAAGTGGATCAAAATTATATTCCACTCGCATTTTGAGCGAGTGTAGACCATTTTCCGTTTTTTTTAATAGAGAGGGTTTTTTGCAGGATTTATAATTATAGGGAGTCTTTTTTTATTATTTAATTAACACATGTAGGTTTTTAACAATTTTCTTATAACACAGGGGGTATTATGCAATTATCCCTAAAAATTATAATACAACTTGTAATCAAAACCTCTCCTACAAAAGAGAGATAATGTCAATTCAACCAATTATTAATCCGAGCGCCCCTAGTTTTAAGACGCAAATTCAAATAAATACCGGTTTAACACAAAATCTTGCATTATTAACAAGAAAATTAACCAAAAAACAAAAGGGGCAAAAAATAAACTGAAGAATGGAATTCAATTATTGATTCTCATTAGATACTACACAACAAGTAACACTGTTCTCAGCTCTCTTCCTGACAGGAAATGGTTTAAACAACATTTGTCTCAACTTCTAACATTAAATGGTAACAAATTCCAAAAGTTTCTTAGAAAAAAAGATCCTATTGAAGAGATTACCTGGTCACAACCTAGGCCATAACTTAAAGAAACAATATTAGTGTATGCTAATACTACAAGAACTCGACGAGGATCGAATATCGATCTCACTCACAGTCAAGAAACGGTGGCTCAATTGGGATATGATTAGCAGCACGGTAGATTTTCCATCGACAGCAGGAAGTTGCAAGTTGAATATATTGAAGCAGCAGCGGCCTGGATGGCTAAATCCTTGTCTGAGTTATCTGCTTCTCCTGATCTGCTTACAATGCACGTCATGGAATGATCAGAAGACTGTATAATCATCGGCATGTGGGCAGATAAAACAAGAAAACCAGTATATAGTGATGTAAAACGAGAAAAAAACTGAGTCTGAGGTTATCATGCGGGCTTTGTTTATGTAGGAGAAGGTTGTTTCCGTCTAGAAGTTTCTATTTTGAGTTGATTTTTGAGAGTTCAGGACGTGTAAACGTGTACGAATGAAATAGAATTGAACGGCTGCATATGAAGAACATTTAACTTATGGTTGATAGAAATATGTCTGATGCTTCAGGTGTCGATAAGATGTTTTAGTGTTTTACCTGTTGTCGTTTCCTGTTGGACCTGTCGGCTGTGGAGCATGAGACAACGAATTCTTATAGAGGCCCTTCTCGCAATGCAGCATCATTTCTTTCACTTGGTTCAGCCAACTTTCCTGATAGTTCAGAGATCAGCTATATA
Organism: Sesamum alatum; assembly: GCA_034509735.1. Classification (NCBI taxonomy): domain Eukaryota; kingdom Viridiplantae; phylum Streptophyta; class Magnoliopsida; order Lamiales; family Pedaliaceae; genus Sesamum; species Sesamum alatum. Next base: position 50,034,362 of record JACGWO010000003.1, read on the forward strand.
TTAGTTAGTGACAAAGCAATAAATCAAGAAAATGAAAAATTCGATCATGGGGAGGGCGATGAAAATGTGGAACGTGGAAGTTGAAACAATTGCTTCATAGACACACAATTTTAGCGGAGGTGTGGCGTCAATGAAGTAAGGAAACATCAATCAGGAGGCAGAGAAGCAAAGCTTCATTTGAATACTGAGAATGTCTAACTACTCATTCTGTCAAAAATGAGACAAAAATGAGATATAATAAAGGATATTGTATTCATAACAACGTCGAGTAAGAGAGGAAGCTAAACAAGTTGAGAATGCATGCGACCAGGTGGAAAAAGAGAGCTCGGAAACATGTCCATGTGATGCACAATATACATGAAATTTGTATAACTAGCAGCATCTCTTACCAGATGGTTTTCCTCGTCAGACAGTGCTTTATCCATTTGTGCAAAGAGAGTGTTCCATCGAACAGAATGTGCATCAGCCGTTGCTTGGTCAGGATGGCAGAAGGTAGAACCTTTTGTCATGTATGCTTCTTTGTCTAGGTTAGATGAAAATTCTCTCGACATAAGGAGGGGTAATTCTGTGGTAATTACAGCCCGAACCCTTTTCCTACTCCGTCTTAGTGCTGCAAATAAACAACAATCTCTGTCGTAAACATGTTGAACGCCTTAATGTTTCAGTTCATTCAGAAGATAAAAGAATACCTGCAAGACGTCCTCTTATATCTTGATTCAGAAGTTCCAACCACTGGGAAGCTACATTGGCAGCTGAAAATTAAGCAAACGATGTCAGCTTTAACAGTTTCTTCGTGTTAATTCTGCCGTAGTCATCAGCAGGACATGAAAGTGGAAAAATATATAATATTTAGAAGAAAGTGGTGAATTTATTCATATAACCAATTGCTCGATTTGGTGAAAAATAAAATGTGGCGTGAGCTCATGCTCAAAACGTTTCGTTTGACCACCTTTCAAGCTACCATGTTTCAAGCGACAAAAACCAAACGAAGGAAATAACTGAACAACCTTTAACAGAAAGTGAAGTAACGCTGCTAAGGTCGGCTGATTCCTCATTCGACAAACAGCTAGCATCCCCTGTTGCAACTTTTGCAGATGACGACAGCTTTAGAGCAAGTTTATCATCCTCATTTCCTATGTTGCATTGTGAAGGCATCCATGAAAAAGTCCTTGTGTGCCCTGTACATGAACCGCCATTTCCTCTCGAGACCTCAGTATTTGGATAAACCGACTTAGAAAACAAAGCATTATCACTCATCTGCCTTCGTCCTATTAAAGTATCGCCATGACTGAATCCAGATACATTGCTTCCTGAACGATGCACATCTCCAAATTCCTTCCTTGCAGTGAGTTCTTGCGGACCACTCTTGATTTGATTATATTTCTTGCTTCCAGAAAGTCGGTTTTCACTTCTTTCCGACCTCACTAACGCTTCTATAATAGAGTGAACCTGTTTACTGTTTCTTACATGGTTAATAATTCCAGGATTTAGCCCGTTAAGCAAACCACTTGGAGCAGCAACCCTTGCAAATCTATCAACCTGTTCTTTCTTTGCAAGTTCAATCTTCTTCTTCATCATCATATCATTATTGAATTTCTTCCTCCCACGTGGCTTTGGAACTGGCATCGGCATAGCTCCATGAAGAGCAGACATATAATTATTTTGTTTCAACCCTTTCCAAACTCTCATCGAATCTCTTTCATCCAATGGACCTACCGAACTTCCACACTCCGAATCATCCCTCGACTTCATATGCTCATAATTTTTATAGGGATAAAAAGGGTCATTGATTGAACTCGAAATATCTTCAGCATTTAGATCTAAATCAAACCTCCTGCCCTTGGCAGCACCGTCACCACGTTCAACCTCTTCCTTCCCAGAGGTTCGGAGTTTGTCACATTGATGCGATGGAGCCTCATCTTCAACCGCACAGTTAACAGAACCAACATTTACATTAAGATCAAGTGTTCTTGAATCAGAGTCAGCGTCCCGTTGCACCGCGTTGCTTACACCTCGTCCTGCTTGAGCTACACCAGAACTCATCTTTTCAGTTTTTTCCTTTATCTGATGAGATCACTAACACAATCTAATTTTCAAAAGCAACATGAAAAGAACAAATGAATACAGATGCATTCAGTTTTCCCATAAAAAATGTCAATTCTAACAAGAATAGCTTTCTCATTTCAACCATATAAATTCAGTACCTTTTCTAGAAATTAAACCAAACTTGAAAATCCTTCTTAATATAAAAGTTCATCACTCATCACTCACAAACCAGTTGGATTATACACAGTCCAAATCAAGCCCATGAAAATCATAACTTCTACATCAATCTAATCATAAATCCTCAAATCAAAGAATTAAGAACACAAACTATCAAAATCCAAATATAACACTGAACTTCAAGAAAAAGGGGGCAAAATCCATACCTTCAGAGAGGAAAACAGATTCAAGGTCACGCATTTTCACTCTTTTGTGAGAACTGTCGGATGTTTCTTCAATTTCCAGGGCACCCCTTTTCTGTCCCACCTGAACCTTCAAATCAAAACAAAGAACCCTATTCATATAAACAGAACCCAAACAAGAACAAGAACAAAAATCAAATTTCGTTCCCAAAATTCCTACCTTTGGTTCAGATCTATGCCCAGTTAAAGATTCACTCTGAGCCCACCTCTCACCATCCATCAATCCTCAAAAAACACTGAAAAAAAGATCTGTTCAATTCAATCCAAGATTCTAACCTCCAACCCTCTCCGAGCAAAACCCACAAATTCAAACTGAAAAAACGTCAACTTAAATCAATGGAACAAGAGAAAAGATTGCCAAACGATAATGGGCTCGAGAAGAAGTGCAGAAAGATTGAAGATTCTTGATTGAAGTTCGTCAAGAACGCATTTTGAATAAAGATTGGGACCAACCTCTCTAGAGATGTGAAGTAAAGATTTGAATTGCAGAAAAGGAGCGCGCTGAGAAGCGCTTATTATGGTGAAGCTGTGTGTGGGGAATGATTTTGGGCACATGCAAATGAATTTATGTATAACTCCGATATTTGTTTTGATTTATGTTTTTGTCATTCTTTTTATTTTTAATTTATCTTTTTTTGGGTATGTTTCGGTTTTCAAATTCAAATGGAGTGGAGGGTTTAGTTGGGGACCAAAGCTAATCTTGCCGCGCCAACTTTTATCTATTTACAATATGGTCCTCCTACTCTTTTTTGTAATCATTTCGAGCTGCTCAAAATTTTGCCTACTACTAGGTAAAAGTGCAAAACTAGTTCATAGTCTTGACCCGTGTTTCACGAAATTTTAAAATTAATCCTATTTTTCTTTAAAAATTACAAAAAAATCCACACACGGGGTCTTTTTTGCAAGCGTTGGGACATATTTTTAATTAACCCCATATTTCATTAAGGGTATGTTTGGTTTGGGGGCAAAAGTGAAAGTAAAAGAGGCTGTATAAGAAAAAGTTTAGTGTTTGGTTTGGAGGAAGACATGGAGGGGAAGTAAAACTGGATGTATATAAAACTCCTCCGAAGTTCAATTTTGTTTCCGTCCGAAATTGCGCGGAAAAGTGAAAGTATAAGGCAAAAAAGACAAAAAAAAAATACATATTTTATTTTTATTTGTTCTATTGCCCATATTTGAGGGCGTTGGTAGTAATTTTATTTTATTTAAAATGAACAGTTTAGAATAAATGAATAATATATATTTTGATGAATATTTTTATTAATAAAAAATATTATTGTTTTTGTTTGATAAATACTTTTATTAATAAGGTTTTTAAATCTTTATTATACTAAAATTATATTAGCATAATATTAACTTGTTTATTTTCTAATACAAAATAAAGAGAAATGGTTAAACAATAAAATTATAAAAATTAATCTTTTCTTCTCAATTTATTTTTATCATATCAAACAAGGGGAAGTATTTGAGATTTACTCCCCTTCCAATCATACCAAATAATTTGAAGGAAAACTATTATTTTTTTCCCTCTCTTCCCTCTTCTACTCCCCCTCCCTCTTTCACTTCCCCTTTCCTCTCATTTGAACCAAACGAACCTTAAAGTTGCAAAAGGAGTTAAAAAATGTTGCAAAAAAGACCCCCTAAATTTTGGGGGTCCTTTTTGCGACGTGTTTCAACTTTTTTACAATCTGTTTTGACTCTTTTTGCAACTTTTAACGGAATATATGGTTGATTTTAAATTTTCATAAAGTGTGGGGTCAATATAAAATAATCCAAAACTTTTGGGGTAGTTTTACAATTTTGGCACAACTACTACTTGTAGGTTGGGAATGAAAGACTGATGTATATGTCAATATAACTTTTTAAATGTTGCTTTTTCACTTTGAAAAATTTACCATAAAGTTTTTTCATTGATGGGGCAAAGAATATCAATGTGTACAATAATATGTATTGGAATATTTTTATAATCTACTTTTTTTCTACTTTTATCCATACACATTGATAATCTTGCATTTTGAAAATTAGTATTGTTCAAAACATGGATATATGGAAAAAGTTGACGAGTAAGTTGTTTATTTCCTGCGAAACTCACCTAATAAATAAGTGGTTTAGAGAATGCTCGACCGTCCACGGGTGCTTAAGATCGATTTCTATTAAGATAATTTTATAATTTATAATAAAAAGTCGCCCATCGACCACTTATACTATAACGCCTGTAAAGTATTGTAAAATGATAATTTAGCGTACGTCACAGAACGTTTATAATTGGATCCACAGTCGTTGAGGCCTGAATATAATATTGGATAGGTTACAGTTTACACGCCCCAACAATCTTTTCATATTTATTTCTTCTCATCTAAAATTTATAAGCATTTAAAGAAAATCATTGCGATATAAATTAAGGTACATCCAAAATAAAGAAAATAAAAGCAAGACGGAAGGTTCTCAAGAAATCCAAAGAGAGATGGAGAAAAAAAGCATGGCAAGAGAAATGGAGGAGAAACTTCCACGACAGACAAGATATTCTACAAGTAGTTCTACTTACATTTGCAGCAGCAATTTTTTTTTTTTTTTTTTGGTTAATTACAGCTACCTTTCCCAAAAATTGGTATAATTACAAATATTTCTTCGATATTTGAAAAATTATAAATATCCCCTAAAGGTTTGTAATCATCTAACAAAAAACGCATTTCCATCCATTTTATGGATGAACTGATCAAATTGCCCTTATTTGCAAACTAAATAATTCTTAAAATGTTTTGAATTTTTTTGGACTACAATACGTAGAGAGAGGTTTCTTAAGTTTTTTACATAGAGGAGCAATAATGTAATTTGCCTGCGGTTGATTTTTTTACAATTCTAACTAAAAATTCAAGGGCAAATTAATGGTCAATTCCAGGCCTTTGGTTAAAAATTACAAATCTCAGGGGGTATTTGTAATTTTTCAAACAACAAGGGGGTATTTATAATTATGTCAAACCTCAAAAAAGATGGCTATAATTTACTCTTTTTTTCTTGGTTTTATAAAAACAATAATTATATAATTACATCAATGTTTCAAGAAATTAAATAATTGAACAATACATTAGTTCAATTAATACATTACTATAACTAAGAATTACAAAATATTTTCACATAAAGTACATTCAAATGTCCGATGAAACTCAAAACTATGACCTCAAACTTAATCACGGGACATCAGCTTTAACCACTAATTAAGATATAATAGATAGCTTCAAAATTTGTTAAATACCAGGAGATAAAGCTAGTGCACTGATTCTAAGCACATCTATTCTATTGAATTAAAACAAACAAACAAATCCCTTTTTGATTCCAGACTAAACATAGATAAAAATTTATGAATACTTATCAGCATGATCAAGTCTCAGTTTTGTATTATTCCTTCTTGAGTTAACAAAGTTTATCAAATGTTAATTAATACAGACAGCAAAAGGCTCGACAACCATAATTATTCATACAACGGAACACGTGAAAGTTGTCATACATGAATAATTATGATTGATTGAGACTCAAAGTCTCGAAACCCCTTAATAATTATCTACGAATGGACGTACATATATACTTTTGATTCACCTCTGATTATTGCCTGCTATCTGAGAATTATCGATCAAGAACGTGTATAATTCTAATTAACTTTCGATTCTTGGGTCCTATCTATTTTGCGAGTGAATAAGATTAAGGGATAATTATATTTAGGGTTAAATACACTTTGTCTCTCTGAATTATCCTTGCTGTAACATTTATCCCCCTAAACTATCACATGTAACATTTACCTCTTTGGTTGGACAAAATTGCCCCTCATGCCTTGAACAATTATATATTCTTTTGAATATATTTTAGTATTTCCACATTAAATCATCACCAAATTATTTTCTAATGAAAAAGAATTTTTTATAAGTGAAGAATGGTATAATATGTTAATATATATAATAGATATACAACAAATATAATATCCCAACAATTCATATATTTTTTTAAAAAAAATGACAGTGTATATGCTTAATCAAAATTGAAGCACTTTTAGGGAAAAAAGATTAATAAATATATTTTGTCATTTTAAAAAATGGATATGTAATTACTCATTCTTATCTAAAAAATTAAATAGTTAATAACTTAATTTTATTATCAAATTAATAAAAAAAATTTGTGAAAGTTTTTTTTGTGTATTTATTGTACTCATTCATTATTTATTTTGAGTTTGTAAAATAGTTCAAATTATAAAATAAATACTCAAAAAAACTTTAAGTTAAGTAATGAGTGCGCATAATAAATATACAAAAAAAATTCATGTAAAAGATTTTTTTGTTGAGATATTATATTGTTGTGTATCTATTATATATATTAACTTATTATATCATTTTTAATTTAAATGCTTCACTTATAAAAAGAAATAGTTAGAAAATAATTTGATGATGATTTAATGTGCAAATGCTAAAATATATTAAAAATAATATATGATTATTCAAGGCATGAGGGGCAATTTTGTCCGATCAGGGGGCCAAGTGTTACATTTGATAGTTTAGGGGGGTATATGTTACATCAAGGATAGTTCAGGGGGGCAAACCGTATTTAACCCTTATATTTACATCCCCTAATCTATAGTCTATTAACACAAACCACCCATGTCTTTGAATAATTATACATACACCTACTAGAGACGCCAACACCATTTACACAAACCACCTTTATTTATTAGAAAATTACACTTACAATCCCAAAAAGCGTCAAAATGTTAAACAAACTACCCCTACTTTTTAGCTTTCAAGGGTAGTTTCTGTAATCAGTGTAAAAGAAATTGGTGATTCGTGTAAACGAACCATAGATCCGACTGTGTAAATATACTTATCCCTAAGATTAAAGAAAACAAATGCTTATATTTCAATAAAAGACACTTTTGACAAAGTAATTTCAACCATGTAGTAGGACACCGGAACAACGTAATGTGACATACTTAACTATGAAACTTTCCAATTAGCTCAAAATTGACAGCTATTTGAATTCCATCCAACAATTTTGAAACAAGGATAAAGGGATTGGTGAAGGCTACACCCCACCCCACCCCACCTTTGAATTCTACATAGGCTTTGTTTGGTTTTATTTTTGGGTATATTATAACGGGATTACTTAAAATTTATTATAATTATAAATATTTTTTATTTTTGAAAAATTATAATATCGTCATGAAATTAATGGACATAAAACAAATACTTCTCGTGACATTTCATTATAGGGGTATTTGTTCGATGTCTGTTAATTTCAAGAGGTATTTGTTCAACGTCTGTTAATTCTAAAAGGTATTTATAATTTTTCAAATAATGTATAAGTATTTGTAATTATGAAAATCTCATAAGAGATCGTTGTAATTTACTCTATATTTTTTACTTATCCCAAAATATTGTCCTAAACAGATCATCAAGTGTTTGATTGTGTATTCATAAAAATACACAGACAATAGTGTATATTTTGCGGGTCATTGGATGTTTTCTGCAAATGAGCTTGTCTTCTTTTCTTTTTCTTCTTTTTTTATATATAAAAAAAACAAGGGTCAAGTTACGTTTTTAAATCTATAGTTATAAAAAAATTACATGATTATATCAATATTTTAACAAATTGAGTAACTAAATAATACATTAATTCGATTAATATTTCAATATGACTAATAACTATAAAATAAATTACAATAGACACACATAAAATGAGACAAACACCCACATATCCGGTAGGACTTAAATAACTTCCAACTTATCTACATGATCTTAACTTTAACCGCTAACCTAAAATATAATTGGATTATATATCCTACACTATTACCCTTTGTTTGGTTTCATTTTCCCAATGTTTTTGAGACACTGAGAAAACAAAACAAAACATAATATTACTCAAAACACTTTTACTGGGTGTTTTGGCACGTTCTCACATATATTCATACATCCACCTACAAATAAACAATTATTATTATATATATATATACATTTATAAAAATATATAAAAAAAACATGATTTGATAATGAATAGTATTTTTTATCTCCTAATATACAACACAATACATATAAAAAAATAAATATTACTATATACATATATAAATATATATAAAAAAGACATGATTTGACAATGAACAGTATTTTTTGTCTCCCAATATATAACATAATACATACAATATATTTTTACACTATTTAAAATTAACTCCAAAAACAAATCCAAACATACACTATATCTCTAACACACACTTATTTATCTCTATTTTTCTCTCTCTATCTCCACAAATCAAAACAAAACAAACTAAAAATAAAACCAAACACTAAGTTAGTCTTACGGAAAAACACTCAAAATCTCATGCGTGTATCTTTATTTTTCTCTCTCCTTCTTCCAATAATAAATAAAATCAAATTAAAAACAAATCCAAACATAGGCCAAACATTTCCATGGAAGCTTTGTCTGAAGAATCACATCAGAAGATCAACCTAGCAAACACCACCGGCTTGAGCGTCGGAATTCTAATATACTTTTTACAAGTCTTGCAAACAACTTTGAGCGTCCGGAATTCTTCCAAACAACTTTTTTCCCGTATCAACCACATTACCAGATTCAAGAACACAGACTTCAAAACACAAGAACCAGATGAACAAAACTATTTTGGAGAAGGTGAAAAACACTATATATATCATTGATGAATCCAGTTTTGATCAGTATTTTGCTGCACAAAAAATTACAGTAAATCTGAGAAGAATCAAACATCTTTCCCAACCCAAACTCCATCAATGCAACAACCAAGAATCATTGAACTGTTGCAAAGCACTATCCCTAAAACTATTCACCTTCATCAGACAGAAATGTGTGCAGAACCCCAACCCCATCCCACCACACACTCTGTTGGTTTTGAGCAAGTAACAAGCCGGCCCACACTCCACCCCCTTTTCCTGCACAACAATGCCCCAAGCCCTCGTCACCCCATCTCCAAAATCTTGATCTTGATCAGGATTTTGCTCCAATTCCTCAACAAAAATCAGCCCATCTGGGGATCTTGATTCCCCTCTCCTCCATTCGTTTTTCAAAACAGGCCAGTTTCCAGCGACGGCCTTCTCCGTCTGGATCTTGACTCTGCCATCGTTTTCCGAATGGATTTTCACCAGCAAAGGTGCTTGTTTCAGGTTACTCACAATGTCCATCACGGATTCTTGCATCCAAGAATCAATCTTTCCTGAAATACTCGCGTCTTTGCCGTGTGGATCACCCGTTTCGACAACCTCGCCGGGAGGAGGAGAACCGACAACAACAGCTGCTCCTGATGAAGTGGTTGATGCGGATACGTAATTTCGTGGGATTTTCTTGGTGTTCTTGGAGATGGATAGAATTGGGTTGGGAGAAAAGATGTGATTGGATTCGTTTCTTGCAAGGAAAGAGGGGCACAATGATTGCCCTCCTGAATGAGGCCCAACTAACGCCATCTCCAGAAAGAAAGATGGCGATACTCAAACAAATTGGGGAAAATTTTCAGAAGTAGGGTTCTTAGTTGAAGAGGGGAATTGGATGAAAAATCAGATCAGAGAGGAAGAGGAGAGAAAAGGGTCTCGCCTCCGCGTGAAGAAGGAGACTCAGACGATTCCGAATCTTGAGGATGACGAGTGCGTGTCCCAGAATAAAGGGATGCGCTGCTCCTATTTATGAAGAAATCTTTTTCGTAAGGCTGGAGGAAAGTTCTTTCGTTCCTTCCAAGTATTCTAAAAGCGTGTTTGGTTTTGGATCAAATAATTCAGTTCCTAAACACTGAATTTAACGATAAATGTGGAACATATTTAACACCTTCAAGTATTTTAAAAGTGGGATCAATTACATTGACACTTGCTTAATCAGGTTTAATTATATAAATATTTTCTAATTTTTATAAAATTATTGATACAATCTCTGAGTGTCAGTACGAAGTACCTGAATGAGTGTTATGCGTAAGATTTTGTCATTGAATGAGTGTTCTTGTAATTACGACGACAATTTCAAGAGGTGTATTTATACTTTTGTAAATTGCTAGAGGGTATTTTGTGTAATTAGATCTAATATTAGAGGGTGTTAATGTAATTTACCCTTTAAAAGCAGGCCTGATCTTAAAGGGTATATGGGTGAGATTTATACGCTTTTTAAAATCATATAAGATGTTTTAAAGGTTATAAAAATTGCAAAGTGTGATATTCTTTTTAAGAAAAAAAGTTTATTTGATCCAAAAATAAGATTGTAGAAACTCATAAGTTCTTTTAGAAAAGGGATAAATGCAAAATACCCCCTGTGTTAGCTATAAAGAGAAAAACAAAAAACACCCTGTGAAAGAAAAAAGAAGAAGCAATTTACCCCCCCTCCCAATATGTTCCAAAAATGAAGCACACTGCCTCCTTAGGCACATTAAACGTAGAAATGAAGGTACAAAGACCAAAATACCCCCCGTATATAGAAAGAGTCATGGTCTGTTGACAGATATGAAGAGTGTGCGTGTAAAGGTTTTTAGAGAGGGAAACTGCGAAGAAACCCTAGCCTGTTTTTCAAATCTACGATTTGGGCAAAATCGACTGAATATTCACCGTTTAATCAATAAAAAAAAAAGTAAACCTTAGTTGTACGAAGTTATTGTTAAGGTCTTTTTTCTTTTTTTATTTCTCCTTTATTGTTTTGTTTTAGGGAAAAAAAACTTTTTTAGTCTATTAACTTGGTTCATGTTCAATTTTAGTACACTAATTTTGATATTTTTTTAATTTTATACACTATGTTGTAACTTTCCTTCAATTAAGTCCACCGGTGGCCGGATTTTGCTTTTGTGGCCGGATGCACATGCTGCCAAAGTGGCGATTTTTTTATCCATGTGGCACTAGAGAATGACTTGGCACTTGAGGTAGATATTTTTTTTTTATCTTTTTTCTGCACATAATACTTACATAAAAAAAATTCAAATTACTAAAAAACAAGCTTTGAATTTGTATTTTATAATAACTTTCGTGACACGTCGTCCCTGCATGCATGTAATAAATAATCTTACACACTTTAAAAGGTATTAATAAATTAAAATAAAATATATAACTCAATATACCGGCTTCAAAAAAAATTATTTAAATATATTATCGACACAACAAAAAAAATTATAAATAATTATAAATAATTATTTTATAAATACTTATATAGTATAAAAATTGATTATTATTTTTACAATAAATACATAAAATGTTTATTTTATAAATAATTATAGATTATATAATACATAAAATTAAAAAATATATATAACTATAACAGATAAAAAATATACAAAATTATATATAACTATAAATAATTTTATTTTGTTATAAATAATTATTTTATTTAATAATAAAATTAAAAATACATAAAATTTATTTTATGAAAAATAAATAATATAAATATTTTAAATATATATAATAATCCATATTATATAAATTTTCTTTATGACTATAAATATTTTATAATATATATAATTAAAATAAAATTAAGATATAGTACAAATTTAAAAAACATATTATATTTCCCTAACCCACCCAAACCCCCCACACCCACCCCCCATCTCCCCCCCCCCCCTCCAACCCGCCCGCCCCAACCATAGTAGGGGGCGACCGTGCATCGCCCCCTATGTGTACTGGCCAGCGCACAACTGGGCGACGGCGCGCGCCCCCTTCTATAGGAGATGGAGGGCGGCGTAGGTGGACGGAGGGGGGGGGGGGGGTTGGGCGGGGGAGGGGGTGTTGGGTGAGTAGGGATTTTTTTTAATTTTTATTATATAATAATTTTATTTTAATTATATATATATTTATATACAATTAATCATGTTGGAAGCAAGATTTAGCCACATCATCTGCCACTTGTAATTTTAACCACATCATGTGCTGATGTGGTTAATTTTGCCGGACACATAAGCAACATTTGGCCACATCATCAGATTTCGGTCAATTAACTAGAAAATTGGAACAAAAACCCTCAATTGGACTTAACTGAAGCAAATTACAACATAGTGTATAAAATTGAAAATTATCAAATTTAGTGTACTAAATTGAACGAGAATCAAGTTAATGGACTATTTTTTTTTTCCCTTTTGTTTTATTTGAAAAATCTTGAATCCAATACGATTTGTTTGTTTCTTTTGCTAGGGTTCATTCGTAGTACATCATTTTAGAGGTGGAAATTTTGAAGTCAAAACTTATATAAAGTAGGTGAAGAAGATTATGTTAATTTTTTTTTCCTTTTGGATCTTGTACTAATATGAATTGTTTTTTCTTTTGTTAGGTTCCTTCCTTCGGATCTTGAACCGCAAAGGTTCAAAGGTGAAACAAATTTGAAATCAATCCTTATATAAGGTAAGCTTTACAAGTTCTTTGTTTACTCTTTTTTTGGCCTGAAAAGTAGCTTTGAATTGATAGTGGGCATTTTTTGTTGTTTATGTTAAATTATGGCGGTGTATTTGAGAAGCTAAACAGATAAAAGACTCGAGATCTAATTGCAATGAAGGTAGGTCCACCATTCTTCTTTCTTTATATTGTTAGTCGGAATAGGTTGAATAAAAAATTTGTTGTGTTGTGGTCCCTTGTAAAAATTCCATGTTTGAGTTGCAATTATGATGACATTGAATTTTGGTGGAGGAGAAAATTTATTTCCAATCCCAGATTAAGTTATGTTGGGGGAAGTAATAAAGTCTTTGAAAAAGTTGACATAGATTATCTTGACTTTTATAAGTTAGGAGAGATGTATGAGAAATGTAGGGGAAAAAATATTCTTTGAATTTCTATTAGTGTGATCCTACCAAATCTTTGGATAGAGGCCTAAGAAAGACTAGGTCTAAATGCCTTGATTTGTGTATGGCTGACTTGCAAAATATTTAGGGAGGATTGGATGTCCCAATTATAATCCATGTTGAAGAAGATGAGGGTGAACCAATTCAGGTAATAGACAGTCAGAGTAATACAATAGACAAAGAAATTGAAACCGAAATTACATTTATTTCAGATGGAATCAATTTTGATGAATTTGCTAAAGCACCGAAGATGAAGGGTTTGTGTGTAGGGAGATTTACAAAGGTAGTATTGTGAGGGGCAGGGAGTGGATAGGGTTGTGTGTAAGGGACAAAGAGGGTCTGGATGGTGAGGGATAGGGATTAAAGGGATACGGTCATAATGAAGTTGAGATTGAGGGTGATGCAGAAAGGCAGGATTGTAAGGGGCTGGGTAAGGGTGGGCGGGGACATGCTTCAGAGATGAACTTTGAAAATATGTCTGAAAATAAAAATTTGAATGTAAATGAAAACATTACTTGGGAGGCTGAGGGATAAGGGAAAAAGAAAATTGTATGAACAATATCGGAATGAGTCATCATCAGAATTTGATGATTCATCTAATTAGGATTATGTACAGCCTACTATTGACAGTGATGATACCCATAATATTATTTTAGAAGATATTGAGGTTGAAAGTGATGGTGACATTTTCACTACTAAAAATCCCAACACAACTTGAATTTGTAAAGAAGCTGAAAAAAAGTGTTGAAAGATAACAAGAAAGTAAAACTCAAGCAAAAAATGTGTGATGTAAGGGATGAGGTTTGGGCTAATGATTTAGAAGATGAGGATGACCTAGAAAGTTTGCTAGGCATTGAGAAAGAAACACAAAAAAAATGTCATGTGTTTAAGGACTCAACTACTTTAAAGTCTTTAAACTTAGCGGCTGGAATGAAATTCAGAGATGCAAAACAATTTATGGAGGTTTTAAGGGATTGGTGTATCAGGAATGGGTTTGGTATAGTACATAAGGAATGAAACATCACGATAACTACAAAATGTAAAGTAGATGGTTGCCTTTGGAGGACTCATGCCTCACCAATCATGAAGGGTCCAACTTTTTTGGTAAAAACTTTAAGGAAAATCACACATGTGCAAGGACATATGAAAATAGTCTTGCCAAGGCTAAATATTTTGCCTCAAGGATGGAATTGTCCATTAGAGACCACTTGATATATGAAAACCAGTTGAGAAACATAATTATGAGAAAATGTAATGTGGAAGTTAATAGGTTCAAGGTCATGAAGGCAAAAAAGAAAGCTATAGAAGTCATTAGGGGGGCTGATTCACAATAGTATGAGAAACTATGGGATTACTGTGAAACTGTAAGAAAATGTAATCCAGGTAGTAAGCTAGTCTTAAAAAAACTTAAAAGTTCAGACCCCCTTATGTTTGGTTAAATGTATTTCTCATTGTGGGCTTTGAGAAAAGGTTTCTTGGGGGTTGTAGACCCATAATAGGTTTAGATGGTTGTTTTTTTAACATGTTATGGGGATCAGTTACTTTGTGGTTGTTGATAGGGATGAGAATGATAATATATTTTCCATTGCTATGGTTGTTGTACAAGTTGAAAATAGGAAAATTTATCTTGGTTTTTATCTGAATTGCTTGATGATATAGGGGGTCTTGGGACATCTAAATGGTCTTTCATTTCAGATAGGCAAAAGGGTCTCATAAAGGCATTGAAAGATTTAGTGCCGAATAGTGAAGACAAATTTTATGCAAGACATATGTACCAAAACTTTAATCTAAAATTCAAATAAGTTGAACTAAAAGAGTATTTCTGGAAGGCTGTTTCTACAACAAATAAAAAAGATTTTGAAAGATATATGAAGAAAATTCGTGAACTTGATTAAAACTATCTGGAGATGTAGAAACAACAGCTGAGTGGTTAATGAAGATAAATCCAAAATATTGGTTTAGGGCATTCTTTTCCTGTGTATAGCAAATGTGATATCTTAGTTAATAACCTATGTGAAAGCTTCAATAACTACATTCTTGAAGTAAGAGATAAACCCAAAATTAGTTTTGAATGCGTTAGAACCAAGTTAATGATAAGGTTGCAACATAAAAGAGAGGGAATTGAGAACTATATAGGAACTGTTTGCCCAAATAGACTAAAAAAAAAAATAAATAAAGAAAGCAGTTGTTAGCTAGGAGCTATTTCACTAGATGGTGTGGGGGCAAATGAGTTTGAAGTAGATCATTTTTATGGACAAGTATCTAGTGGATTTAATATACACACAAAAAAAAAAAAAAAAAAAATTGTGGCATGTTTCAATTGAATGGGTACCCTTGCTGTCATGCATGTGCAATAATTGGGACCAAAAGAGCCTAAATGGATGACTTAGTTGAGGAGTGTTATAAGAAAGAAACATGCCCAAGGGATTACAATGAGATGATGCATGTTGTGCCTGGTACCAAAGACTACATTAGCACCAGCTTTGAGCCTTTCAAACCACCTGCCATGAAGAAGCAAAGAGGAAGGGCAAAGAAACTTAGAAGAAGAGGTCCTGATGAGCTGCCACAATCTAAGGTGTCCACCAAGAAGAGGCTAACACACACCTACACAAAGTGCCTGGAGGTAGGCCATAACAAGATTAGCTGCAGCAATCCAGTTAATCCTAAGTCCAAATACTTCAAGGTATATGCAAATATTATGTAGTGAATTTCAATTGATATATAACATTTTACTTACCTGTTCATTTGTTATTGTAGGACATTTGTCCTGAAGAGATCCCCCAAGGATCTCAAACACCTCTTGCAAGCCAAGAACAACCTACTGTACAAGTCAGAAAAAATAACTCATAAGGTAGTTGTTACTAATTAAATGTTGTTTCAGGTTTACAACTTCTTAACATATTTCTCACTATTTCAGAACAAGGCTCCTGCAAGACAAAAAGAGAGAAATCAAGTTCCTGTAAGAAGATCTGCGGCACCAAGGGTAAGCAATTTTTTATGAAATTATGCAAGTTCATTCGATAAAATTTTGTCTAATATATCTTCCATGTTTCCTGCAAGAAGAGGTTAACTATCAAGGGCTCAGAAATGCAGCATTGTTGGGTGACACTGTTGGAATTCAAAGTACAACAGAGCACACACCAACACCTCCAAGTTTGGGAACAAGTCATTCTCCTTCAATTCTTGAAAGAAGATACAAGAAAAGACCAACCATAACCAAGTGTTGTAAAATATCAAAGAAAGATAAAAAAAAGAAAAAGAAAAAAGAAGGCAATGGATACCTTAGAAGTAGATGGTTGTAAATTTCTGGGTATTTGGGATGTTTGTCGTAATGTACCATTATGTGCTTTTTTGTAATAGAAATGTTCATATTGTTAAAACTATTTTGTAGGTTGAGGCATTATAATATTCTGGGGTTGCATACTTTTAAACTCAGAAACTTGCTTGATCATAGCCTTTTAGTAAATTTGGTAATTCATGTTCAGTTTACTTATCTGATGTTCCTTCTAGTACTTGTGCATTGTATAACTACAGGAATTTTACACAACTTCATAACTTCATTTGTAATAATGAAAAAATACAAAAGGAACCTAAAACAAGACTAAAAATTAGTTCAAATTCACAAAATTAACACTAACAAGAAAAGCATACTACTAACCCCTATCCAAAAGTTAACACTTTTTTTCTTTGGCCTCAAAATTAACAGATCCCCCATTCTTTGTCCTAGAAACAACTTCATCAACATCAACTTCCTCTTCTAGATATCTTGAAACACATTCCTTCTCAAATCCATGGAAGAATTCATCACCATCGTTTCCTCCAACTGAGAAATTTACAGGAACCCCACTTGGTACCCATGTTGCTCTCTCGAGCTCAACCCACCGAAAATAATTATAACCTTGAAATCTGCAACAATAAAATGATTTACCTTTCGATGGTTTTTTCTTAGATTCTACCTTTCTAATTTCAGCCTTCACAGTGCAATAACCAAATGGTGTATTTCAAAATGTCAGATCAAGTCGTTGTTTGTGCTTACTGGAGTTGCTCTTCCATTTCCATCCCATTGTTCTTCTTTTAACCTAAAAATGGGAAAAATGAAAGGGGTCATGTTCAGGTTCTTTAAATTACTAAACAAGGGGAAAAGAATAAAAAAGAAAGTGTAAAAAACGTCAACAAACCGCAGTTACTGAGCGTGAAGCACACTTCACGCTCTGGGTCCTTCTAGCTTCATTCTTAATAACACAGGGGGATACTTTACTGCTTTATATAACAGAGCGGGGTTATTGCATATTACCCATAACACATGGGGGTAAAATCCATCTGTCCCTTTCAGAAAAAGCAAGAAATTTTAAACTTATTTTAAGAATTTTGACGAGTTAGTTCATTTTTTCAAAATTAGTTTACAAATATACCATTAGTAACGTATATAAACTATATGATCCAACATTTCGGTAACTTATTTTTAAAATAAAATCTATCTTATAAATTTAAAAAATAACTTATAACATATATGATTTATAAGATCTTATAAAATAGTCTTAGTCAAACACCCTCTTAAATGCATTATTAAGATTTATTGAGTCATTTAGTCTTTTACTAATCATAAAGGCACACTCAATACGTATGCAAAGAATAAATATTATTTTTTTCAAATTAAATGCATATTATTATAAAAAAAAGATACTTAATATACATATTCGAGTTTAACAAAATTGTATTTTATGAAGAAATGTTAACAGTATTTCTTTCATTTTCTCTAAAGCATTTCGAATTTAAAAAAAACTCCAACTTTTATGGAGATTTACAAAAGTGGGAGAGTCGAAAATAAATAAATATTAAAAAAATAAATAAGCAAATCAAAAATAGGTACGACAAACCCATCCAATTAGTAATAGAATATAGATTCTTAGGTATAGTAATTAAGTTGATTTCAAAAAAAGAAAAAGTATAGTAATTAAGTTGTTTTACTATGATTTGGTGTGCATTTGTCCATTATGAGAGACGTTTCCGTATCAATATTTTGTTGTAGCCGGAGTCTATCTTATCTTTTAAAAAGACCTTTCATCATTAAGAACTTTGAGAGTTCTATAAAAATTACAATGGATTTTTTTTAAATTTGTCAGAATTATAAATACTCTATTGTTGTTTGAAAATTATAAATACCTTCTCAAATTAATAGTCGACCAACAAATACTCTCTCGCAGCAGCCCATTGTAAAAAGTATTTGTTAAACGGTAGTTAATTCCACGAGATATTTTTTAGACCCTTGTTAATTCTAGGGGGTGTTTGTACTTCTTTAAATAACACGAAAATATTGTAATTATAGCAAACTTCATAGGAGAGTCAGAGACCTTTGCAATTTACCCTTATTTTTTAAGTTCCACATCTTCATATAGCACATTCAATTCAATATTATCTTCACTCTGTTGAGTATAATTATATTTTTTATTTCAAATTTTAATATATTTTTTAGTTCACATGATATGTATAGATGTACATGCCATATGTACAAAGAAGATTATATTATGTACTTAGGGAATATTTATAAATGTAGCTTGTATATGTTATAATAAAATAAAAAATACAATAAAATTTGGAGAAGAAAATTCAATCCGTCTTAAACAAGAGATTGCAAATGGGTGAATATGTTGCTCATAAACGACACAAGAAGATGTGGATATGTATTAATATTTACACTTCAATATTATTTATTATGTGAAGACTTCAAGCTAGCAATAATTACGTCACCTGACATAAATAGATTGCACGATCGCGCCATTGAATAGAAAGTATGATTCTCGACAATTAACCTTAACAATGGGCAGCAATCAAATGAAGAATTAACTTAATGACAAGGCAAAATTACAAAAATGCCCTCCATGAAACTGCTAGATTTAACCTCACCCAAAGAAATTTTGGACAAGATGGTCAACGAAGTCCACTTGCCTATAATAGCTGAGTAGTTGGGAGAGGTTGGATTTTCTAGCAAACTCGGAGATTCTAAGCTTTCTAGCCTGTTCGAGTATATTGTGAACTATAATTATATCTTTATGTGAAATAAAATTATTTATTTATATTATTTTTTATTATGTCATTATCTTGAATTGAAAAAAAAATGAAAAAGTGAAAAATTCTCAAGCCTCGCACAATATTTCTAGGTATGGTCTTAATTATTTTTGCTAAACAACGTTCTCTTTTGATTCACGTATACTTAAATTTTAATTGGTCCAAACTCACGTATAACCCCTTGTTTTTAAGAATTTTTTCTTGTCCAAATTAAGTTTTATCACAACTAATTAATTATATATTAAGTATAAAATAATATGGTTATTTTTTTAAAATATACATAAGTTATATAACAAATACATGTATTCATGATATAATTAGTTTGAATTTATTCTAACTCGATTCAATTAAAAGAATGATCAATTAATTAACCTATGCCTTGAAAATTCAACGACAAGAATCGAAAGCATAATTTCCAAATTTTTATAATAGTATGAGAGTCATAACATTATTCAATACATTTAATCAAAGATTGTTTCAATACGTTCGTAATTCAAATCAACGAATATGTTCAAGCGAGACAAGAAAATAATAAACTATTATAAAAATAGCACATATCCAATCCATGGAATTGAAAACTCAAAACTTTTTGATCGTAAGCGTCAAAAAAAAAAAAAAAAAAAAAGCAATGCTTCATTGGTTAAAAATAATGAATGAATTAAACGCTATATTCACAAATTTGTAGTGAACATTTCATCAATCATTACAACTCTTGAAAAACCAAATCATTACAACTCTTGATCTTGAATATAT
This sequence comes from Sesamum alatum, assembly GCA_034509735.1. Classification (NCBI taxonomy): domain Eukaryota; kingdom Viridiplantae; phylum Streptophyta; class Magnoliopsida; order Lamiales; family Pedaliaceae; genus Sesamum; species Sesamum alatum. The sequence continues at coordinate 50,054,438 of JACGWO010000003.1, forward strand.
AGATAAATGTGGACGTTTATGCGTGTCATCGTTGCCCATGACCTAAATTAAACTTTTCTGATCTATCGCTCCAATTTAATTAATTAATTGTTAACTTTTTTTATGTTGTATGAAATAAATTTATCATCTTTGATTAAAAAAAGAAAATAAATGTCCATTCACTTCATCTAAATTCATTGAACTTGGGTTATTTCTTTCCCTTTTACTCTTAATTTTTTATGCATGCATGCACGAAAACCCTAGTGTTGATAGTAATACTATTACTTTTACAATCACTAAGAACATATATTATTTATTTATTTAATTTCCCTTTTTGAGGTATTTCTTGTTCACTAATAAATGGGGAGGGGGAAGAATTTTTCCAGGTATATCTAGTGGTTCTCATTTAAACCATTGGAGCAATGTGTGTCTTTTAAGTTTTTTTCCTTTGTCCAAATTTCAAGAGCAAGTTTATTTTTTACTTTTCTTTTTAAATACTTGCCCCGTAGGCCGCATTACTTCTGCTAGATCCGGCACAAATTTTTAAAACAAAAATCAATATATAATTAAAAAAACAGAGCAAGTGATAATATGAATAAAAGTGGAGGAGATTAATATAATAGTATATATAGTCACGGTTAAAAGATATTAACCATTTGAAATAATATATATAACTCATCATATTGGTACAAATATTTAACGGTATAATTGGTATATATTTTAAATTTTATGTTGCGGTGCTACAAACAACTAGATGTGAGTGAGTGAAGAATGACTTTCTTTTCTATATTATTACAGACAAATGAATATTATTAAAGAGGGTTATAATTGATAATCAAATAAACTGTTTGTTGATCTTTAGAATTAAAACATGCAATTTATATTTTATATATAGAAAAAAAATTAAGACATCCCTAAACGAGTAGAGGAAATAGTTATATTACATTTGAATGAAATAATTTTTTAAAATAAAATATATATATATATATATATATATATATATGAAACACATTGTAAATAATAATATATAAAATAAGGAGTTTCAATAAACTTATATAAAATGAGATAAATACTTGTTAAATGTCAAGTGGGCTCAAACACACAATTTCATACTTATTGATGAAAACTAAATATTGTTTAAATTAAGACGTCATGGATAAATATATCACACTTAACTCTTCATATCGTTTATTTGTCTATATATACTAGCTAATATAAAAAAAAAACTCTATTTTTATTTATAAATGGCGGTTAATGACACTAACATACCAACTTTTTGTGATACCAAAAATGTCCTTCAATTGATAAAATGACTATTTTATTCAACTTTCCAAATTTTTCATTAATTGTTAAATTAGTTTTCTTTCTTTTTTCTTTAATGTGATGTGTGTTGGTTTATACATTTCACTTTTAATTCTAATATATTTTAATGTGTAAAAGATTATTTATGATTGTTCGCACAAAATTTTGTGTCTGTAAAAATAATTACGAGACAAGAAAATATATGAAAAAATAAAGTTTATTGATCTAAAAAGAAAGTGAATACAATCTCCGATTTTGATGTAATCCACGGCTAGGGCGTGTTCGACCATCTCCCCTTCATTTCTCGCCTGATTTCGCAAAAAGAACACAGCTTGGCACACACAATAAGGTTTGGGCGTGTTCCACCGTTTGTTGGGTCAAAAATACATTACTTAGCATGCACAACTTGACTTAATATGTGCAACACCTCGGAACGCGGTCGTTGGGGTTGGATGTATCATTGGATTATGTGCTTCAACCAAGTGTTTCTTAACCTCATCAAGACAGTCATTTTGTGACCCTTTTCTTTTCCTTGGGTTTTCCTTTGCGGATGAGAGAATGTGTTGCAGAAGACAACAAAGAACTTTTTTGAAAATATGAATGAACTTGAGTGAATATACCAAAGATGCCTACGTACCCTGCGAATGGATCAAGTCAAAATGTAGTTCAAAGAAACTTGAATTTTCTTTTCTTTCTCCCTTTATTTTCTTTTTCTTTTTCCTCTTAACAAGAGGAATGCCGTACATAGTCTTACTCATGCGGGCCAGGAGCAACATGTAGTTTAAGCTCGTGCGTCAATGAGCAACATGCAGTTATGTTCGTGCTTCAAGGAGTATCTTTTAATAAATTTGTCATTTGCGAGGTCGAGGCTGTATCTTTGATTTGTGATGATGGAGGTTTCATATTCTCCGTCTTCAAGTTGTGCTTGGGAGTGTCCTTAATCTCATTTTTGGAGATTTCCAAGTCAAAGTCTTCATCAACACTGATGTAGTTGGATGGACGTAGTTGGATGCTTTTTTCGTCCTCTTTACTTGGAGTGCCTTTTGAATCATGCAATCGTCTGGAAACACATCGTTTCACTTTGACTGGTGTGCTTGTAGAGATGAGCAGGGACAACGTCTTACTCCCCCGAGGCCGAGACAGACGAAGTGTTTAACTTCCGCCATTTTCTTTCGGTTCTTTTATTTGGTCATGTTGACTTCTCTTCTTTAGCTGTCGCATATATTTATCTTCTAGGCAACTTCTCACAAGTCCATCTGGGGTTAAGCCTAAGCCAGTGCATGGTTGGTCGACACGGAAGCCTTGTCTTCTTAACTCGTGTTGTGATTCAGTCAGTCATGGATCTTTTCACCAGTTAACTCGAGATTCAACTTGCTGAGTGAGATGGAGTAGAAAAGTCGTACCCTGATTTGCCAAGAGGTGGTAAGCTTTTGAGTTGAGTGCCCCCGACATTTCTTAGGGTTGATTTTTCAAAACAAGTGGTTCACTTGAGACCAACGCTTGTAGACTAGTGACGGGCTTGATTAGTTAAGCTTCGACACCTTGACGGTCGTTTAATTTCACCTTACTTGATTGCTTGATTCCTTTGGATAGTGGAGGACATGGTCTAGTAACGAGCTTTGTTTGTCTTTGTCGTCGGACCAAAACCACATAGGACACTGGCGAGTAAGGTGGCCTTTTCGACTTATGATTTGTGCTTGTTAGCACTTCATCGATGGTCAATTGTGGAATTATCACAGATTTATGATGTAGTGAAATTGAAGCGTACTTCCTTGACGGATTGACCGACTGGGATCTTTGAAGGCATTGCTTCTTACATCTCGTCGGGGTTGAGGTGTAGTTTGGCATCAGCAAAGTATGAATCTGCCTTGGTGAAGGGCTTCATGCCAGCGTGAGAGGCCTCCATTTGTATGGGCTCAAGACTGTCCAATCGAAGTTTTGATGGCATTGCCAGTATAAATGGTGGAGCTTTTTACTCTTTTTCTGGAACATGTATGTGTTGGAGTGACGCAAGCAATGTTTGAGGCCTTTCACTCCCCTCGCTTAGAGAAAATTTGACAGGAGTTGCTTTGATGGTCATGGGCTTTTTGACGTCAGGTATGACGAAGTTTTCATTCTCTTTTAACTCCTTCTTTTGGTAGTCAATTGGGAATTTAGGTTTGTGATTGGCGATTATAAACAAAGCTACAATCATACCTTGGATGCACATTTCATCATCAAGGCCTCCAACAATTTGTCTTTGCAGTTTAGACTTAGAGCGCGCCAACGGTTGATGTAGTCGGTGACTAGCTCGTCCTTCCACTGGATTTCGTTAGTGAGTCCATACATGCTCACCGTCAGACAGGTGCTGTAGAAGTAGTCTTGGTCTTCTCCATCTCGTCCCAACTGTCAATTGACTCGGATTGTAGATTGATGTACCAATCAAAAGCATTTCCCTTAAGTTATCGGACGAATTGCTTCATCAAGAGGTCACCATTAGTGCCAACATCGTTGCATGTCTCGATGAAGTGGGCGATGTGTTGTTTTGGGTTGCCTTAGAATTGTTACAGTTTCGGTAGTTGGTATCCCATCGGCATCCTCAAAGTGTCGATGCGCTTGTTATGTAGTTTTGAATACACAAGCGAGCTTTGGGTCATTCCCTTGTATTGAATTTTGATAGTGTTGGTGATCATCTCTTGCAATTGTTGAACATATATCTCTTGCAATTGTTGAACAGACAATGTAGCACTAGACGTTTCATAATGTGTAGACTTTTGCAGAGAATCATGCATCGGTGGTGCTTTATCTACTTGCTTCTCATTTTCAACATGGTTTAAAAAGGAGGCATGATTGTGCATGTCTTTGGGTTCTTCCACGTTCGTATGCTCTTGTTTGCTAATTAATTCTCCGATTTGGAGGTCTTTGTCCTCTATGATCTTTTGGAGGTTAACGATGGCTTGGGTCAATTTTGCTAGTTGTTCCTCCATTGTAGTCGTGTCGGACATCATTGTGGGGAGGATAGCGAAATGCGTGGATTTGGAGTTGATCTCGCTAGGACTTGCGGAGTTTGAACCGTCTTAAGGGTCGCGGCAACGATTTTGCCCCTGGTGGAATATTAACCGGCGGTAGTGACGTCGATAGTGTTCTGTTCATTCATGACGACTTGATCCCTGGTGCTATTGAGCGTCTGATGTGATAACTTTAACTTTGATTGTAGGAGGAAGAGATGGGGGCTAGAGATTATCGTATTGGGCATGCCAGAAATTTGTTTGCACAAAATTTCATGTTTGCAAAAAATAAGTACAAAACAAGAAAGGTCTATACGAATGGAGTTTATTGATTTAAAAAGAAAGTTGATACAATCTGTCATTTCGATGTAATCCTTTAATTCTTCCTTCTGAATGTCAATTCAAGGGCTTGAAGCTTCTTCTTGGATGTAGATGTGTGATTCCCTTCGAATTTGTGGAGCAAACTACGTGTCACCTTGAAATTTTGTATCAAGGCTCAATGGATTTGATGCCAAGGAAGACGTGGAACCTTCGTAGTCATAGATCTTCGTCGTGGCAAAGAGTTTTGGACTTGGGTCTCTTTGGATTTTTTGTGTCGTATGGAGTGACTTGTGTTGTCTGTCGAATGTTCTGTGGAATCTCTTGACTTGAGTGGTGGAGTGCCTTATTTATAGGCATGAGTAGGGTTACACTAGTTTGAGCTCATGTCTGTTGGGCTTGAACACCGTAGGCTTTTTGATATGGATTCATTAGCAACGTTGTACTTGAACATGCTTTGACTTAATTAGCTAATTCAAAATAAAATATGACTTTTTATTTATTTTGGATCAATCTACCAAAATACATAAGGTCCAAATTTAGGATGAACACTTATGCAAATTTGTCGTCTTGAAGGTATGTGTAATGTACTTTAATTTGGAATCAATTATTAGCCAATGAATTTTGGGCTTTTAATTCATAATTTATTCCAAATTTGATATCAACAAAGATATGCACGTAGGAACAGCATGCCATGACAACTAATTTTTCTATATCTATACTAATATAAAAAGGAAAGATCCCCCTCGCTCACAAATAGCGTTTAATGACACCGCTGCACCATTTTTTTGTGAAACCAAAAATACTCTTCAACCGATATGATGACTAAGTTATTCAACTTCTGAATTTTACATTAACTAGTTAGTTTCTTTCATTTATTTATTCTTTTAATGTAATTTGGTTTATCTATTTTTACTCTTATTTATATCAATACATTTTAAAGCGAGAAAGAATATTTATTATATGCACACAGAAATAATGTACCACAACGACTAATATAATAATAAAATAAAAGCATAAAGGCTATCCATATATAACTATTAATGCATGATGGGCCACCTTTGCTTTGCAAGATTGGACTTGTTGGATAGCAGTCCGTTCACCAACAGCCCACAGCCACCTCCATAAAGATGTGGTTTGCAAGTTATTATCAAAGTTTAATAAAATATGTTTTAAATTTGGTTTAATTAATAATTAAATTAAACTTAAATGACGTTTAGTTGAATCGGACGTGAGTTGAACTCGAATACTTTTGAAATTTTCATATTTACTTTATTATTGTTTTAGTAATTGCATCCAACTCTAACTGAATTGAAAATCTTCTGAAACAAAGAGTTAAGAGTCGAATTTTTGTTCATTGCATTAACGATTGAGCCCAAACAATTTTTTACCGTTGGATAATTTTTAGCCCAATATGCAGCCACACAACTTGGGTGGGCTTAGGAGCTAAATGACCAAAATACCATCATCACATCCCCAAAAAGACTAAAATGCCCTTCAGGGGGTTGGTGGGACATGCCATTGCCACATTTGGCTAATCAAGGATTGGTGGAGAAAATAATTATTTGTTGATTGGAGGGTAAAATTCATTTTAGTCATACATATTTAATTTCAATTTTAAAATAGTCTCTATCATTTTAATCCACTTTAAATTAGTCATTTCAACGGATAATTTTTTCATATTATTCCTATAAAACTTTTTTCTTTATAAAAAATTATTTTAGTGCTTCACTTTTCATTTTTATTGCAATTTGATTCCTCATACTTAAATTTGGAAAATATTAATTGTTTTAATTTGAAGAAATTATTGGACAATTATTCACATGTTTGTGCATGTTTAATTTTATATTTTATATATGTTAATTGGATAATTAAAAATATTAAAAAAGGAGAAGAAAATTAGGAGAAATTATTGAAAAAAAGAGAAAATAAAATTTGAGAAGAAAGAAAAATACAATTAATAAAATCATTTATAAAATTAAAAATGGCAAAAAAAATTTGAAGATAAAAAAAATGGTAATCTTCAATTATATAAAAGTATAGATATGAATTTGATTAATGACATATCAACATAATTATCGTGAATATCTTGAACTTCTTGAGTTTTTCAAATAAAAGAACGCCTACATGAATCAAGGATTTTATATACCCCATTCTTTAGTATTTTAGCCGACATATTTATTTTCTTATTTACGCTCTAATTTAGAAGTTTATTGTTTAAATAGTTTTGCTCTATTTTCTTAGCAATTTTTTTCCTCCAACTTATTTATTCAAATATTTTTTTATTTGAAAATTTCAACAAGTTCATTAAAATTCACAATAATTATGTTACTATATCATTACTCAAATTATTATATGAATAATTGGCCAACGATAAATTATTCCAATTAAAAAGGTTATATTTTTCTAAGTTAGAAAATAGAAGGACCAAATTGTAATTAAAAATAAAAAGTGAATGGCAAATGATTTTATGTATATAAAAAAAAGAGTTTCATAAAGGTAATATGGAAAAGTCACTCATTTGAGGGGCTAATTTGAAGTGAGTTGAAAAGACATAGACTATTTTAAAATTAAAATAAAAAATGAGGGACTAAAATGAATTTAACCCGTTGATTGAATCCTCTATATATATATAAAGGAATTTGAAGTGAGTTACAAATTTACGTTGATCCACAATATATTAGGAATTTAAAACCTCAACTAATACATCAGTTGTTACATTCCTTCAGTTACATAGTCACATAGAATATAATCTCAAAATACTATTGATTGTCTAGTTGAGAACTATAACTTCGAGGATTTAGAGAATGAACGTTGAAAAAGACAGTAGTTGCTTTCTCTTAGCATAAGAAGAATCACTAAATCGAAAAGATGGTTAAATCCATTAACAGAGGTCAGATCCATTCGTGATACAAGGCATATCTGAAGTCGTGGCCCGGCAAGAGTGGTCCTATGTTGAATTAATGATGCTCCTCAACTAATATCAATCAAACCTTATTATTCCTAGTTATAATTTCAAAAAAGAAAAAGTAAAAGTGGAAGTGAGATTCCAATTCCATTGTAGGAGCACATTGCATGTCTTGATTCTCTTTCTGTCCAAACATGATATGCTTCTAATTCCTATCCATCCCATCCCCATGTGCTTTGATTGCCACTTGTAACAATCACAACAAACTTGGTCAAAGAATGTAAAGGATGCAATAATAATCCTTTTTTATTAATTCATTTTTTAATTACGTTACATTTGTTTTCCTCTAAATTTTAAAATAGTATCACTTTTAGTTTTACAGGACAACAAATATTGCATTTTTGATTCCATACTTTACGAGATAACAAAAAAAATCCTATGTGATAAAACAACGTAGCACTTGTGGTCCCAGAGACAAACAAATGTTATATTTTGGACGAAAATCACTTTTGTTGTGGTCAAACTTTTTTTTCTTGGTTTGGAAAATCACCTTATTTTGCATAGAGGGAAATTTAAGCAAGATAAAATTGTACTTTTAGTCTCACGAGAGAGGGAGTGTTACACTTTTAGTCTCATATATATTTAATAGATTGATTTTATTAAGATGATATAATTCTGCTGATTATAATATGCATTTTGTAATGGTATTATTGTTAATGAAATGTTGGTATTATTTCGTAAAAACTAAATTTTATTTATTCTAATTTCTAGTAAAAGTTTATTAAAATATTTTCAAATCAAATAATAAGTCAAATTAAAAAAGAAATAGGTTAAAATTATCTCGAATACAAATAATTATAATTATAATTATATCTTAAAACTAAACTATTATTTATATGAAACTAAATTTATCTAATTTTTTTATTTTAAAAAATTAGATTTTATTCGTTATAAATTATGCTCAAAGTTTATTAGAAAAATTCAATTCAAAAAATAAAGAAGAAATTAAAGTTTAAATATGAATAATAATTTATTATTTATATAAAAATAAATTTTCTCTATTTTTATGATTTAAAAAAATAAATTTCATTTATTATAATTTGTGGTCAAAGTTTATTAAAATATTTTCAAACCATTTTCCACAAATTATAATAAATAAAATACAGTTTTAAGAAAATAATACCAACATTTCATTAACAATAATATCATTAAAAAAAGACATATTATAATCTGCAGAAATTAAATCAACTTAATAAAATCAAACTATTAAAATGCATATGAGACTAAAAGTGCAACACCTCTTCTCTCATGGAACTAAAAGTACAATTTTGCCTTGCCTAAATAGTTTTTCAAACCAAGAAAAATAAGTTTGACCACATCAAAAGGGGTTTCTATCCAAAGTATAACATCCGTTTGCCTTTAGGACCACAAGTGTCCTTATTTTTCTTCTTTTTTTTTTTAATCTTGTGGGTGTTGGACAAATGGTTCTGACATATTGTTTTGTAGTCAGAGCGGATATGACATAAGTTGTGGTCACGACTTATCACATAACCATTTCTGTCCAGCGCATTTCTAGTAACCCGTGAGCACGACTTATCAGAAATGTGTTTATGTCGTTCACTACAGAAACGAGTATGACTTAATCCATGCCCACAACTTATCTCTGCATGACGATTTCTCTGATGTGGCCCACTATCTAATTTAAGTAACTTTCGGTAACCGTCAAATAAGAACACATGAGACATTTTTGATTGAAAAATGTATCAAAAAACATAGGTTCTTGCTGGAGTTTTCCTTAGAAAACTTAATTTAGAGGCTTGAGTCCCCTGAAATCCTGCAATCATAAGGAAACACGTCATCGGATTGATTGCACCAGATTTTAGAAGAATTCAACATCAATTTTTTTGCAATCTTCCGGGTTTTCTTTGTAGATTTACATTTAAATCAATGGCTGGAGGTAATATTCGCTTACGCACTCAATAATCTAACATGTATATGATGTAATCTATACATATATGTTAGATATAAATTTTGCCAATTTGTTGGATTATGTTAATGTTTAGACGGATTTATATTTCGACCATCTTGTTTCTTATAGCCTATGTTTATGATTACATTTAGTATCAGAACATGATTTATCTCTGCCTGTATATTTAAACATGATGTTGGTTTCTTAGGTATTGAAGTTATATGCATAAATTCTGTGATTGAAGCAGTCATATATTTATTATGCTTCCAAATATATGTATGATGGGATTTATTGTACATATAACGCTCATGATTATTGAATCAAATTGATCCATGCAATTTAATGCCTTGTGATAAGCATTTTCATCTATTAAAGACTAGCCAAAACATCTTTGATATATGTTTATACTTTGAGGATTCAAGATCACATGTATAGTAAAAGGGCATTAATTGTTATTGATCATATCTGGTGTAATGAGATCATCCCACAGGAATTTTGTTGCACTTGTATGATTAATCATGATGAAATATTGCGTTATGTTTCTTGATTTACCCACAGGGATTGAAAAATGAAATGTAACTTGATAATTTCATCATAAATACATGTGGATCATTGAGTTAGGAAGTTAGCCCACAGACAATTCTTGTTGTTGATTCATTTATTACATGTTTTACATTGGTAAGACATGATTAAGTTGTTTTCTCTATTTTGTGGCATAAGCATGTATATTGTATTATAGTCTTTCAACCTATGAATTTCTCTGATATGAAGTGTGATATTCCCGAACTAAGAGGTGATAATTATAAAGTTTGGAAGAAGAGAATTCTTCTTCATTTGGGCTGGATGGACATTGATTATGCTATAAGGAAAGATGAACCGACTCCCAACTAAAACTAGCCAGCCGAATGAGGTTGATCTTTATGAAAAGTGGGAGTGTTCTAATCGCCTCAGTGTGATGTTCATAAAGACTAAAATCTCGGCTAGTATTCGGGGTCAGTTGATCAGCATGATAATGTCCATAAGTTGCTGAAGGCCATAGATGATCAGTTTGTGTCTTCAGATAAAGCGCTAGCTAGCACCCTGATTATGAGATTTATTTCTAAAAAAACTTACCGGTTTAAATGGTGTGCGCGAGCACATTATGCAAATGAGGAACATTGTGGCTCAATTAAAATCTCTTGAAGTTGATATATCTGAATTTTTCCTTGTGCACTATATTTTGAATACATTGCCACCTCAATATGCTCCTTTCAAAATCTCTTACAACACACATAAGGATAAATGGTCAATTAATAAACTCATGACTATGTGTGTGCAAGAGGAAGGTAGATTGTCTATAGAGGTTGAGAAAGTGTGCATATAGTTGTACAAGGAAAGAATAAAGATCAAATCAAAGGAAAGGGGAAGGGAAAGGTACCTCCTCATGGTGAAATTAAGGAGTCCAAGTGTTTCTTTTGTAAAAAGAAGGGAGACATAAAGGATTGCCATAAATTCATGATTTGGCTTGAAAAGAAAGATAATCAACTTTCTTGTATTTGTTATGAATCTAATATGGTTGATGTTTGTCATAACACATGGTGGATTGATTCTGGTTCTACAATACATGTTAGAAACTCTTTGCAGGGTTTGAAAATCTAAGGAAACTAGTGAAAATGAACGCTACATCTATTCAGGCAACAAGAAGGGTTCATGTGTAAAGGCTATTGGAACATGTAGACTAGTTCTTAATAGCGGCCCTCTATTAGTATTGAAAAAGACTTTTTTATTCCAAATTTCTCTAGAAATTTGATTTCAGTTTCAAGACTTGTACCTGGATATTCCTTTAACTTGGGAGATGGTGTTACTTTGTTTCATACAATGTTTTCAAACCCAGATCGGACCGGTCGGTCCCACCAGGAACCGGACATATCTCTGGTTCGGATATGCTTACAAACCCGGTGTGAACTGATCAAAACCTGTCCCTAACCCGAAACTGATTAAACTGATTTAGATTAAGAAGAAACCAAAAATCCGCCGACGAGCGACGTAGTCGCCTGTCGTGGCGGCAATTGGAGGCGAGGGAGTAGCAGGTGGAGGAGTGATTGATGGTGGTGGCCTCGAGAGCTTTTGAGGATCATGAGATGGTGATTTAGAAAATGGGGAAGAAAAAGAAAAGGCTTTGGGGAGAAGAGGGCGAGACAGTTTTTTGAGAAAGAAGAATGGGAACCACAAGAGAGAGAGAGAGAGAGAGAGAGAGAGAGAGAGAGAGAGAGAGAGAGAGAGAGATCTTGAGAAGGAAGAAGACAAAGAGACCCACAAGAAAAAGAAATCGATCTGGTAGATTTGAGTATGAAGAAAGAAACTAAAGAGGGAAACTACATCGATTTTCTAAAAAATAATAAATTAATAACTAATATATCAGTTTTCTCCCTCTCAATCTTTAATGTTTATTAACTATTCTTTAATTATTATTAGTGTTATTAGTTATTAGTTATTATTTGTAATTTATTAATTTCTTTCAATTTTTAATTTAAATTTTTAACAAAGTTGATTGTTAATTTTTTGATATAGTTAAATTTTTAAGTAATAAATTTTGGAAAATAAATTATAATATTTTATATATTATGTTATAAATTATATTTATTTTATAAATGATTGAATTTTTGTGTATTTGTTGTTAAATTTTATTGGGGAGTTATTGTTGACGTTGATTGAATAGAATTTATTTTGAGAATTCGAAAAGTTTCTTATTAGATTACATTTTGTATTTTAACTTAATCAATTAATATATAATATTTGGTATACTATATATATATATAATAGTATCGATTTTTTGAATTTGGTTCAACTGGTCGGACCAGTGACCTAATGACCCAGTAACTTGTCTGGTTTGATCTCCGGTCCGGTTTTGAAAATATTAATTTTATAATACTCATCTTGTTGGGAATGGTACATTGTCTAATGGTCTTTACCATATTAATTTTCAAAGTGATGCACTTCACACAATGAATGTTAGTGATTGGAACACATCTCCATAGAGAGAATTAATAAGTTAGTAAATAATGGAGTACTTAATGCTCTAGATTTTACTGATTTTGACACTTGTGTGGACTACATTAAAGGCAAGCAGACAAATGTGTCAAAGAAAAGTGTCAAGAGGTGTTCAAACTTATTGAGAATCATGGATATTTGTTGTCCGGACATGGACTCATATGGTCAAAGATACTTTATTACCTTTATTGATAACTACTCACGTTACATGTATCTCAACTTCCTAAGGTCTCAGAAAGATTTCAGATGAAAAATTATTCACCTAGTGTAGCTCCCATTGTGAAGGGTGTAAGCTACATTTGAACCAGTGCTCAAGGAATGATCTGGAATGGTAACAAATGAAGGATATCCCATATGCTTCTGCTATTGAAAGCCTTATGTGTGCTCAAGTATGTACAAGACCTGACATTACATTTTTTGTGGCGATGTTGGGAAGATATCATAGTAGTCCGGGTTTGAACCACTGGAGGGCTGCAAAGAAAGTCATGAAGTATCTTCAAGGGACGAAGGACTACATGCTTACGTATAGGCGAACTGAGAATCTAAAAGTTGTTAGGTACTGTCATTCATACTTTGTCGGTTGTGTTGATTCAAGAAAATCAATATCTGGTTATATCTTTATGTTTGCCAGTGGAGCTGTATCATGGAGGTATGCAAAACATACTCTGATTGCTACTTCCATTATGGAAGTTGAGTCCGTGTCTTGTTTTGAGGCAACTTCAAGTGGTGTGTGGTTGAAGAGTTTCATATCCAAGCTTAGAATAATGGATTCAATCTCTAAGCCAATAGGAATATATTGTGATAATTCAGTTGTTGTCTTTGTGGCTAAAAATAACAAGAGTGGAAGTCGAAGTAAACACATCGACATAAGTATTTAGCCATAAGGGAATGTGTTAAGGAAAAGAAAGTGGTCATTGAACATATTAGCATTGAATTGGTGTAAGTTGATTCTTTGACTAAAACCATGCCACCAAAGAATTTTAAGGGATCATGTAGCTAGAATGGGAAAAGGTCCCATATTGTCATTGTATTTTGATACAATTGTTATATTTAATAAAACTCTTATTCAGTTATTGTGTTTTCTCACATTCAGTTGTGCACATTTTAATTTGAGAAAGCAATATTGTTTAGGGATCCTAAATAAGCATAGGGCTTATTTAATTAAGTTGAATTGTCGTATGGTGACAAATATGGTGCATTGTGATACATAAAAGATACTACTCAATAATAGAGGACATGTCATGCTCGTGTATCTTATTTCTAGTTTGAACCCCTTTGAGATGGAAGTTTGATCATTGGATAGGTGGACCAAGTGGGAGAATGCTGGACAAATGGTTCTGACAAAAATTAGAGCGGACATGAGATAAGCTGTGGCCACGACTTATTACATGACTGTTTCTGTCCAGCGCATTTTTGATAATCCGTGGCCACGGCTTATTAGAAATGTATTTCTGTCGCTCACTACAGAAATGAGTATGACTTAAGCCGTGTCCACAACTTATCTCTGCATGACGGTTTTTTTTTTTTTTTTTTTTTTTTTTTTTTTTTTTTGTGGTCCACTATCTAAAAAACTAGAGGTTTGTGTTAGAGTTTTCATTAGAAAACTTGATTTAGAGGTTTGGGTCCCCTGAAATCCTGTGATCATAAAGAAACACGCCATCGAGTTGATTGCACTAGATTTCAGAAGAATCCAACATCAATATTTCTGCAGTCTTTCAGGTTTCTTTGTAGATTTACATTTAAATCAATGATTGGACGTAAATATTCGCTTCCACACTCAATAATCTAACATATATATGATGTAATCTATACATATATGTTAGATATAAATTTTGCCAATAATTTTGCTGGATTATATTAATTTTTAGATGGGTTTATATTTCGACTATCGTGTTTCTTATAACCTATATTTATGATTAAAGTGGGACCTACTTTGATAACCTGTAAAGTATAGGACAAAAAGTGTAACATCCTGTTTTATGAGGCTAAAAGTATAATTTTGCCTAAAATATAAGGACCACCAGATGAAGGATAAAATTAAAAATTATTGTTTTTGTATATACATTAGAATGTTCTGTCGAAACCTCTAGTTGCAGGGGAAGATTGTAAACGGGGCATCTTCGAAGGGGGCTTATGTGTAATTTATAAAACTTAAGGGGATAAGGTGTAATTATGTTGTTTCAAAAGGGGGCTTTATGATTGATAGGATGTATTTATAGTGGTTTTGAGTAGCTGAAATTACCATCTCCATCAGTACTTCATTTTCCTCAGTTCAACTTTAAAGGGGTGATTTGATACATCCACTTAATGATCCTTCTAGGATTTCCACCTTAGTTGTTGATAATCGGATTGGATTTTTTTATTGCAATTTATGTTGTATTTTTTATTTTATTTCATATATATATATATGTTACGTATATAATTTTTTATTTTAAAATAAAATTGATGATGTAATCTTATACACATAATATATATATATATTAAATGGAACAAAAGATGCAACAAGAATTACAAAATGAAATTCAATCCACGTCAACTATCAGGATCTAACCTATTTCCTTAATATCATAATTTAGATTCGTCAACTTACAGGCGGACAATCGAGCAACGTTGCCAAAATGTCGGTGGGAGAACTCAATCCCTGCCGCAAAAGATTAATTGCACGTGGTCAAAAGGTCTTATAGATGTTACACCCATGCTGAATACATCGAGTAGTTAGATAATCGCCTTTTAAAAAATAACAAAGATGTATCAATTATTCGCGTATTCAGTATACAAAGTATTGAGTATAGCACAAATTTAACTTAATCGATCATTCCTTTAACTGTCTATATAAACCTTTATTTTATATTTGGATGCCGCACGTATCTAACCCTATTACTTAGCCATGACTCCAGTTTTAATCCATTGGAGGCCAAAATTCCAACAGGCTGTTTGTTGCACAAGTGCATGGATTGTCAAATTTCTAAGCCTTACAATTACCAAATCGATAAAGGAAAATACAACCATAGCTATGATATTTGATATAATTATAATATTTTTTTAACTTTGGAAAATGAATTTAACATAATTATAATAATTTTTTTATTTTTAAAAAATTATATCTGACAACAAATTCATTTCCGTTAACATTCGTTGAGTTTTCATTTAATTTTAGTGATAAATTTATCAAAATATCCATTATAATTATAAATTATAATAATATATATTTTTAAATTTTTTAAAATAATTTTCTAAATTAATATGTCTTATGGATGGTTTATTTTATGTACTCTTTTTAATTTTTTTTTCCATTTTTCAAATGTTTTTTTTATAAAAAAAATTAATAAGAGTAAAAGAGTAATATTCACCTCACAATTCAAAAACATAAGTATTTTTCATTTGAAAAGATATTTATAATTTTTTAGATAATAAAAAAATATAATTAATTTAAGGGTAAATTATAACTACCTACTTAAAATTTGACATAATTACAAAATACCTCTCCATTGTTTGAAAAATTACAAATACCTCCTGAGGTTTGTAACTATCTAACAAATACCCCATTTCCATCCATTTTTATAGGCGAACTGACCAAAATACCATTATGCACTGAATTATTTTTTTATTTAATTTTTAAAATTTTTTTAAACACCAATGCACAGGAAAAGATTTCTTAAGTTTTTTCATAGAGTAACAATAATGCAATTTGCTTCGAATGATTTTTCTATAATTTTAATAAAAAATTTAAGGACAAAATGATCAATTTCAGATATTTGGTTAAAAATTATAAATCTCAGAATTATTTATAATTTTTCAAATAATAACAAAAGAGTATTTGTAGTTATACCAAACCTCACGAGAGTTGTTGTAATTTACCTTGATTTAGAAGTCAAGAGAGATAGCAGTAATTTACAGGCAAGATCAAACTAACCACTCTTTCATTTCCTTTACCTTTACAGACCAAAGAAAAACAAAAACATTTACAATGCAATCAGCCCACCTCCTCAGCAGAGCCAGCCGCCGGAGCATCGCCACCGGACTCCGGCGGCTCCTCCACGGACCGTCGGCACGTGGGGCACGACGAATGAGAAGCCAACCAAATATCCACACACTTAACATGAAAACAGTGATGGCATTTAGGCAGCACCCTTATTTTCTCCCCATCCAAGAACTCACCAAGGCATATGGGGCAGTCTGTGAACGCCACCCCTTCCCCGGAGCCGTACACCACCACCGGAATCTGGCGGAGCGCCGCCTTCTTCAGTCCCTTCCGGCCAAACCGCGGCCGTATTTCGTCCGCGTCCACCGAGCGCATCCTCGTGGCGCACCGCAGAAAACATCTTACTATGGAATTTATCCCAAGAACGCATATTAAAGCACATAACAAGGCTGCAAGAATGATCACCAAGTTGGTGTCGAAATTCGCAGCCCGGCTGTAGCCATTGTGGCTTCCGCCGCCGTTGCTTGGCGGCGGAGCATCCACGAGCAGGCGGCGGGGCCGGTGGTAGAAGTTCATCGGAGCTGGAGGGCTTGAAGTTAACAATCTTGAAGGACCAAATAAAGGGTTTTACTCAAAATTGTGATCCTTTTCCGAACTTTGTGTACAGATTTCTTCCCCAATTCCTCTACATAGATTGAAATCGAAATCGGACAACAAAAGAAACCGAAAACAGAGAATTCATTTCTGTCCGATTCTCACAACCTCACTGTATCTTATTTCCTTACTCTCTGACTTTTCCTGCAATCTTGATTCTTGAAATGCTGCTAACACTACTCTGTAAACCTTAAATTTCCAAAAAATTGAAACCCACAAAGAACACAAACATTCTTAGGTTCTTACAGCGTGGGCTTGCTGTCCCAGGGATTTACAAGCTCTGTTTGGGGAACAAGAAAAGGAGGGAGGAAAAAGAGAGAAATTCTTAAACAGTTTACGATCAGTCTACCTGAAATTAGAAACTTGTGCCAAACAGTATAATCAAATTTTCAAGAACACCAAAATCTTTAACCCCTCCAAACAAACGAATCGAACATCATTAAAACCTCACCGATAATGCTGCTACGACATAAGGGCTACTTCTGTTTTGACAGTTTTTTCTGCAATAACCGAGACCAAGAACAGAATTTGGATCAAAGAGGGGTTTAAGTTGAAGATTGGTAGTTTGGTGAGACAAC
Source organism: Sesamum alatum (assembly GCA_034509735.1). Classification (NCBI taxonomy): domain Eukaryota; kingdom Viridiplantae; phylum Streptophyta; class Magnoliopsida; order Lamiales; family Pedaliaceae; genus Sesamum; species Sesamum alatum. The sequence continues at coordinate 50,072,085 of JACGWO010000003.1, forward strand.
CTTTGAAATCTGCGTGCGGCGAAGGGCACTGTAGAGGAAGGAAGAAACCCCAAATAAAAGTGCGTTTTTGATGTTAGTACACTTGGAAGCTTTACGAACACAAGTAAGAGGTGGGAAAGGGTTGCTTTCTTCCTGCGTAAATGTTGTATTAATGAGTAATTTATAAATGATGGGAAAAAAATTATGTTAGTTTGATGTTACACAATGATGTCTTATCTTCATATGTTATGTATTGTATTTTTTTTTTATAATTTAATTTAAGTTAAATTACATTAATATTCACTGAGATTTCATCAAAATAAAACTCGTTTTATTTTTTGCAAAATTACATACACTTATTGAGGTTATAGTTGTAATTATAACTACACCTCTATTCAGAGGCAAATGTTACACGCACACTCTCTAAGAAATATTGCACATACACCCATCGGGGGTGTAACTGTAATTTTTTAAGGGCACGGAGTATTTATATATGTTGGCCTAAACTTGGGAATTGTTAATATAATTTATCCTTTAACTTAATTATATTTTCAAATTTTAAGAAAGAAAACGTGCATTGACATGATATGATTTGAATATGCGATAACAAAATGTGATAGAAGACTATTTGTAAGTACCGTGTCTGCAATTCATGATCTTAGGGACATGTGTTGACTTGTAGTGATGAAGTCGAATCATTCAAATTTTTAGTTAAAAAAACAAAGGAAAGGGATGCTTGAGAATTAACATTAAGAATATGGTTGAGAATTAAGATCCTACTTAGAGGGTGTTTGGGTGAGCTTATACGCTTCTCAAAATATCTAACAAAATGTTTGAGATCTTATAATATGCTATAAAGTATTTGGTAAATTTGTTAGAAAAAAAAATTATAAGCTCTTTAAAAAAAAGTAAGAAGTTACTAACTTATTATTAAGATCTTAATAATTTTTTTGAAATTAAATATAAATTGTTATTACTGATATTTTATAAGTTCCATAATCTTATTTTAAATAAGCTTAGCCAAAGGCCTTACTTGCTTGTGATGCTGACCAGAATCGAAATCATTTCAATATTTTTCCTATAAAGAAAAAAGAAAAAAAGATGCTTGAGAATTAAGAATATGGTTGAAAATTAAGATCCCACTTAATCACAATTAGTTTATTATAAGTGCTTATTCTTGAGCACCAAATCCTTCTTCCACTCCTTGTGTGGGATGATGGTTGAAGCAATTCCTTTGGCCTTTTATTTTTCATTATGTCACATCAAATCAAGATTAAGACTTGATTACTCATTAGCCCAAACAGTGATGGATTGTCCCTAAGAAGGTGTATTTCAAATTTTTCTGCTTTGGATTTTTGGTTACATATAATTGTTAAGTCCAATATGTAAATAATCACATAAAATTTATCTGATATGGGTTGAATTTTAGTTCTGTAATTTAGGGGTTGACTTTTTTTGTACTGCAAGAATTGATTTCTAGTACTAAAATTACAATTTAATTGGATAAAATGCAAGTCACGTGCAATTTTTCAATTAAATTGGCAGAAAAATTATTAAAATTGTCAAAAATTTAGAGTTATCGAATTAAATTATGAAAATCAATTTATGCTGGATAAAAAATATCAACCCCCTCATGTAGTTCATAAAAATGAGTTATTTTCTATGAAAACATTGTGTGTGTGATTTTTGGTGGATGTGAGAACTGTGTTAATGAATAATTTTGAGTACTCTTATAAGTAATTTATAATTTTTTGAACTTATTTTAATTTGTAAAGGTGATTGAAAGCAAGGGACATTGCAGTTTTGGTCTCATACAATAAAGGGTATTGCACTTTGGGTCCAACAGTTTACGAACTTAGCACATTTGGTCCCATAAAATAAAAATTGCAGCATATTTTGTTCGATAAGATAAAAATTATGGCCCCTTTGGTCTTATAAGATAAAAATAGTATCATTATTGATCCCAAATACTATAATTTTTTAGCCTATGAGATTAAATGTGCTAAGCCCATAAATTATGTGATCAAAAGTGCAATACTCTCTATGCATCGTGTGAAATTAAAAATATAATTTTCCTTTGAACAAAAAGTTATCCAAGCTTTTTATTAATAAAAGAATGATCTTAATCTTAAACAGTATTGGGAGAAAGTTTGTGGCCATATAATTAATACAGATAATCATGAAACCATTGATTATGGTCAGATAATGTTTGGTCATTTTCACCGTGCGGCTTAGACAAAGAATAATAATCATGTGACGAGACAAAATACCATTCATTAATTTTTTTTAATAGAACATGTGATTACATAATTTACGTCAATATTAATAAAATAACAAATGTATCGACCAGTTCAATAAATTTACATTAAGTGATCAAATAATACAATTTATTAAGTAATATCTAGTACTTCAACCTCATTACACTAGAAGAAATAATACTTTTGAGGATGCTAAATTATGTGGTTAAAAAGAAAAGTGTGGTAAATATTAATTAACGACAATTTCTCAATGGCTAGTAATTGTTGTTTCTGTAAGTGAAGCTAAAACATTAGCTACAATAAAATATCATAGCAAATATTTTGGTTATAATTAAAATCATGACCAATATCCATTAACTGTGGTCAAAACTTTATTTTTGTATCGATTTTTATTTGACTGTAGTAAATGGTGTTGATTTTACTATGATTTTTAAACTGTGTTCATCACAATGTAGAGAATATATATATATTTTTTATAGTATTATCATATTCGCTTTTATTTCGTGAGAGAGAATAGATGATTGACGTGCATAACAAGAGAACCTTTATAAATGAAATAACAAAATAAAATCTGCATGAAAGAGCTTATTATTAAATTAAACTAGTGGTCATAGTACGCCGTTCTACACACATATAATAAATATTTTTTTATATTTTAAAATATATTATAAATATAAATAAAATATATAAATCAACAAATTATATTTCAAAAAATAAACAAAGAAGTAAAAGAAAATTAATTTAAGGTATTATTGACACAATAAAAAAATTGACGTAATGTTGTTAAATGACGTGGAGTCATTTTATAAAAAAAGTAATTAAATTAATTTTTAAAATTATCTATAGGGGTATAATTATCATATTTAAAAATTAATTTCTAAGTATATATAGATGTTTTTTTTTTTTTTTTATATTAGTATAGATAATTTAAAAATAATTCGATAATAAAGTATTATGACTGTGTATCCTTATTTTTACCAGAAATGTAAGTAAAAATGTAAATTTATTTTCCGACACCCTATTCACCAAACTAAATCGGAAAATCAAATTACATTAATTCAAAACCAAAATTTCCTTCTTACTTATATATACTTATTGTGAAAACTATGCGCACTAAAATTGAATATATATATATATATATATTATTTATAATTAAAAAAATTATAATTTATTTTAATTTACATTTAAAAAAATTTAAACTTGCGAAAACGGCGTAGACTAAAAAAAATAAAAATTAATTTTTGCTACACTATATATAACCACAATTCAAAAGTCGTGGCAAATCAAATCATTAATCACGGTGGAACAAAATTAATATAAAAATTTTAATTTTTATCACGATTAATTAATATTTTTCATAAATTTTAATTCTGGCAAAAACATTTGTCATGATTTTAATTATGACTAATGTTTTGATCTTACTTACAGAATTAATTGCTAATGGTAGTAGCAGAGCCATGATTCATTTGTATGCGCTGCGATATTTTTTTTTTCGACCATAATAATTAATTGTAACAAAATATATTTCTTAGGAGGTATATGGCAAATTAATGAAAATAATAATTATAATAATAATAATAATAATAATAATAATAATAATAATAATAATAATAATAATAATAATAATAATAATAATAATAATAATAATAATAATAATAAAAGAAACAGCACGACATAAGAGACTCGTGAAATATATGTGGCTGATGATAGCAATTTCAATGCAATGGGACTCTTTTGATTTTTCGTACAGCTGTGCCATCTCAATGTGTGTGATCTTGTGGAATTTGATTTCTCTATTTTTTTAGGATTAATTTTTTTTTTTGAATTCCATTGCATTTTTTATTTGATTTGACACTATTATTATATGAAAATAGCTCAATAACCATGAAATAAATTCATGCTAAAAGCTAATCTATATTAGCAATGAACTCTACTATTTCGCAAGAAATATATGTCATTGTTATTAGTTTTTTTTTCTTGTGGTGTATAACAGGCAAATATTTGCACAAAGATAAATGATGATATGTGTTTATCGGCAACCTAGCGACAATAAATATATTGTTACTGTATTTGTATGGTCACTCTAAAATAGTAAAATGGGTTACTAATTCTTAATAATGACAATTTACACAAAATTCTTATCATCAATAAGTTTTTGAAAACTTTATTGGGTCTATATTAAAATTAGAGACAATTACATCTACACCCCTTCGTCTATTGTTCTTTTATATAAATCACCTTTGCTTTTTGAAAAAATATAGAAATCACTCCTGATAGTCTTTAAAACCAAAAAATACCCCTGTTGACCCAGTCAAATTTTAATATAATTTTTTAAGGACGGAAATGCCCTCAGGGTTGTTTATGTAATTATCAAAAGGTAGAGGGGGTGTCAAAATAATATTTATGAGGATAAATAATATGACCCCATATATTTTTTATTATTTATACAAATTTTTAATTTAAATATAAATTATTTTATTAACTTTTTTTAATTGGATCTCTATATAAAATTACACATTTTAATAATTAAATTATTAAATTAACATATTCATAAAATTAGTTTCTAGTTATAAGTTTAAATTAAAATATTATCACACTTGTATAAATTATTTAAAATTATTAAATTTAAAAGATTATTTATCCTCTATTTTTATTTATAATTAAACTTTTGTTAAAATTAATAAATTATATTCAAAATGATTTATGTATTTTATATCCATCATAATAGAATTACTGAAAGAAATAATTTAATTATTAAAAAAGTATTTTAAATTATTAATTATTTTTTCTCAAAGATTATCCTTTCTTCCCCAACCCCTCCCCGACCCTACGGTCATGCCCACCTCAAACCCCCGTTTGCACCATGCCCCCATTGTCCTGTTGCTACCTGTGCTCACACCCGTTTGTGCCCTTATCATCGTCTCTCCGCCTGCGCCCAACCCCTCTTCCTGCTTCTCCAGCCCTCGCCACTGCCCAGCCTTCGCTCTCCTTTGTCTTTGTCCGTCATCTAAATATATATGTATAAAAATATGAATATTTACATACAATATGTATGTATAAATATATATGGTATGCCCTAGATCTGGCCAACCAGTATGGATGAAGCAAGCCTAGCCCAAAGGAAGAGCTCGGCGGCCCAAACAGCTGGGTCCATGTCTTCTCCTAGCCCAAACTAAGAGTAGGGTCCGAGGGGTAATAAGCCCTATCCCAGTCGGCCCAACCCAAGAAGGAACCAGCGGAGGCCCGAAGGCTGCCAGCGAGGCCATAGGCGTCCAGTCATCAGCTGACATGAACCGATACACAAACTCCGAGAAAGGTGTGAGTGAAAATCGTACACCTTTATCTGAAGCTGCAACAAAACCTGCGTTTGAGGGGAATTATCCACCTATTCCCCCGAGGACTAAGGAGTCCTCACCCGTCTGCCTTCTCAAGAGTCCTCATTAGATTGGACTCCTCACACTACGAGGACTCTTTTGAATCTTTCACCTATAAATATAGGTCTTATCCACCTATTCCCCTAGACGGGTAACGTATTCTGACACAACACATTGCACACTTATTCTATGTTACAACTACCACAAATCATCGTCGTTATTTCTTACGCACTCTCGTTTATATTTTTTCAAAATTGGTTGCTGACTTGATGGTTGGAGTACTAATGTATTTTTTGTAGGTTCCCTTTTTCGACCCATTTGGCTTCAGGTCAAGACTTTCAAGCCCAAAGTCATATCCAAGATCGAGCACTTTGTGCTCACATTAAGTGGCGCCGTCTGTGGGAACAAGGAACTAAGACGTGAGAACCATGGAAACCCCTAACAGTGGGCTCGACAAGTAGAAGGTAACTGATGTTGCTGCTGATCCGCAGGCTTTTTAGGTATTGGCCAGGACACCCCTGGCTCCTAACGAGGCTGGACCCTCTATTCCCGCTGATCCCCCTAGTGACAACACTTCCTCGGACACCCTTTTAGATAGGTTGTCTCCGAGGTTGTTGACAATCATTTAACAGATGATTACGTATGCTATTCGGACACAATTGGCTGCGATGACTACCGCACTTGGCTGCCATGGCTCCGCTGCCCCAGGAGGTGCCCCTGGTGGCAAAGGGCCTACGAGAAGGTGAGCAGGTCCTCCCTGCGGGCCAGCTTCCCGTGTTTCCAGAAGGAGACCAATTCTCCCTCCCCCGGTGCGGAGTAAAGCTCCCCCACGCTGGGAGGCTCAATTGGAGTGTCTACAAAAAAGTTTGTAAGATGTCCAACACCGAATGATGGGAGTTCCGCTAGAGGGACATAGGGGCATCCCCTTAAGTGAGGAGGTTAAGGTGGATGATCTATCTCTCTCCCAACTGCTGAACAAAAAATTGCGAAATATAATGGTACCACAGATCCGTAGGAACACCTCTCTCGATTCAAGAATGTGACTCTCCTTCATAGGTACACGGACGAAATCAAGTGTCGGGTGTTTGTTACCATATTTTCTTGGGTGACCCAGCAGTGGTTCAATCAACTGCTAGTGGGTTTAGTAAGGAGCTTTAAAGAGTTCCGCTCATTGTCTTACATCAATTCGCTAGCAGCCGGAAGCACTCCAAGACCCGTCTCAGCCTTTTCACTGTTAGACAGAAAGATTCTAAGTCCCTGAGCGACATCTACACCGGTTCAATACCACGGCCTTGGAGGTCCCAACAACCATGCAGAAAGTCAAGGCTAGCTCCTTTTCTCAAAGACTTCTGGACGGGAACTTCTTTAAGTCCCTAGGCAAGAAACCCGCTCCAGATTTTGATAATCTTTTGGCTAAAGTGAAAAAATACATTAACTTAGAGGAGTCGCGGGCCTCCAAGAGAGAAGGCTGAGGAGAAAAGAGAAAAAAGGCGAAGGACGAAGGATCTGCCAAAAAATAAAAGTCAATCCTTGGGATAAGAAGTTCCCCTTCCAGAGGGGAACCCCTGTGTATACACTATTGAATGAACCTATCTCCTAGGCCCTCATGGTCGGCATGCCTAGGGAACCCCTGTGTATACACTATTGAATGCACCTATCTCCTAGGCCCTTGAGGGGCATGAAAGGGTCCCACGCAGCCCAAGTCCGACAAATTTGCCGCTTTCACAAAGACTATGGGCATACCACGGATGAATGTCGGCATCTAAAGAGTGAGATAGAACGACTAATGCAGAATGAATATCTCCAGGAGATTGTATGCCGGGAGAAGGCCCATGGCACGGGCCCCTATCAAAAGAAATAATCGCACAAAGGAAAGGACCCCAGGAAAGGTTCTGAATACCGTCAGGAGGAGGCTCGCAAGCGGGGCCCCTCAGGAGACCCGGAGGAAGATAACCCCTCTCGTAAGGGGGTTATCCACATGATATCTGGAGGTCCCATGGGAGGGGATTCCCATGATGCCCGAAACGCCCGGGTAAGGGATATTGTGGGATGCTCCGCTGAGGAGGTGTTAAAAGTAGATGCTCCTGCTAGCCCTTGATCACTTAATTCACACCAGGAGAGAAACCTGCCATGAGTCTCCCTAATAATGATGCACTAGTAGTCACCGCCACAATAGCAAACTATGAAGTTAGTCAGGTCTTTATGGACTCACGCAGTTATGCGGATATCTTGTTTGGGGAGATTACTCCTAGGAGTAGAAAATCAACCACACATTGAGGTTGTGAGGAAGATTGTGGCTCTAGGAAGCTTCCTGTAGAGTCTGTGTAGGTTAAATGACTAGGTCATTTAAATATACAATACACACACAATCACACAAGAAAAACATACATTCATCCGCCACCTCTCTATTTCTCTCCCTCTCCAAGAAACACTCTCTTGTTCATCTTGATTAGACCAAGGAAGAAGAACGAGATATCAACCGCGTTAATTCATATTGTTATGTTGATACCTCCCTTCCTAACGTTTTCTTGCTAGCACGGGAGACGTTGCAATCCGGTGAATTGTGTGGACTACTCTAGAGGTGCTCTATGAAGAGTTCTTGGAGGTGTGAATCTGGAAAACAACGGGTGTAGCTGATCAAGAAAAACTATGTGGGTAAAAGTCTATTTTATGTTTTTCTTGCATCTTCTCGTTTCATTAAATTTTATGGCCCTTCATGATATGCCTTATTTTGTTCATGAGATACATTGAACGCCCAGGAGGATCAAGGGTACATTCCTTGATCTGGATTTAATATGTTTAATTATGTTTTATTACTCATTTAATTCTCATTTTCCATGCTTCTGCTGCGTGTCTCCCAGGCCGATCCACACTTTCATCGACCCAACGGTCATCACGCATCACCTCAACATTGACCACTCAAGGTGTTAGAATAAGTGACCATGTAGCCAATCTTGGCGGGCAAAATGTAACCTATGTCTAGACAATTTCAGGGATTTGATAAATTTATTAATGAATAAAGAAGTGAAATTCATTTGGCATTACTTTGTTTGTGTTCACTTTATCTGCATTTCATATCTGTTCACTACGCAAACAAAGCCCACGGACTAAAAACGTATTTCGGGGACTGGGACTACGCTTGGAGATAGGTCCATGAAATCAGTCCCGCCGAATCAGTCCGGAAATCTCCAAGTCAAGGAATCTTGAAAATGGGTACTGAGATTTCTCTTGAGACTTGCACTAAGCATCTGCTGTCGTATTTCATCGACGGGTGATGAAGGTCGTCTAAGCAGTGTGAGTGGGTTAGCCTGCTAGGGAGCAGCTGACTGAGGTGACACGACCTTTGAGGAACTCAAGAAGTACCTAGCCGAGCTCCCCCTCCTGGTCAAACCTTCCCTAGGAGATATGCGTTATGTCTACCTCTCCACCACTTCTCTGGTAGTACGTTCTGTCTTATTATGGAAGAAGGGGGTATGCAGATGCCTTTATACTACGTGGGCAAGATCCTCAATGGAGTTGAAGGCTGTTATAGTGACATTGAGAAGGTAGCCTTTCCACTGGTAATCACGGCTTGAAGATTGAGGCCATACTTTCTATCTTATCCTGTGGGGGTACGCACCAACCACCCCCTAAAGCCAGTCTTGTGCAGACCAGACACCTCGGGGTGGCTCATCAAATGGGATATAGAGTTAAGCGAATACGAAATAACTTACCTTCCTTGAACTATGATAAAATCCTAGGCATTAGTTGATTTTATGTTCGAAACTGCGTTCTCACCTCCTAGCGAATGACGTTGGCTACTGCACGTGGGTGGATCCTCCACTATCCAGGGTAGTGGAGCAGGGTTGGTTATCACTTCACCAGAGGGAATAGATTTGGAGTTCGCTGTTAAATTCTATTTCAAAGCCTCTAATAATGAGGTTGAATATGAGGCCTTAGCCTTAGGAATGAAAATGGCGAGGGAAGCAGGGACACGATGCCTGGTGGCGTACTCTGATTTCCAGCTCATCGTGAAACAAATAGACGAAAGTTATGAAGCTAAGGAAGGCAATATGAAACATATATCTATGGAGGATAAAGGAATGGAAGGCGAAGTTTGATGACTTTAAGCTAGTCCAAATTCCTCGAGAAGAAAATAATAAAGCGGATTATTTATCTAAACTTGCTAGTGCCATGGAAGACTGCAGAACACGACATATAACTATCCAATATCTCCCTCAACAGGACTCCCTCTCAGAAATTCAAACTATTCATCAAGGGAGAGATTGGAGGCAAGCTATCCGCGGTTGGTTGAAGCAGGGCCATCTCCTCGATGATCAATTAAAAGCCTAGGTGTTAGTTGATTTTATGTTCGAAACTGCGTTCTCACTTCCTAGCAAAGGGCATTGGCTACTGCACGTGGATGGATCCTCCATTATCCAGGGTAGTGGAGCAGGGTTGGTTATCACGTCACCAGAGGGAATAGATTTGGAGTCCGCTATAAATTCGGTTTCAAAGCCTCTAATAACGAGGTTGAATATGAGGCCTTAGCCTTAGGATGAAAATGGCATGGGAAATAGGGGCACGATGCCTGGTGGCGTACTTTGATTCCCAGACCATCGTGACACAAATAGACAGAAGTTATGAGGCTAGGAATATAGTATGAAACAATATCTCTAAAGGATAGAGGAACGGAAGGCGAAGTTCGATGACTTTAAGCTGGTCCAAATTTCTTGAGAAGAAAATAATAAAGCGGATTATTTATCTAAACTTGCTAGTGCCATGGAAGACTGTAGGACACGATAGATAACTATCCAATATCTCCCTCAACCGCGCTCCCCGCATTGTTGCCTGCCTAAAGATAAGGGCTACACATTTTCTATTCTCAGGGGACACTCTCTACAAGAAGTCCTTCACATATCCCCTATTGAGGTGCCTCTCACAGGAGGAAGGTTGCACGTCCTTAAGGAAATACACAGCGGATGTTGCGGGTCGTACATAGGGGCATTGGCCTTAGTCAACAATACTTTGGGGCTGGATATTTTTGGCCTACCTTGAGACAGGATTCCAAGTCTCTAATAAAGAGGTGCGACAAATGTCAAAAGTACGCTTCCCTCATACACCAACCGATTGAACCCTCACGACACTATTAGCTCCATGTTCATTCGCTCAGTGGGGGATGGATCTAGTGGGGTCATTCCCTCTAGCCTCCGGACAACGAAATTCTACTAGTAGCCATAAATTATTTTACTAAATGGGTAGAGGCGGGGTCTCTCACTCGTATCACGTAGGGAGAAGTCATGATGTTTATTTGGAAGAATATAGTCTATCGTTTTGGGATCCCTCGGGAAATTATCTCCGAATGAGAGGCAGTTCCAGGGGCAAAAAACCCAGTGCCGAGGTCTACGTATAAAGTAGAGATTTACCTCCATAGCACACCCTCGGGCTAATGCAAAGGTGGAGGTCACTAATAGAACCCTCGTCTAAGGAATTAAGAAAATGTTGGGTAAGGCCGAAGGAAATTGTGGAAGAATTGTCCGGCATTCTGTTGCATATCGGGCCACCCCTAGAAATCCTACAGGGGAGAGTCCTTTCTCTCTGGTGTATGACACGGATATTGGTGATCCCCGCAGAATTAGGCACACCTTCTCATAGTGTCATGTGCTACTCCGAAGAGGATAACAACAGCCTGCTTAAGGAAAACCTCGACCTCATTGAAGAATTATGAGGAAAAGCATTTATTCGGATGCAAAGAAATAAAAGCCTGATGATCGAGGCACACAATCGCCTGGTTAGACCATGAGATTTCCAAGTAGGGGACCCAGTGCTGAGAAAAGTAGAAGCATCCAAACCAGTGGGGAAGTTAGACCCTATATAGGAAGGTCCATATAAGGTAAGAAGCATCTTAGGTCATGAGCCTACGAGTTAGAAGATGGGGAAGGGCTCCCCCTTCCATGACGCCAGAATGTACACAACCTCAGAAGGTTTTTTCCCTAATAAGCTCTACCAGGACGGAGCCCCCTCAGAAATAAGCTCTGCCAGGATGGAGCCCCCCTCAGAAATAAGCTCGGCCAGGATGGAGCCCCTCAGAAATAAGCTCTGCCAGGACGAAGCCCCTTCAGAAATAAGATCCATTAAGACGAAGACCTTTCGGCAATAAGGCTCCTCCAGGATGGAGCCTTCTAAAAAATAAGCTCATTCAGGATAGACCCCGCCATAGAAATAAGTCCTGCCAGGCCAGAGCCCCCCGGTACAGGCTTCGTCAGACAGGACCCCCTATAAACAAAAATTCCTACCAGGTTCAAATGTTGTTTTATATCAAGTTAGCCTTTAACCTATGCCAATTTTGAAAATACTTCAGGAACAAAGAGTAGGGCCTCTCAGCCAGCCCTTGTTAACTCAGGCATGAGCCCTTTTTGTTGTAACCTCCCTAGGGGGAAAAGGTGCAAAACCCTGATTCTGCGCATTCAGGTAAACACACAAACCTATCGTACACCATTTTTCTTTAGAAAATTCCGATGAATCAAGAAAAATTATCTCAAAGCCCTGCCTCAGGGAACAGGGCCCTCTTTTATTAATATAAGCCCTGATTCTAAGCGGTCATCTCAACATAAGAGAAGCCCTATGCCAACAGGGGCACCTAGATTAAATAGAATCCATTCACATACTGGATATGAAGACAATTTCCAACTCTAATAATCATCACTTTATAAATGGAAGTTAGTTATTTTGTTGCCTCTAATAGGAGGAGGGACAAAAAGATTAGGGAGCCACTCCCAAAGATACTACACCCACAGGAAAGAGAAGTCTCAGACAACAAAACAGGTAAGTAGAGATAAACGGAAGTAACTAAGAGCGGCAAACCCTGCTTAAGCGAGTAAAGAAATGCAACCTTAGCATAAAGGCCCCCAACCAAATCGACTGGCGGCAAACAGTGAACAAAATTAAACTTGTGTCATCCCCACCCTTGGTGGGGGAACAGGAAGTAAAGAAAAATTCTTTCTAAAAGGGGAAGGGGGTACATTTCAATCATCTTTCCTCATAGGCGGGGTTTTCTCCTCTCCCTCCAGGGCATCATCCTCGGCAGCAAAGGCAACAGTCTCAGCAAGTTGCTCCTCTCGAGTGGTGGTAGCAGGCTCAGGCTCAAGCTCAGGGATGGTGATATCCTTCTCAACATGCTCCTTTGGGTGCACTCAAAAGAGGAGCTAGAGGGTTCTGCACCTCCTTCATGAATGTATCTAGTACAATGTCCAACTCCTCATCTGACAAAAAGTGACCAGACATGTCATTCAAAAATTTGAAGATGGGGGTAAGGACACCAAAAATCAAGGTCAATTTATTACGTGAAGTCGCTGGGGGTGCTCAGCTGCAAAAGCAAGGGCAACAAAAGGATCAGGAGCCCCTTCTAGAATTGCGTCAAAATCCAGGCAGGAAGCCTCTGCTTACCCCTGAGCAGCGAAGTGCCCCTGGCAGGCTTTGAAGCCGTATTCCAAAAAGGGCCCAGAAATGCTTCCCTCCTCCTGCTTAAAATCCTCTGACCCCTTGTACTCTGCGAGGCGGCTTTGCAGGTAGGTCAAGTACTGACGCCCCTCAGCCGACTCAGGGAAGTTCCAATAAGCCTACTCCCTCGCTTTAGCCAAGGCTGTAGATTGGCTCTTGGTCATATCCAATAGCTGCTGTTGTAGCTGCTCAACCTTATCTTCAGCCGTCTGAGCCTTATCCTCCGCAGCCTGAGCCCGTTCCTGAGCTGCCTTCTTAGCTCATTGGCCTTAGTCACCTCCACGGCCAGGCGCCCCACCTTTTCCTCTAATCTCTTCCTTTGGCCATCCCAGGGAGCGAGATAAGGAACCTGAGGGCGGGATATAACCTCCCCTAGAACCATGGTTGCCTGGGAAATGTAGAAATTTAGTAATCACGTAACAAATGAAGGATCATGACTTTACCTTAGCATGTTAGCCAGCGGCAAGCCCCAATAGGTCCTCCCGAGAGGTGGAGAATAGAGCACGTTTGTCCCCAGGGAGGAGAGTCCCCTTCAAGAAGTCAGTGGCTAAGGAGGTAACTCCCTCTGGCTCCCATAGAAGGGAGTGGTATGAATACATGCCCCATTCCAACACGAATCGTTAGCGACAGGAGGAGGAACTGCTGGTCTTGCAAGAGGGAGGAGGCGAGACCGGAGGTGTGACAGCTCCCGAGCAGGTGGACACTTGGAGAGGGACAACCGAGGAGGAGAGCTCTAGGGGCAGAAGAGGCGCGCTTCCCTCGGGAATCACCAGAGGCAGGAGTCCCATCAGAAGGCCTGCTTGGGGGGTTGCCTATCTTCCCCCGGAGCTGCTTTGGACACCACTTCGTAGATATTTGCTAAACATGATTCTCTCTGCAATAAACAAAACAGTAACAACAGGTTAACTCCAAGCGTCTAAAACATGCAGGAAAATAAATAGAGCATGCAAAAGCGATAAATACCCAGTGTCTCTTCTAAGGGAACCACTGTGGGCTTGAGGCGAAAGTGAGACATGAGTCTTTCTTCTATCAACCCCCGACAGTCATAGGGACGAATTCAAGTCCTCAAGGAGGGCGGTAAGTGCTGCCGACCGATTACGGATGGAGAAGGAGACTAAAGGAGGGAGTTCATATAACCAATGATGGGGAAAGGCCCAGGCGTAGGAGGAAGGACATAGAAAAAACTGCCCTTCCATAACTTGGGGGCGTTGGGAGCAGGCAAAAACTGTATCCCCCGGTAGGGGGAAAAGTGGAAAACTCCCACGTTCCGATTTCTTCAACTGAAAACAAGCCATGAAAACTTAACCTATGGGAATGAGACCATTGTATTTAAAGATCATGGAAAAGCCAGCCAAGAGGCGAAAAGAATTTGGGGCTAGCTGATTCAGAGGAATCCCAAAAGTGTGGGCAATGTCCTTGTAAAAAGGAGGAATGGAAAAACGGAGGCCCGCTTTCAAATGGGCCGAAAAGAAACACATGCAATTAGTGGGAGGAAGGTCGGGCTGATTATCGGGTGAAGGGACAAGAAGGGCGAAGTCATTTGGGATACCGTACTCCGCCAGGAGTTGCTCCAAGTCAGAAAGGCGGAGGAAGGAAGGAATGCCCTCCAGGAGAATGAGGTTGGTTGCCCTCTCCCTCCCCCACCGACGATAAGAGGCTTCCTCTCCTCGCCGAGGGAGGCATCCACCACCTCCTCCTCCTCTTCGCTTGAAGAGACTCACCCTCAGAGGGTTCATCTCGCAAATGGTGGTCCTCTTCTGCCGCTTTCCGCAGGCTCCACCTGCGAGCTCCTCCATAAGAAGAGGGACCGAAGCTTGGCCCCCCCAGAGGTGGCTTCATAGGGATCCTAGTCCGCTGGACGTTCGCCAATCAGTAGCACAGATTCGTCCGAAGAAGCCATTTTTTCAAAGAAAAGCAACACATAACCAACAAGAAATGAGAAATGCAGGATAAATAAGCGAGAAGAAAGGCTTAAGCACTTACAAGAACAAAGACACAAGGAGCAAGAAATCGGCCAAATTGGTTTCTCTCTTCAAATCGTGGGAGGGAAAAGTACAATGGAGTAAGTATGGTGAGAAGTTAAAAGGAAGGTGGACGGTCAGCCAATTGCAGTCACTCACAAGCACCCCTAGAAGCATTTCTGTTTTTTAAAAATTATATTAAAGTTTGACCAGATCAACATGGGTATCTTTAGATTTTAAAGGCCGTCAGAGATGGTTTCTGTAATTTTTCAAAAGGCATCAATAATTTATACAAAAGGAAGTGAGGGGGTGTAATATCCCTTACAAAATTATCATCATTTAATATATGTTTATGGTAAGAATTTTGAAATTATTATTCAATATTAGTCTTTAGTTGTAGTCACATTCATCTATCTCAACTTTGTGGAGGATTCTAATTATTTGACACGTTTCAGTCCACGAGGAAGTCAAGGTTAGCTCTTATTTGGACCGCTTTGATTAAGTGCAATGAATTAACATAACATTGACATACGTAAGTTTATTTGTAGTGTGGGTAGTAACTATCATTAGACTTTGACCTAACATACCATACCTATAATTGGGATATGATCTAACCAAATCAAAATCGGCCTAGAATGTTCCTTAAATCATAATCCAGTAATTGGTTGCCAAGACAATAAAGTCTTGTTCCAGTTGTAAAATTGATGTCTTATAAAATTAGCCAACGAGGTCTAGTTTAATTGATGAAATTAATGCTCCATAACTCTTAAGGGATGTTGTTTTACTTAATAGTAGATGTAGTTCTACTATTAACATACATGTTATAGTTGTTGGTAAGTTATTAAGTATAAGATATTTGATATGAATGATTACATCGATTTATTTGAAATAAATAATTAGTTCATAGCTTCACTTAAAAAAAAATTACGAGATTGGAGATTTGAGTTCCATGAATATATATATATATATATATATTTTTGTTTTCTCTAAGTGTAGTTAAATTAGTTTTTAAAATTTGGGATTATCATTGTAGTTAATTAGTTTTTAGATTTAAATGTATCAAATAATATAATGAATTGTGTCTAATAAAGACATAAATAATTGCATTTATATTCTTGATTTATGGTCTACTTACACAAATTATCTTTGTGTTTTACATAATTACAGAAACCACAACTAATAGCCAGATAGAAGGGATAATTTATGTTGTGATGTTGACGTTTTGATGAGGTGTATGTATAATGTTCCAAAAAACAGGGGGTGGTGTTATCGTTTCTGATGGATGTATGTATAATTTTTCAACAAGTAAAAATAATTTACGTAAATAGAGCATATACCAAAAAATGTAAATGCGATTATCCCCAAACAAAAGAAGGGTTAACTAGAAAGTTTAAGACACAAACTTTGTTGTACTTCTCAATGGCAACTGAATTAATGAAGAGACGTGATTAAATTAGATTGAAATTATTGACAGTGTGTGTTCCTATGTAGGCAGTGTGTGTTTCTTACATGGTTAATGACGCACCCTTAGCTGCTTCAGTTTATACAAGGTACATCGATTAAAATATACTACTGCAAATTCGACGCAAGATACAAAAACAAAATAAATTGATTTTTAGTTAATAAAGAAATATTATCATTACGTTTGATTTTGTTTTTGAAATGTTTTGTTTTGGGTTAAATGCAATTTGTCCCCTGTGTTAATCAAAAAGAGCAATTACCCCCTTATAAAAAAATAACTAGTAATTTACCCTTCTATGTTATTCAAAATGCAGCAAAACAATTTCTCACATGGGGTTTTTTGCTCCATTTTAGGGGGGTTTTTTGTTCCATTTTTTAAAATACAGGGGGTAAATTGCTGTTTATTTTTTCACAGGGGTTTTTTTGCACATTTTGCATATCACAAGGGGGGTAAGTGATTTTTCCCGTTTTGTTTTGGTTTTGGAGACAGAGAGAGAAAAACAAAGATAAATAATTGTGTGTTAGAGATAAAGTGTATGTTTGGGTTTGTTTTTTGAGTTAATTTTAAATAGTGTAAAAAATATAGGGTATGTATTGTGGTGTATATTAAGAGACAAAAGATATTGTTCATTGTCAAATCACGTTCTTTTTATATATTTTTATAAATATATATGTATATAGTAATATTTGTTTTTATTGTATGTATTGCGTTGTACAATAGGGGACAAAAAATATTGTTTATTATCAAATTATGTCTCTTTTATATAATTTTATAAATATATATATGTACGGGGGATTGGGCTAAGTACTCCCAAAATACCTAATGAAGGTGTTTTAGGAGTAGGTATGTTTGGATTCTTTTTGGGGGCTTATCAGAGATGGGCCAAAAACAAATCCAAACATAGTTTGTGTGTGTTGAGACATTGTAAGAGTGTACAAATAAATGAGAGGATGGTTTAATGATGTATATAGATTTTCCCGACTGATTTAGAGACGCATTTGTGACGGAAAAGAATGACGGTTCAAATATAATCATCAAATTTGAGGTGGACCTCGGGAGTGACGGAAAAGAGCCTTTACATTTGCGACCAATTTTAAGATGGAATCTAAATTACTACTGTAATTTTACAATTGCAACTTGTCAAATCTTACGCAAATTGATTGATGATCCCTTGCTCGAGTGGTGAGGTTGAGGTCCCACAACCAAGAGGTCGTGGGTTCGAATGCTACGAATTTAGGGAGTTGTTTAGTTTATAGGGTGTTTGTATTATTTATTTGATTGCTTTAATGTTGGTGTTGGTAGATCTAGAGATGTTGTATTTTCAAATTAATAGTTCATTGCTCATTATTTAGAAAAAAGAAACTTACGCGAATTGTGTTGGATCTTGCGACAAACAACCCTCCATTGCAAATATGTCGCAGTTTTATGATGGACTTAGCGACGAAAGATTTAATTATTTGTTTGGTAATATTCACTACAAGAAAAACGCTCAATTACAACGAAAAAAACTCAGCATCGAGCTAATTAATAAGTAAAATTTTCATTGCTAGTGCATTATTTAATACAATAAATTTACTTGCTAATGAGTTTAGCAACGAAAATTTATTTGCTAACAACTTTAGCAATAAAATATTTAAGATATATTTAAGTAGTGTAGATTAGCAACGAGAATTTTACTTACTAATTAGTTCGACGTTAATTTCAGCAATAAATTTTTTCATTTCTATTAAACTATTTTCTTGTAGTGATTTGACTTTGCCTAATTCACTTTTTGGTGAATTCACTCCTTCCCTAACTATAGATTAATGTAAACCTAGGTGGAAAATGAAGATTAAAGAATTAAGACAATCATGAAACCACATGACCACCTTAGTTTTTGAAAATTAAAATGTATCCAAGTATTTCACCACTAAACTAACAATTTTAAGAATCAAAATGACTATCCAAATCCCTATAGTTGCATGAATCCATACATACTAAGTATCATAAAAGAACATATTTTTGTTGTAGATTATTTATAAAATTATGTATTATGTTTGAAGTCATTTTTTAAAACGGTCCAAAAATGACCCACATGCATTTGAGAAGGATTCTACTGCAGTTTTTATTTTATAATTATAGGTATTTGGTGTTTTGATCCTTATTTATAAAAACAAACTTTCAATTTGGTCTATTATTCATGTAGATTTTGTAATTTGAGGACATATTTGTATTCTGACAAAGTTAAAAAAAGAAATGCTAAAATTAGTGGGTTTAACGCAATTTACCTCTCTGTGTTCTTTAAAACTAGCAATTTACCTCCCTAGACAGGGAGATAAATTGATCTATTTTAAAAAAATGCGAGGATGTAAATTGATTTGTTTTAAAAAACACAGGGAGGTAAATTGCTATTCTATTTTTTCATATGGGGGTAATTTGTTCATTTACTATATCACAAAGAGGTTGTTTGCATTGTTTTTTCTAAAATAGGGGCAAAACCTGCCCTCATCTCTATTTTCATATGATATATAGAGAACATTTGCATGATTTCAAACAATAAGTTTTATTTATATTTTTTGAAAAATACCAACACATTTTCATTCATTTGCAACACTTTTCAACCATTGTCAGTGTATCAATATTTGCATGTATAGTAATTTCTGTCTCCTTAGAAAATAATATCAAAATGTCTTCATGATTTCCAACCATTTTCAACTATATTAGAAAATAAGGGTAATTACACTTAAACCAATCCTAAAAATATGAAATTACACTTTCTCTATAAAATGTTTTAAAATTACACTTACACTCTCTCTAAAAATTCTCTATTTACACCTGACCCCCTCGTTAGAGTTTAGATGGAAAATGTTGACATCAGCAAAAAAATTACACAGATTTCTAATTTTATCCTTCATTTAACATTCTTCTATAATATTTTTTGCAATCGCTATACTTTTGGAGTAATTTTTTATTACAGTTACACCCGTTTGAATTTATATCTATATATATACATATATAGATGACTAAATTACCTTTTTCGTCCCATAAAAAAGGGGACTTTTCCAATTCAGTTCCATATTTTACGGAATTTTTGATTTGGCCCCGTTTTTAGATAAAAAGTTGTCAACTTAGTCGCGAACCTCATTCTCCGTCAAGTTTTAACAGAAGAATAGAGAATCCGTTAAGTACAGTTGGGCTAAATTACATTTTTTCGTCCCATAAAGAAGATTTTTTTTTTCAATTCAGTCCCACGCTTTACGGACTTTTCGATTTGGTCCATTGTTAGACGAAAAGTTGCCAACTTAGTCTCAGACCCTATTTTCCGCCAAGTTTTAACGGAAAGACGGGACCCCATTAAATGAATGTTAACGTTGGAGGAAAATTACACACATGATTCTCACGTGATTTGTCTGCTCATTCCACTGCAAATCGAACATCAGGTCATCCCCCAACCCTAAAAATCTCTTCAACCATTTTCTTCCAATCGCCTGCGATTACTGATTTGATTTCAAGAAAAACACAAGATCTCAAGTGAAGATAGTGAACATTGGCAGATTCGCGATGATGTCCTTGTGGTCCAGCCATCTGATCGATCAAGTGAAGATAGTGAACATTGGCAGATGTACGCAACTCGATCAGATGGTTGGGCTGCAAGGACATCATCGCTAATCTGCCAATGTTCACTACCTTCACTGAAATCTTGAGCTTTTCTTGAAATCAAACCAGTAATCGCAAGCGATTTGGAAGAGAATGACTCAAGAGATCTTTAGGGTTAGGGGGTGACCTCATGTTCGATTTGGGGGTGGAATGAGTAGATAAATAACGTGAATCACGTGTGTAATTTCCCTCCATCCAACGTTAATATCCATTTAACGGGGTCTCCATCCAACATTAATATCTATTTAACGGGGTCTCCATCCTTCTGTTAAAATTTGACGGAAAATGGGCTCCAGGACTAAGTTGGCAACCTTTTGTCTAAAAATGGGACTAAATCAGAAATCCTGTAAAGCATGAGATTGAATTGAAAAAGTCCCTTTTTTTATGGGACGAAATAGGTAATTTAGCCCAAGGAATTAAATGCAAAAGTGGTCCCATACTATAGGCCCAGTTGCAAATTTGGTCACATGCTTTTGGAAATAGCCAAAACTAGTCCTATAGTTTAACTTTTTGTTGAAAAAATAGTCTTGACGTTAAAATTTTAATGGAAAGGCTTAAAAAACATTAGTTTTACCTGTTGAGGGGTCAAATGACTGGCAGAAAAAGGTTAGTGGGGGGAAATTATGTATAAAAGTTGTATTGGAGAGAATAATTCACTTTCCTTATCTTTCTCCCAAACTTTTTTTTTTTTTTTTTTTTTTTTTTTTTTTTTTTTTTGCGTTGGTTGCAACTTTCTCGTGGAGTAGGAGAAGTAAAAATATCTTCGTCTTCTACAACACAAAATCGTCAACGGGTCATGTGCTATTGTGGAGAGTTTGCTCGATTGAGGACTTCTTGGACATCCGAAAATCCAAAAAGAAGATTTTTAAGTTATTTGAAAGGTATGATGGCCGAAGATTGTGGCTTTTTTTCCTAGGAAGAGATACCAATGTGTGCAAGAGCAAAGGAGATAATTTCTGGGTTATTCGTCGAATAAATCGAATGGAAGGTGAAACTAAAATTTTCAATGATAAGATAAAGGGTTTGGAGGTGGAGAATGCACACTTGCAACGACGAAGGAATTTATCTCTTATGTTGTTGTTTATTTTTTGGATTTCATTTGTGTTTAAGTTATTTGTTTGAAGGATTGTAATGAACTATTTTAGATATATTGAACTGTGGTGTTTAAATTTGAAATGTTCTTTCTTAAAACCTACTGTTGAAAATGATTGAATCAAAAAATGCATAACATTAACTTGCCATAACACCAAAATTATCATTGTATATCCAAAAACATATAGCAGATGTAGCATTGTATATCTTCAACTAAAACATACAGTAAAAGGAATTGTATATCCAAAACTAAACCCAACACTTTGATAAGCAATCCATCCAAAAAGAGATTAAACTTAGAACACAGTTATAACCACCCCCAAAACAAAGTTCAAGCCTTTGTTTTCCCTTCAGACTTGTCTTTTGAAGCTTTCTTCGAAGCATTTTGTGCTGAAACTGCAGCCTCCAAATTTGAATTGTAACAAGCTTTTTGTCCCCTTGGATGAAAAGTGGGAAAGAAAGGCCTTCAGTAGGTGTATGAGTGGACCTGATTATCCCATGTGGTTGAAAAGCCATAGGAAGAGGGGCCCTAATTTGCAACCTCGGTTGATCAGTTGCATCCTTGTGTCTTGGAGGAATGAATGTAGGGTTTGGTGGGTTGGTTACCTGCTTCAACAAATTGAAACTAGTACAGATTTAATTGAAATAGTAACTTTAATTGAGTTAAGCAAATGTACATTTTTGATTGTTTGTGGCCTGTTTCCTCCAGATTTTGAAGGCCCACTGCTGGTCATATCCACCAACTGCAATAAATTAAATACAAGTTAAATGTTGCTGAATTCAAAATATCAATAAATGTACATAATAAAATATAACAAGGTGGAGCATCCCTGACCTTGTTCTTTTCCTTGCCTGCAAAAGTATAACAAGTGGTCAATAAAGAATCAATAAAGTGCACAAGAATCAATATAAGGCATGTGAGAGTACAATTAACTTTAATGAGTTAAGTCTTGTGATGCTTCCTATGTTGCTGATGGCACATCTTCAGCAGCATCTGCAGCAGGCATTTCTTCAGTAATAGGGACTGGTGCAGGCACATCTTGAGCAATAGGGATTGGTGTAGGCATCTCTTCAGCAACAGGGACTGGTGCAGACACATTTTGGGCAACAAGGACTAGTGCAGGCACATCTTGAGCAATAGGGATTGGTGTAGGCATCTCTTCAGCAACAGGGACTGGTGCAGACACATTTTGGGCAACAAGGACTGGTGCAGGAACATCTTCAGCAGGGAACTCTTCAACAAATTTCCTTCATGTATATTCCTTGTTGTTATGCCCTACCCCTCTTACTGAACTTGCATTTAACTTTCCATGTTTGCCTTTTTATTTTTAGTCACTATTTGCACCTCTTTTGTCTTTCATTGTTCATCTGGCTCAAGCCTTCTTGCTCTAGCTGGTCTTCCTTTTTTTCTTCAAAAGTTTGGTGGAATAGGTGGGATGTAACCTGTTTTTCCACAAGCTAGGCCCATCTATTGGCATAATTGCAGACTGATAAACCTTCCTTTATGTCTCAACTCTATAGTACTCATGAACAAAATCTTCAAGGTTAACCTTTGACAACAAATTGCACTTATGTCATGTTTACAGGGAATTCCATTCAATTGTCATCTTCTACAAGAGCAAGTGTGTGCCCTCAAATCAACATAATATCTACTCCCATCATAGCAAGATATCTCATATGCCCAATCTGTTGATTTAATTGGTATACAATCCCCCATCTTCCCCACGTTTTTTCATTGATTTTCTGTATCTTAGAACAAAACCTTTTCCCTGCCCATTTTTCTTCACATTTATCCCTGTTTTGTTGGAACCTTGTCGTGAGAAACTCTCTAATCCACTCAAGCATGGTTAGTATAGGCATCTCCCTAGCCTCTAGAATGGTGTTATTGAAAGATTCACATACATTATTGAGCAAAATATCATATTTCGGCCATGTATTAAAATGTGATTTAGTCCACTGTGAAGCAGGTTTATCTTTCAACCATTCTAAGCATAAGGGGTCCAACATCCCAATTTCTTTCATACACACATGGAACTCTGAAATGGTAGTTGCTTTGGCTGCATTCCATAACCCCCTTTTAAATGCTAAACCTTTGAAACCAACAGATTTTATATTCTCGTGTAGGTGTCTGACACAAAATCTGTTGTCAGCAATTCACTGACTGACATAGTTCAGTTTTAAATATTATCTCTCTAAATTTATGTAAAGCATCAATTCTGTAGTATTTTACATTCCAAAAATACCCTATTTCTGCAGCAAATTTATCCAACACCTTGATTAAAAGTGTTGACAGATCAACACAATCAAAAGTAGACACCATCCCTCCATCATATGTTGCTGTAGATTGATCATTTAAATTATTCACATGGTGAATTCTAAAAGTTACAAGGGCCGTGTCTTTAAAAATTATTAAAAATAAACAACATTACCAACATCAAGAAGGGACCACAAATAAAATACTACCAATAATAATAGCAACATTACCAACAACAATAGCAAGAGGGGACCACAAATAAAATATTAACAACAACAACAACAATACAATATAATAATAATGCTTCTATAGACAAGGCATAAAGGACCACAAAACAGAATGAATCCACAAGTCTAAAACTACAGAAGAAAAAAAAAAAAAACACAAACATGAAAGCAATAACTCAAAATACAACAAGAAAATACCCTAAGCATGCTCGTATATTCTTCAGTAAATATTTAGCTTCTCGTAAATACCCTAAACATGCTCGTAAATACTCATCTTCGCACCAAAGAAAAAAACAAAAATTCTTCCATACCATAATTTGGTGTTGGGCATTCGAGTAACTCACTAGGCCGTAACATCTTCTCTCCCAAACGAGACCTTGTGCAGCTTCTTATATCTTCTTCGCGTTCAAAATCAAAGAGAAATAGAAGGGGATTAGGGTTTCCTTTTTGGGGGAGAATTACATTTGATTTTCTCTCTCCCTGTTTTTACTTAGAAAATATAAATTTTTTAACTAATTACCCTATAACCTGTTGCAGCAGGTTAAAAGCCCTAAAGAGCCTGTGTTCGCACGTGGCCTTTCCGTTAAAACTTTAATGGTGGCACTGTTTTTGTAACAAAAAGTTAGACTGTGGGACTAGTTTTGGCTATTTTCAAAGCACAGGACCAAATTTATAGTTAATATTGAATGAGGGGTAAAATTAAATATTTATGTATTTCTTTTTTGCTGACGTCAGCATTTTTCGTCCAAACCCTAACGTTAGGGGGTCGGTGTAAATGGTGATTTTCTGGAGGGGTTGTAAGTTTAATTTTAAATCTTTTTTGGAGAAAAGTGTAATTTCGAATTTTAGAGGTGGTCTAAGTGTAATTAACCCTAAAAAATAATACCAAATGCTGATTACATTTTACAATGGGATAATTATACCGCTCTTTTATGAGATTTGGTGCAATTACATGTAGACCACCTGTGGTTTGAAAAATGACATCTTGTACCCTTGATGTTTGCTTTTGTCTAACAAATAAGTCCATTTGTTAGTCAAAATTCACCAAATTTGTTGATTAACAAAGAAATTGGAAGAAAATTCATATTTACCCTCGATTGACTTAACTTATTGCAGGTCAAATAAATCGTTTTATGGTCAAATTACCTTTATACATGTTCACACTTTAATGCATTTGAGGAGATATATCTTCACCCTTATAAGGGTAGTTTAGTCGCAATAGATTTGTTTGACTTGCAATAAGTCAGCAATAAGTCAATCGAGGGTAAATATCAATTTCTTTCACTTTTTTTTTTTTGTTATAAATCAATAAATTTGAGGAATTTTGACTAACGGGGATCTATTAGTTATATGAAAGCAAACTTCAGAAATACTAGATGTAATTTTTCAAATCATAATTTTTTTTTTTTATGTAATTATACCAAAACTAATGAAAGGGCTATGTAACCATCCCTTTCACCATACACTTTTCAAACCCTCTAAAACTTAAATCTATTCACGAAATCATTAAAAATCTATCTAAAACCAACTCCAAACATCCCACTAAGTTTTGAGTATGAACCGTCTACTGCAAATCACGTATATAAAATTCATATTATTTATATATTTAACAAAGAAAAATTTATAGACATCCTCATTATTTCGATACATTATCCATATATATAAATAATAAAGATGTTATCATCTCAATAGTTGGGAAATTTTCCATGATTGCATTGCATCCTCGTCAAGCCGGACGGATCCCATGCATCATTCATTCATACCCCACACCATGAAATGATTGCTCATCAAAAAGTCCACCCAAGAATTCATTTTCAACCCCATTTCTGTCCGAGTAAAAACACACTTTTCCTCGTCAACTCCTCCCAAAAACAGTTACTCCCACTCCTCCAACTGCAAGAAAATTAAAAAACAAGAGTGCCCACTTTTTAACTACTAGTATAACTACGAGTCTTGGGAGCCATTCCAAAGCGCACAGTCACAAGAAATGCAAGATCCAAACTCCAAGCATTCGTTGAACCCCGCGCCGTCGTTTCCTGCTGCAATGCGGCCGGCCCACCACCGGAGGGCCCACTCTGAGGTGAACTTCCGGTTGCCGGAGGACTTAGATCTGGTGTCGGACCCGTTTGACGCGCCGGCCGGGAGTTTCGAGGAGATGGGATCCGAGGACGATCTGTTTTCGACTTACATGGACATTGACAAGCTCAACGGCGGCGCGGGAGGCGGAGGCGGATCTGGGATTGGTGACTCTGGTTTGGACAATGCGGGTGGGGGGAGTGGCGGGGCAGCGGCGGAGGAAGGGGAGAAAAGTGGTGGTGGTGTGTCTAGGCCAAGACATAGGCATAGCAATTCGGTGGATAGTTCGAGTATGTTGTTCAATGAGAGCATTGAAGCTAAGAAAGCTATGGCTCCTGATAAGCTCGCTGAGTTGTGGACAATTGATCCTAAGCGCGCCAAAAGGTATTTTTCTGTCCTAAAAAAATGAACTTTTTCTTTTTCTTTCTTGGTATTGTTTGTATATATGTTTAGATGTTCTAGCTTTGCATTTTCGGATGTGAATGTGGGTGGATTTGCTTGTCTGAATTATGGGTTAACAGTGGATCTTGCAATGGATCTTTGTGAATCTGAGTCTGGTCTGTCAAGTTCACTGATTGTTCTACTAATCTAATCTGCTATGGATAAGCATATTCAGACAGTGAGTTGGAATTTTGTTGATCTTGTGTAAGCAAGTGAATTTGGGATGTAAGATTGATTTGTAATGGATTGATCTCTGCTACAACGATTTTAAAACTTATGTTTTTGCCCCGTGATTATTCGCATACCTTATAGTGCTTTGTCTATTATAGGAGAACAGGGGGGTTTCGGCATGTGTTAGCCAACTCAACAATACTGTTGACTGGCAAGGAGATCTTGATTTGAGTTCTAACGTTAACGTTGTGTTACGGGATGATTTAGTATTTTATCGCATGAGATTGTTAACGAGTTGGTTGTCACATTCAGTTCATTCTTATTATGGTTAGACTGGACGGAGGGGGATAATTTAATAGTATATGAGCTTTGTTTATAATCCAAGACAATGACCGCTCATCCCTTCATTTTCGTAAACATTGCATATTCTTGCTTCTATTTCTAGTTACCAGAAGAAAGAAGTTGTTTCCTACATGATGATCAGGCAATTTCGGCTTAATTTAGAATTTTGATGTGGTGTTATGTTGCTTGAACGGCATAATATTTCTCGCTGACAGTTAATGACTTGAGTATCTCGTCTAGGGTGGTAGGATTAAGCAACATTTGATGTTCTATCGCATGCATTATTTATGAACTCAAATACAGTGTATTTATGACATTTGATCATGCAAATCTATTGTACTTTACACCCTTCGTCTGGTCCAGCGTTTCATCCCTGTGTTGCTATGGTTTCTAGCGTATTTGGAATTGGATGAGATGAAATTCACACATTCAGTTTTCTATATATGCTTGATCAGTTGAACATTGTTCCATCTTTTTACGCATTGTACTTTATTTCCCTTTAATCAACGATGCATTCATAATACGGTACAGGATCTTGGCAAATCGGCAATCTGCTGCTCGATCAAAAGAGAGAAAGGCCCGCTACATATCTGAACTGGAACGAAAAGTTCAGACCCTCCAAACTGAAGCAACAACTCTCTCTGCACAGCTGACACTGTTCCAGGTATATCCCCTGGAACTGTTCCTTCACTAGTTAAAATTTTCTATTTTAGATTTTCACTTACCTCATGACCAAGTTGGTGTAATTAGGAAACCGTAGCCTGAAAACACGGCCCTCGACATATTAGCTTTCTTATTGCAAGTCCAACCGTGCGACTTTCACTTCTGTTGAACATAATTAAGGTTTTCGCACTTCAATTTGGTCGACATGGCATATGATTAGAAAGAAGGGGTACCACAATCCTGGATTTTAGCTGTGTATTTTTGTTCCCGAGTCTATTATCATATACTCCGTAATATTATCATCAGAAAAGTTTATTATTGCCGATTGCTAGAAAGCTAAAAGAGCAAGAACATGTGCTCATAAGTCATTGTCCTTCCTAGTAAGTTATCGTCTATACTGCCTCATTGCCATAAGATCCTGCCCAACGGAATACAGAGTCCTCTCAGCGTTACCTAGCAGCTAGGTGACAAATGAGCGTCACGCAACTTATCTATACATTATGTGATTGTATGATTGTCAGAATGCCTGTCACCAACTTAAATTATGTCCCTGATTGAGGTTTAGAATTGATTATAGGTTGTTCTGTTTCAGCGTTTCATTCGAAACATTTATTTGATGATGTTATGTTTTCTTGATTTTTCAGAGAGACACTACAGGGCTGAGTAACGAGAATACAGAGCTTAAGCTTCGACTACAAGCCATGGAACAGCAAGCTCAGTTACGTGATGGTAAGTACGTTGTCCGTGAGAAGTCAAATTGTTAGTTTTCGCTAACCAGTACGGACTAAAAGACGGCTGAATCACTGTCCTCAGAGTCATCTCCACTATGCATTCTTATTCTTGTTGTCTTTCTTTTGAAATGTCTTCATTTCATTAACTTATGGGATTTTGAAATACAAAATGTGCAGCACTTAATGAAGCACTGAAGCAGGAAGTCGAAAGACTCAGAATCGCGACTGGAGAAATATCAGCCACTACCGACACATTCAATTTGACAATGCAGCACGTACCCTACAACCAGTCCGCTTTCTTTCCCCCTCAGCCGCAACCTGGTCCAAACGACTCCCAGAACGTACAGATGCAGCAGTTTCACACACTCCCAGCCGGCATGTCTAGTCATCAGCACCCTATGTTTTCTGCAACTCCCCTGCAAGGCCTTTCCGACTCGTTCCACCAGGACCCTCTTGGACGCTTTCAAGGCCTCGGCATCAGCAATCGGAGCTCTCATCTCGTGAAGTCCGAAGGTCCTTCCATTTCGGCCAGTGAAAGCAGCAGTACATTCTGATTCAGGTCTTTTTTTCTGATTTGTCCGTTACCCCAAGCCTATTTGTTTACTTGTTCATAGACTGACACCGTTTTTAACACCACGAATCATCCGTAATCCACATTTTTTCATTATTTCCATTTAACTGGGGGTTTATTAGATTTTCACTAGTGTTGTAGGTTCCTCAGTACTCGTTGTTCTTTGTGTTGGCAGTCGATTATCTCTTCATTTCATTTCATTTTTTCTCTTCTTTCTCAAGTTATTCGTTCAACTGAGAAATCGTGTCTTGTGTGATGGTCGTATCGCTGTTAACTGCTTCACTTCTTGAGTGAAGCTTCTCATCTATTGACTGAGGGGGGGACTCAGTCTGCTAATCTCTGTCTGTCAAGTGTAATAAGACTTGCACATTGTCTGGCCTTAATTAACTCGAACGTCTTATGTTGTACATTGTAGTAACTTTAATGTCATCTTGCTCGACGTCTAAATAGTTACCTCATTTGCATTCATGATATATAGCGCTCGAAGGAAGTTATGCAACCTGTTGCCTGCGAATCGATACGCGTTCTTGCGGAAGTGTTTGATGCTTTTCTGAGTGTAAACAAGCTGAATACTTAGTTTTGATTCGGTATTTGCTCGAAAAATTTTCAGATTTTTGTAAGAACGCTGCTGCTTGTGTAGTTCTTACAGGTAATTGTTTTGAGTAAAATGTCATCCTCAAACCATTACAACCTGTGACTGAGTTAGAACAAGCAGCAGAACTTTATTTTCCAGGACACTGCTTTTCTTGATCATAGGAGGACTATCTATATCCTGTAACAAATAGTCGGCAAAATTGCATTTTTAGCCCCACAAGATAGGGTTTTAACACTTTTAATCTTTGTTTAACGGAATTTTTAAAGTAATCCCAAAATTGAAAAAACTCGACATGTTTAGTCCTCTATTTTATGAGATTTGCAAAATAGTCGCGATATTCAGAAAACTAGACATATTTAGTCTTTTATAAATAAATTAGATGGCAATGACATGTGTAATGTGTGTATCCATTAATTGTGTGAGCAGTCAAGTTAATGTATATGCAACATTGTGTGTGTCCTTTGGGCTGTTTCAGAAACAGCCCAAAACAGACCCAATGTTTGGCACTATTTTGTAAAAAATGTTCTGGCCCATTTTGCCTTTTAAACCGTGTTTTGCTTTCACTGTTCAGCAGTTTTCGTTTTTGGTTTATGGTTATTTTTCATTGTTTTGGTCATGATGTATTAGTGAAAGTCGAACTCTAAGAGTTCGACTTTTACTGGTTTTTTTTTTTTAAATTCGAAGTCGAACTCCATGAGTTCGACTTCAAGTCGAAGTCATGGAGTTTGACTTCAATCATATGAAGTCGAACTCTCGGAGTTCGACTTCAAAGTCGAACTCCGAGAGTTCGACTTCACCTTTTTCTTTATTTATTTATTTATTATTATTATTATTATTATTTTGTTTATTATTATTATTATTATTATTATTATTATTATTATTATTATTCAGTCTCCGGATATTTAAATAAATGTAAAAAAAATATAATTACATCAAAAAAATAAAATTTAAATAAAAAAATAAAATTTAAAAAATTAATTATAATAATTACAATTCTTAAAAATGACCCCCCTCCCACTTGTCCGTCGGTGCCGTTGGCCCCGAGGTCTTCTTATTTCTTCATCCATATTTTGTATTGGTTCATCTTCAACATTATCATCATCATCTGCATTCATATGCAACCGACTTGATGATGTTGCAGAACTAGACTCTCCATAATCACGATATGCACTAAATGCTGGAAATGGAATTGGTGAGATGTTATATTCTGGTGCATATGTTTGACTCGTGTCAAGGCCAAGGTCAAGGTCAAGATCAACCTGTCCATAATAAGGTTGTTGGCTTGGCATGTATGGAACTGAATCAAACCAATCACTTTGTTGGGGCGGTTCAGGCACATAGCAATCTTGATATACATTTAGAGGTGTATGCACTGTGGATGGACCAGCTATATCTGCCCCAATAGTATCATCACCTCTAAGTGAACTTGTAGACATTCTGCTACTGGATCTCCTTTGTCTGTGGGACGTAGACGGAGCATTATCATGTGGCGCTGCTTGTTGTTCGGGCTGATTATCCCTCGGAAAACGAGAAAGCATTTCACGAAGTTCAATCATTCCGATATTAAACCGCTAATGCATTCGCAAAGCCTCTTCGGCATTGGTTGGTAGAGGTTGAACACTTAGATGAAGGGCCTCTGCATATTGCTCCTGCACCAATTTTAAAATAATGAATTTAAATCTAAGAGAAAAATGGGTGTAACATGAATCAAGTTTTATTGCACAACATACCACATGTTGTATTGTTGGTGCATGTCCAGGTTGATAGTCACTCTCCACACGTCTATCAGTAGATGATGAGACGAATCGACGAGTTATTCTACCGTACCAATTCCAATATTCATTTTCTGTATTTCTTCCGTTGGAAATGGGTGGTCGGCGCACAATCATTTCACTTCGTCTACCCCATCTACTAACGTATATCGCGTGATGAGTCTCCCAGTCTGTGCCCCCACGTGCTCTACGGGAAATGTTATGGAAGCTCATTTCCCGACTGTCTGTACCCTGTGGAATGTCTTGCCTCATTCCGAATTGACGAAGGAACCGTTCGGGATGATGCATTTCCACAATGACATAAAATATTAGGGGACATATTGATGTCCACAACTGGGGGTTGAACTCATCTGAGTAGGCTAGAATGTTCTCAAAATTCATGTCATACGGCTGCCAAAGAAACTGAAATAAAAGCAAATATGTTAAATTAATGGGTAATTAATATTCATAAATAAATATGCATAACGATGAATCTTGTTTACCTGATCAGCCGTCATGCTATCTAGCATATCTCTAAATACCCGGATAGTCTACCGTACAGTGCGGGTGAAGTTGTGTTTTTTGTTCCACGTTGCACCGTACGGTGGTATTGGGAGGAGCCGATTATTATAAGTTTGTATTGGCCTCATCGTTACACGTTCATCACCAAGACCGGATGTTATAGGTGTGATACGCGACCAAGCCCAAATCTGTAAAATAATAAGCTTGTTTCAAAAATAAAATACTACAATAAGTTAGTTAATGACAAATATCATTATTTAATGTTACCTGCAGTAACTGCAGCGGGCCACCAATTTGGGCTTTGCCTTTGGTGCTGGCATTGCATAATTCGCGGTACAAGAATGCGAGCACAACACTGCCCCAGCTATAGTTTCGGGTGGCGCCGATATCCTCTAATTTCTGGACATATAGTAATGATACCAGATGCCCGGATGAGTCAGGGAACATCACCCCACCGAAAAAAATTAATGCCATACAACGTGCGTATTGTACGACATTGGGGAACGGTGTGTTATCATCAATTCTGATCGGTGTAATGTGACGCAAAATTGCGTTTATGGACACACGTGAACCCCTAAGTTCCCCTTCGTATGGTTGAAAGCCCAAATAAAGAGCACAATATTCCTGCCATTCGGTAGTAGATCTCTCCCGATCCACTCCGGTGACGGCAAGTCCGTCTATTGGGAGTCCCCAAATTATTTGGACGTCTTGTAGGGTTATTGTCGCTTCCCCTACGGTGAAGTGAAACATGTGTGTTTCGAGACGCCACCTCTCAACCAGTGTTGTGATAAGATGCGCATCATACACAATTCTGCCGCATCGGTACACACTATAAAACCCCATTTCGTGTAGTACTGCCAACACCCTGTGATGTGGGGCATGCTCTTGGAAGTGTGTCCAAAATGCACCATCCGCACATCGTGCCTTTAAAGGTTCATCTAAATCGCCATCAATCACCTCATCAGACCTGTGTTGCCTTTGTGATGACAACACGGTTTCATCGCCATCAATCACCTTGTTGTATTCATAGTGTACTACTCCTGCAAACTTTTATTTCTATATAATAGTGCTCACATGTGTAATGAAGACTTTTCATAGCCACAGCGTGACATGACTTCTTTTTCATTGGAAAGAGACAAAATATGCTATGTTGAGAAGGAAATTAATTTTATTGTATGCATGAGAATCTTTGAAGGGTGAAGAAAAGTTGGGATTGAGTTAGATTTTCTTTTTTGGAAATTGTAATATTCAATGAAGGTATAGTCTTATCATGCTATTTGCACATTATACACATGAGGCAAATTGTTAATTTTTTTATTAAAAAAAAGAGAGCATTTTGGTCTCAATTGTTGCCTATAAATTGATTATTTCTACATTGTAAAACCGTAACTATTTATTCTAATATTATGTTTAGTAGTAGTTGTTGAATCGTTGTTATCAACATGCTTTTATTAATTGGCAGTAATTTGATTGTTAGTTCAATGCCCTTCGAACAATGCAACTTAGTTAAATGTATTTAAAATCATAATTTATGTTGTGTGTAGTTATAACTTTATTTTAATATTACGTTAATTAATTATCATTGCACCCAAATGTGGAATTTACGTTAATTAAATATCATTGCACCAATTGCACCCAAATTTATGTTAATTACTATGCAACTGACGATTTGATGATATTTCATAAATTAAAATTACACTTGGATCAAAATAATGGGTCGCATAAAAAAAAAGGGAAAAAGTTATATTCTACAAAATATAGTTTAGAAAGAGGGTTGAATTTGAAATCACTAACCGTATACAACTGTATCATATTAATTTCTTCTTCAATGCATTGTGTGGGATCACTTTCTCTAAATATATATATATATATATATATATATATACACAAATCAAGAATATACAAAAACCCAGAATAATAATATAACTATATAATATTATATAGAAAGTGTATGTAGAGTTGGATTTTTTATTAGATATTAATATGGTATAAAATAAAAAATCATTAAGTAAATTAAAATAAAATATACCTAACAACTTTCATATATATATATATGCATATATATGCACTATACATACACACTATTCATGATTTGATATAAAATAGTATTTTATTCAACAACAAAAACAAATCCAAACATACAACAACATATCTCAATATATTCTACTTTATCTCCAAAAATAAATCCAAACATACTACGAACTCCCAAAACATACCCACTTATCTTTCAATTTCTCTCTCTACTTTTACAAAAAAAATCAAATCACTCAAAAAATGGATCCAAACAAAGCGGTTGAGTTTTCTCAATTTTGGGATCATTTTGAAAATCCCGTAAAGCAAATGACTAAATATTTTGAATTTTCTCAATTTTAGAACTATTTTGAAAATTCATAAAGTAGAGGACTAAAAGTACTGAACCCTCAATTTTATAAAACTAAAAATATAATTTTGTCCAACTAATCAGAAGACTTGTCCTGGATTTGAATTATTTAAGTTTGCAAGATTAAAAAAAAAAGTGACAGAAATTTTAAACGTGGGCTTATGATTTATCTGTTGGAAAAAGTTGTCAAGTACAGACAATCGTAGTAATCGTTTTGAAATAACAATCAGGTTTGATAAACAATTTTGAAATCAAAATACAAGAAACACGTTGGAACCAATATATAAAGAAACTGTTAGAAATGTTGTTTTAACGATGAAATAAAACTTACAATGACAATTGTATCGTAACAATTCTCGATCTAATAATTTCACCAAATTGAATCACAGTTATAATCTACTTGCCCTGAAGAAATTATACATCCCGTTTTGAATGTGCACACGGGTACTACGCAACTTCTTTCAAGATAAGACGGTTTCAGTTCTAACGGTATGCACTTTACAGAAGAACACCTCGAAACAACACTTAGTAGTCTTTAGAAACTTAAGCTCAAAAGCTCGGTTTATGAGGAGCAAACACCCTCGAATTTTGAGAGAGAAATCCGAGAGAGAAGAGAGGAAAACGAGAGAGGAATTCGAGTAGTGTTGTGTGTCCTTTGAAGTGAGCCTATGCAGCCTTTTATAGGCAAGGCTTTCAGCGGTTACAACATCCGCATTAATTACCATCATTAGTGCAGCATTTAACCACCATTAAGGCTGAAATAAATAGCCATTAACGGCATTTAAAACAATTTTAAATAGAGATTTAAAAGCCATTAAACACTATTAAAATCAGACATTAAAATCAGCTGAAACCGCCATATAAATACAGGAGTTTCAGGTTTGTAATAAAGCAACATTAAATCCAGGTTTAAAATCTGGTATTAAAGCACCATTAAAACGAGTTTTAAAGGAATTAAAACAAATTTTAAAACCATTTGACTGTCATGAATGCACCGGGTTTTATTAGATAAATTCAAATAGTTTTGTTGCAAAAAGATAGATACTGAAAACCATTTGACTGTCATAAATGCACCGGGTCTTATCAGATAAATCCAAATATTTTTGCTCCAAAGAGATAGATACTGAGACATTCGCCCTAATGCCAGAGCCTGACCCGAAGCCGGGCCGGGTGGGCAGTGGCGGCCCGCATGTGGGGCAGCCCCATGTTCACTCTAGTCTCCATAACACTTCAAACACAAATTGAACATTGAACTTAATATAAGGAGTTTAAGTTCCTTAAACTTTCAATGTGGGACAGTTTTGAGTATAAAACACTCACCCCCACATACACCTTATATCCTTATCAAAGCTTCAACTTTCCCATCATATTCCTATGTGGGACAAGTATAATCCCTCAATTTCTCACCATCTAATCTATGGATTCACATGTAATTGAACCGATATTTTAGAACAATGTATTGTTATAAATTAACATTAAAATGTCAATTACAACAATCCCCTACTTGGAAAAGCCCACATACAACGAAGCTTTTTTGTTGCTGTCGGAAAAAGAAGAAGTCCCACTCCTATTAACACAGGAACTGGAACTGGAACGAAAGGTATGATCCACGCATATTGATATGACTGTTCCATAAAAAAAAATTTAATTCTTAATTAATATTAATTCTTTCCGATTCACTGGACCTTACCTCTTTTGAAAGGAGTCAATAAAAAATGAAGATTTGCACTAACTAATTTAAATAAATAGAATTTTTGAATTTTTCTTTCTTTTTACTTATTCTTTCTTGTTAAATACTTCAAATATTCAAAAATCATATATTTGAACTCAAGCTTCTGTGTCTTGCTTTCAACAATGGTACTTCCCGATTTGAACCACTGCCTAAGTTATCTAACGTCAGCTGTCACCGGGACAAATGGAACAAAGCTTTAAATTTGAGCCCGTGGTTGTGGCAGCGTCTGTCAGTAACAACAAGCCACCGATTTTGTGTTGATCTTTAGGGTTGACACGTTAGGCCATGTGTCCTAATCCTGTTTATTGAATGCTTTCAGGAATAACCGAATTCCTTAGTTGCGGCCAAACAACTACATTCACTTAGTTGGGCGTCTCCAGGGATGCACTGCTTAGCATCTCGTCTATAAAGACTTGACCCCATTCAGAGTTAAAACTCTTACTATACTTGCAGTAACAACACCTTCCAGAATTACAGGGGACAGACTCCAGATACAAAGTATCAGTCTATTTTTGGTGCTCTGATATTTCCTACGACTTGTTAATACCACATTGAACCTTCTTTGTGGGATCTCCACTTGGAAGGTTGGGTTGCTATCGTAGTTATATCACTGATGGGTTTTTAGTCCCATCCCCAATCTGAATTTTTGTTATGACAGATCTAATGCTTTCGTCAAAGGATCAACCACATTATCCTTTGTTCCCACAAAGTCAATGCCTATAACTCTGTCCGACACTAATGCCCTTATAGACTTAAGTCTAACTTGGATGTGTCTTTTCGTCTTTTCATTGTATTTACGACTCCGAACCTTTGCTATTGTGGTTTGACTATCACAATATACAACCATAGGTGGAAGAGGTTGGCTTACAATGGAAAGTTGTAGTAACAACCCATACAACCATTCTGCCTTGGTACCAGTCGTATCCAACGCACATAACTCGGCTTCAAAAGTAGACCGGGTTATCAAAGTCTGTTTTGCAGACTTCCAGGAGACTGTGCCCCCACCTAAGGTAAACACTGTGTTCGCTCCGTAAATAATACAATCCCTTCCCTATGGTCAGGGCTAGTTTACAACTACCGGAGAAGTACGCTGCCCCGCTGGTCCCAAGGGGCAGCTGGTCAGCTCCGCCTTCAATGGCCCACAGGCCTGGTTCCAAGGAGCAGGCCTGCTGTGCCATTTTTGGTCGCCTTCGAGCCAAACCCCTTTTGGAGTTCGACTCTCAGCTGCGGAACGAACTCTTTTGAGTCCGTGCATCACTGTAACCCTCCAAAACAATAGGGAATCTACCATAATGAATGACCAGTGACACTGTGCCCTTAAGGTACTTTAGTACCCTATCCAATGCTCCTCAATGAGTTTTGTCCGGACAACTAGTGTATCTAGCCAGCTTCGAGACAGAAAATAAAATATCTAATCTCGTGCCATTTGCCAGATACTGCAAACTCCCAATAATTTGGGAATACCTTAGTTGTGCAACAGGTACACCACTTTCATTTTTGAATAAAGCCACAAAAGGATCATATGGTGTCTTAGCAATTCTATTGTTCTGATAGCCAAATTTCTCAACTATCTTCTCAACATAGTGAGATAGAGAAATAGCTATCCCATTAGTTGAACGAATCAACTTGATGCCAAAAATTACATTAGCCTCACCCATATCCTTCATTTCAAACTTATTTTTCAAAAATGACCTGGTTTCGATTATTGTGTCTAAGGAAGATCCTATTAACCGAATATCATCTACATACAGGCATAAAATGATAATTTTATATCCTTTAACTTTACAGTAAATACATTTATCAAACTTTTCATGCCACTGTTTGGGTGCTTGTTTAAGTCCATATAGAGACTTAACAAGTTTACAAACCTTGTGCTCGTTACCATAAGCTACAAATCCCTCAGGCTGGTCCATGTATATCTCTTCCTCTAGTTCACCATACAAGAAGGTTATTTTCACATCCATCTGGTGAACCGGAATATTATGCACTGAAGTCAGTGCTAAAATCACCCGGATTGTAGTCAACCGAGCTACCGGAGAATAGGTATCGAAATAGTCTATTCCCTCATTTTGTTTAAACCCTTAGCCACCAATCTAGCCTTAAACTTATCAATGGTCCCATCAAGTTTCACTTTCTTCTTAAAGATCCACTTAACCCAATTGTAGTACATCCCGGAGGGAGATCGACTAGCACCCATGTCCCGTTGGAGACAATGGAGTCCATCTCGCTTTTGACAACTTCCTTCCAATGCTTGACTTCAGAAGAAGCCATAGCATCCTTGAAGGTTACAGGCACGTCCTCGATATTGTGAGTGACAAAGTCACTTCCAAAATCCTTGACGATCCTAGCTCTCTTACTCCGTCTAGGTTCATCTGACTCTTCATGACTCAGACTAGTACTACTAGAATTAACCCCCACATTTGTCATATTTTCCACATGTTTAGGAATAGAAATGGAGGCAAGTAAATCATCAAGTGAAACACTTAGAGGTATTCCCGTTTTGATGGAAAAAACATCTTCCAGGAAAGTAGCATCACGAAATTCGACTATTATGTTGACCTCAATGCCTGGAATTTCTGATTTAATAACTAGAAATCTCAGTACATAACTTGTCTCTACATAGCCCAAGAACACAACATCAATAGTCTTAGGGCCCAGTTTCTTTCTTTTGTGTTCAGGGACCAGTACCTTTGCTAGGCACCCCCACACTCGAAAGTATTTTAAGCTTGGCTTCCTCCATTTCCATAACTCGAAAGGAGTACTTGTATTGTGTTTCAGAGAGACTCTATTCAGAATATGGCAAGCCGTATTCAAAAGCCTCTCCCCACAAATACTTAGGTAACCCAGAGGTTAATAGAAGACTGTTAATCATGTCTTTAAAGGTTCTATTATTTCGTTCAACTATTCCATTAGACGAAGGGGGATATGGAGGAGTCTCTTCATGAATTATGCCAAAATTTTGAAAATATTCATTAAACTTACTCGACTCATCTTCTCCTCCTCTATCAGACCTTAATTATTTAAATTTCTTATCAGTTTGGGTTTCTGCTTCATTTTTAAACAAAATAAGTTTATCTAATGCTTCATCTTTATTATGCATGAGAAAGACATAACAGTATCTATTGCAATCATCTATAAAGGTTATAAAGTATCACTTATGGTCCCTAGTCAAAATCTCATTGAACTCACAAATATCAGTGTGAACTAAATCAAGTATTTCCAAATCCCTTTCAACTGATTGATAGGGTTTCCTAACTTGTTTAGCTCCTACACAAATTCCGCACTTGTGACCTCATTCAATTTCATGACTAGGTATTAAATCAAGATTCATCATTCTTTTGATTGAACCCAAATTTAAATGACCTAATGTATTATGCCACAGAGAAGTAGATTCGACATTCAAAATAATAGAATCAGAAACAACAATATTACATTGCTCTCAGTTTCTTTTTCCCAATTATCAAAATGGCCCTTGGCTAATGCTCAACAGGCATCTTGTGCGTCTGATTCTTGTGCTCTTCCTCAATACTTATTGTGACCATAAGACCATCCAGAGATATTATCCCTTTCTGATGCTTGAGTGTCATGCCAAAACTTTCCCAAGACTTGAGAAATTTATCCACTATGGCCATGACTAGAAACTTCTCGGGAAGCTTCATCTCAGCATTAGATAGAGAATGCTCAAGATTGATAATCTCATGCGTCTGTTCAGTTACAGACCTTCCCTCGACCATCTGATACCTCATGAACTTGGAAACATAATACTTTGCGAGCCCTTGCTCTTTAGTATTATATTTCCTGTCCAACTCATCCCACAACGATTTTGTAGTGTAAGAGTCGGAACAATAGACATCGAAGAGCGTATTTGACATTGCTGATAAAATAGCTCCTCGGCCTATTTGATCACACTCAGTCCACTGCGCAATCTCAATTGTCTTAGGGTCGGTTTCAGTTGGTTCAAGTCTAGTTACCTGAATAACTGACAAAAGTCCCTTCATCGTCAGCCATATTTTCATTCGTTGTTGCCAACGTCTGAAAAACTGGCCCGAAAACTTTTTCGGCATCCCGGATAAGTCGACTTTTGGGGCAATAGGAATAGCGACGGAAATTGCATCGGCCATTTTAATAATTAAGAAGCAGAAAGTAAATCATAGATTTTAAAAACAAAAATCTGAATTTTATAAAGTAAAAAAAGCAACTGTTTTCATTCCAACGGCAAACCTGATTTTTTCAAAACCTATAATTTCTTCAAGATTGTTGGAAAAAGTTGTCAAGTACAGAAAATCGTAGTAATCGTTTTGAAATAACAATCAGGTTTGATAAACAGTTTTGAAATCAAAAACACAAGAAACACGTTGGAACCAATATATAAAGAAACAGTTAGAAATGTTGTTTTAAAGATGAAATAAAACTTACAATGACAATTGTATCGTAACAAAATTTAACAATTCTCAGTCCAATAATTTCACCAAATCGAATCACAAATATAATCTTCTTGCCTTGAAGAAATTATACGTCCCATTTCAAATGTGCACGCGGGTACTATGCAACTTCTTCCAGGATAAGACGATTTCAGTTCTAACGGTATGCACTTTGCTGAAGAACACCTCGAAACAACACTCAGTAGCCTTTGGGAAACTTAAGCTCAAAAGCTCGGTTTATGAGGAGCAAACACCCTCAGATTTTGAGAGAGAAATCCGAGAGAGAAGAGAGGAAAACGAGAGAGGAATTCGAGTAGTGTTATGTGTCCGTTGAAGTGAGCCTATGCAGCCTTTTATAGGCAAGACTTTTAGCGATTACAACTTCCGCATTAATTACCATCATTAGTGCAACATTTAACCACCATTAAGGCTGAAATAAATAGCCATTAACGGCATTTAAAACGGTTTTAAATACAGGTTTAAAAGTCATTAAACACTATTAAAACCATGCATTAAAACCAGCTGAAACCGCCACATAAATACAGGAGTTTCAGGTTTGTAATAAAGCAACATTAAATTCAAGTTTAAAATCTGGTATTAAAGCACCACTAAAACGAGTTTTAAAGGAATTAAAATAGATTTTAAAACCATTTGACTGTCATAAATGCACCGGGTTTTATCAGAGAAATCCAAATATTTTTGCTGCAAAAAGATAGATACTGAGACATTCGCCCTAACGCCCACGCCTGAGCCTGACCCGAAGCTGGGCCGGGCGGGCGATGGTGGCGCACATGTGGGGCAACCCAATGTTCACTCTAGTCTCCATAATACTTCAAACACAAATTGAACATTGAACTTAATATAAGGAGTTTAAGTTATCCTTAAACTTTCAATGTGGGACAACTTTGAGTATAAAACACTCACCCCCACATACACCTTATATCTTTACCAAAGCTCCAGACTTTCCCATCATATTCCTATGTGGGACAAGTGTAATCCCTCAATTTCTCTCACCATCTAATCTATGGATTCACATGTAATTGAACCCATATTTTAGAACAATTTATTATTATAAATTAACATTAAAATATCAATTACAATATTATCAAGACAAAAACTCCCAACCGATAAATCTTGACTGACGGGGTGTTTGCAAATGTTGAATAAAGTACTTATCAGTTTATAGTCGAAAATAACTTCAAATCGGTATTTTTGATTTACAATTTCTGCTTTTAAATTACTTAAATTAAGTTGATTCACAAAAACTACAAATAGCTTCTTAACAACTTATGCAATTTACTGCTAAAATTGTAAATATTAAGTTGTTTTCTATTTTTTTAAATTTTTATTTTCAACGCTCCAAACTGTTATTATTGTTTAATTTACAATTTTCCAACAACTTATTCTCACTACAAAACAGAAGCTACTGCAGACCCCCTTTGAGTAATCTCATTATGTCAAGGCTTGCAAACTTGCACCTTGATATCTTATTGAAATTTGTTTCTTGGTGATGGGACAAAGATGTGTACAGGACTGTAAATAAATTGAATCGAATTGAACTAATTATTGTTCAAGTTTGATGTGAATTTCTTAGAGTTTGAAATTTTACTCAAGGTTACTTTAATTATCATAGTAGGGATTATACGAACTTTAATCCGATCGAGCAAGAGCCAAGTTCGAGTATGTTTTTACTCATATCTTTTCGTCTTCTAGTTAGTCAAGTTGCCCTTGAGCTAGCCCACATTTTATCGAACGAACTTTATATTTTATTCTTAAAGTGGAGTGATCAAATAAATATAATTGAATCGTTCCAATCAAACTTAATTTGAATAAAAAAATATATTACAGAAGAGAAAGAAGTTGAGATAGGTCTAATGGCATTAGGGGTCCAACCGAAAGGCCCTAATAACTACCTTATATTCGTATCTTTTTCCCTATCAAATTGATGTTTTGTCTAGGAGTATTCGTTGGGTAACATCGAATCGAAATTTTGGTATGCTAAAATGCTATTTTGAATATCCAATCCAAATTAGTTTGTTTGATTTTTATAATTATTGATTTTCTTTTGGGTATTTGATTAATCAAAATTTTGTTAAAAATAGTTACAAATAATAATTACACTTCTTATTTAATTTTTTAATAAGTAAAATAACAAAAAAAATATAAAAATAATTAATACATAAAAAATTAAATATAAAAAATTAAATATAAAAAATTAAAAAAATACTTTTGATATTTCAAGAAAATAAAAATCGAATATCAAACTGAATATTTTCATTCGATTATGCCGATTTGTGGAACTGGGAACACCCCTAGTTCCATTAGAGGTGAGATCTATTGCATGTCAACGTAAATTTTAGAGCACATATATTGATAGTTGTAAAGCGATCTTTTGAACTAGACAATGATTTTCGATTGCTTACACTAAAAATCAATTCGTTGATCTTTCACAACACTGATTACTTTTGTTTTAAAATGAAGTGATGAACTATTATTTATTTAAAATAAACTGATTACAATCACCCATATTAAAAATCTTATATCTAATAATTTACCAACAATTATAATAATTTAAGCTAATTACCTACTATTAAGTAGAACATCATCCCACGTTGGTGTTGTTTGAATTCATAACCTTAAGAGCCATGAGGCCTCAGATTTGTCAACTAAACTAGGCCTAATCGGCATAATGCTGAAATTTTTTAAGATATAAAAGACTAAGGAAAAAGTTACAACTATCAAACCTCTCCTATTACATTTTCATTTTCCATTTAATGCTTTCAATTGCAACTTGTATAACTAACAACATATATATTTATATG
Organism: Sesamum alatum; assembly: GCA_034509735.1. Classification (NCBI taxonomy): domain Eukaryota; kingdom Viridiplantae; phylum Streptophyta; class Magnoliopsida; order Lamiales; family Pedaliaceae; genus Sesamum; species Sesamum alatum. The sequence goes on from JACGWO010000003.1 coordinate 50,115,025, forward strand.
ACTTATACTCAAAAACATCATATGGGTTATCTTTCTTGTTGAATGTAGAGATCAACATCCTTAACTACTCCAAGTAGCAAGATGTATACTTGCATGTATTTGTGTTGTCTAGGATAGGGACTAGGGGTTGTTTGGCACCCCAAGAATTAACTTCCCTTGTTAGCTCACGAAGGGCCAATGGATGGCCTACCACACCCCAAATTATTGCACATGCCAAACACAGGAGTATGTGAGTTTAATAGCAACCCCCCAATTCAAACTCATGTGGGGTTCTTCTTTCTCTCCCTCTTTTTTATTTTAAAATAATAATTACATCATAATTTTAAAAATTGAGCAATATTTCAATATATCCTTTAATAACTTTTAAATTATAAATATCGATAATATAATAAATGATAACAAACTGACATAAGGCTTTATTTGGATAAATTAATTTAGATTCGAATGAGAATTTGGATAAAACGATTTCAAATGATTCCAGATTAGTGGATCTGAAATTATCCATACAAGTGTGGTGGATTTGAAATTCTTAACTTCATGTATATCAATCCAAACACAACATAAGATATGGTGAATTACAGTGACACCCCTTGAGATTAGACCCAATTACACAAAGACCTCTTGTATTTTACAAAATTACAGCTACACCCCCTGAGCTTGTAATTATATTACAACTACATCCCTTATTCAAAGACAAAGCTTACACTAATACCCCTTGAAAATAATTACACTAACACCCCTCAGGGAGTGTAGCTGTAATTTCACAAAAGATAGGGAGTGTTTGTGTAATTGGGCCTAACCTCAGGACGTATAACTGTAATTTACCCCATAAGATAAGACCTATATTCATGCTTTTGATAAAATTCAGACTCGTAACCTCATATTTGTTCATGAAACCTCGTATCACCATGCGGGGTTTTTCATATGACTGATAAAAGGGCCTATTCTTGAAAGTGGTCATGTTTGAACCTCTTGTGAGTATATAGTAGTTATTAGGGGTCCATGTAATAAAAATACAACCAATATTTGTCTTGACGACAAGTGGGAATATTGGGACAAACCCTTCTCAACATCACTACCCTTTGGTCCCCAAACAACAACATTTGGATAAAATCCACATGCCCTTTTGTGGATGTCAATTGCGGTATTCATGTCATGTCTATTCAAGAAATTTTGGATCACAATATATTTTTGTGATCCCATATTTCAACTTACATAAATCTTTGGAAAAAATGGAGGTGTGGGGGGATTCATTAATAATATATTGGTAGATATATATACATATAGATACACACAAGTATATATAATGTGTACACATACAAAGTCTCTAATTTCTTACTCATGAAATGTGAAATAATTTTTTTTTAAAGATTTTTGAATGAAAATAAAATTAAATATGAATAAGTTTTTTTTTTTTTTAAAAAAAAAGGTGGTCATTATATGGTTAGATCAATGTTTCAATAACTTGAACAATACATCCGTTCGATCAATATATCAATATACGAAGATCTATGAAATAAATTACAATAAACTCACATAAAGTGAACAAATACCCACACATTCTGTGAAACTCAAACCTATGATTTTGAACTTACTCGTAACATCCCAACCTTAACATTATGCAATGACATCGTTGGTAAATCAATAAGTTGAATTTGTGGTTTCTTACTGTTACTTATGAGGCCAACGAGGCCTAATTCAATTGGCGAATCTGAGGCCCCATAACTCTAAGGCATAGCGGTTCGAACCACACCAATAACATGAAATGCCGTTCTACGTTAATAGTAGGTGTTGATTAGATATAGTTATCTGATATTCGTGATTTGTATATGATTATTATTTTTGTTGTTGGATATAAATATTGATATGAATAATTATAATTAATTTATTTCAAACAATAATAATTCATCAATGTTGCCTCAAAACAATATATATATATATATATAACTTGTGAGGATCATGCTTGAAAAGCTGGTCTTTCAATTTTTAAATCAATAATATTTTAAGTTAGTTTCATTTAATAAATATGAAATTACTTAATTTGAGTATATAATCTATTGCAAAAGTACATGAATATGGTACATTTGATTTCTCGTAATTTTCAAAGATTAAGGGTAAATTACAATTAACTCCTCAAAAATTTAGTATAATTATGAATACCTCACCGTTCTTTGAAAACTTATAATTATCCACTGATGTTTGATGAAATTATGGAATTCTCTGATGGAGGTCTGAAATTGTCAACTTTAACTTATTGTATTTTTTTAAAAAATTATAAATTAATCGGATGAAGTGGATGAAAAAAAATTGAAAAATTATATTAAAAAAATATCGCTAATTAGTCAATAAAAAAATTTAGAAAATTTTAGAAAACAAATAAAAATATAAGTTATAATCCACAAGGGTATTTTGGTCTACTCACCACAAAAAATGAACGGAACCTAATGGAGACTAGCAGATTGTGTTAGTTGTTAGACGATTGTTAAAATCAGTGGGGTATTGGTAATTTTTAAAAATAACGATGGGGTACTAATAATTATGCAAACCTCAAGAGAGCTCATTGTAATTTAACCTAAATTTTGAAATAAACCACTCGAAACTCTAGCAAACACTCCCTCAATACCACTTTATTTAGCTTAAAATAGAAGCTCATACATGCGCGTACCACTACAAGAAAATACTGGAATAGGAATGGATACAGACGCCCGTTCCAACTACCATTCCTAATAGGAACGGTAAATGGAACTGTTATGGAACGGGAAACCGTTGATGACATCACTGTCGTGGTAATTGTAATACAAATTAATAGGAACGGCATGATCCTTCCTATTCGAGTGTCAACCTATGTGTGCCAATTTGTACACCTATTACCGTTCCTAAAAGGGACCTGATATATTTTGGACTTTAATTTGGAACACATGTGTGAAATTGGGAACGGTTAGTCGACCGGGAACACTTACCGTTCCTATACAAGTTCCTATGGTCGTGTCTATTTGGACCGGTCAGCTGACCGTTCCAACATGTAGTCCTACATAAGACCCTTTTACGCTATGAGCAAAAATGTAATGTAATTACTGTTCGAAATTATGGGTATATAGTAAGTGCAATATTGTTACAAGTACCGTTCACAATTGTGCTCCAATTAGGAACGGTCCTGTTGCGTGTGCCTCATACCGTTCCTAATATGCCCTAACGGCTATATTACAACGATAATATTATTGTTCCTGTCACCCCACCTGCGACCGTTCCTAAAGCTGGAACAACGGCTATATTTCAACGGCTAGTTTTGTGTTCCAAATAATATTCCAATGCCCGTTCCAATATTTTCTATATATATGTCCCCTTTCTTTCTCATTGTATAATTACTCTCCAACTCATTTTGCTGTAACCCCCCCCCCCTTGATTCTTTATACAGAAAATTGAACATATCAATTACCGGGCGCAAATTTTGCATTGATATTGATAGGTGTTTTGCTTAGGTAAGTATGCAAAATTCTGTAATTGTTAGTTATATATATATATATGTATATAATATACTCTCGTCATTTTGATTACGTACTGTTGTGAATTATACGTAGGACCAATCGTGTTAAGACAGTTGAGGAAATGGATGTATGATCGAGATGTCCTAGGTGTGACGCCGGAGTTTGAGGACGGTGTTACAACATTTTTAGAATGGGCCCAATCTCAGCGTGCATATATGGACGGGGACAAGATTAAGTGTCCCTGCCGGATGTGAAAAAACGAACGGTTCAAAACACCAGAGAGGTAAATTTTGATTTGTGTATGAAAGGGTTTCTGCCAGAGTATTATAATTGGACTTCGCATGGTGAGGAGAGGGTGCAGGAATACTTTGAAGCATTGACAGCGCCCCCTGTGCAGCAGCAGCAAACACAACCCGTTCAGGAGGAGGGTAATTCGTATTGCGATGATGCGGCTCAGATGGATTGGGCGCAGAGGATGGTATTCGATGCTGCCGGGCCGTCTTTTTGGTCTTCGTACAACCAGGAGGGACCGACTGATGATGGTACTCGATATTATCCATCTGATGTGGGTCCTAGTTCATATTACGATTCGGGGCCCTATGATTATGTGTCTGGCTTGTCAGACCATTTTTTTGATGTAGTTCATGCTGCGGACCAACCATTGTGGAACGGCTGCACCACCTCTTAGTTGGCGTCAATTACCTCTTTGGTGAATATCAAGCCGAAGGGGGTTTTTCCGAGCATACATATGATCGGTTATGCCAGTGGGCTGATACTGTAATGCCCCGCGATCACACTTTTCCTGCCGATTATTACAATACGAAGAAATTGATAAGAGAATTAGGTTTACCAGTTCAAAAGATTGATGCTTGCAAAAACGGTTGCATGTTGTACTGGAAGGATGACATTGATTTGGAATATTGCAAGTTCTGTGGAGACGCTAGGTACAAGCCCACCAGGAACAGAAATCCTAAACGCAAGAAGTCCCCTATGCCATTCTTAGGTATCTACCGATTACCCCTCGGCTGCAGAGGTTGTATGCGTCAGAGGCCACAACAGAGCATATGACTTGGCATGCTAGCCATCAGACGGAGGAAGGATCCATGTGTCATCCGTCCGATGCAGAGGCTTGGAAGCATTTTGACCAGATGTATCCTGATTTTGCAGTTGAGCTTCGTAATGTTAGACTTGGGTTGTGCATGGATGGGTTTGCACTGCACGCCCAGTATGGTAAAACTTACTCATGTTGGCCCGTGATACTTACACCGTACAATCTCCCACTGGGAATGTGCATAAAGTTTGAGTATATGTTCCTAGCGATGGTGATCCCTGGCCCATCGAATCCGAAACCTCTTATCGATGTTTACTTGGAGCCGTTGATCGAGGAGTTGCAGAATTTATGGCATGTGGGTGTATATACGCATAATACTGCGACAAACCAAGCATTCATGATGCATGCCGCATTGATGTGGACAGTGAACGACTTTCCTGCTTATGGGATGGTGTCTGAAGACATGCTATTTTGACTACCACGGGCAATTCCTACCACTAGTTCATCCTTATCGCGGGAACAAGAAAGCCTTCACTAAAAATCGAATGGAGAGGAAGGTTGCACGTCCAAGGCTGACTGGAGAACATATCCGAACCCGTGTCGATGTGTTTAGTGTGGCTGTCGAACAACCGTTGAGTGAACCGGAAGGCTATGGTGTCGACAATAAGTGGACGAAGAAAAGCATATTCTGGGAGCTTGAATACCGGAGGGGGGGGCATCTACGACACAATCTTGATGTCATGCATATTGAGAAGAATGTGTTCGATAATATATTCAATACTGTGATGGACATCAAGGGAAAACCGAAGGACAATCTGAATGCACGGAAGGATCTGAAGATCATATGTAATCGACCAGAGCTTGAGGTGGACGAAAGGAGACCGAACGTGATGCCCAAGGCGGTATATACACTGACGAAAGAGCAAAAAAAGAAGATATATGAGTAGATTCGTTGTCTTAGGTTTCCTGATGGGTATGCCTCTAACTTGGCCCGTTGCGTCGACATGAAGGAGTTGAGGATGCAGGCCATGAAGAGCGATTGTCATGTATTCATGCAGAAATTGATTCCGGTTGCCTTCCGTCAAATGCTTCCAGAGCACATGTGGGGGGCCTTGACGGAAGTGAGCCTTCTATTCCAGATCTTATGTTCAATAACATTAGATGTGGCCAAGGTAAAAGAATTAGAAGATAGTGTAGCCATCATCCTGTGCAACCTCGAGAAAATTTTTCCTCGGTTTTTCGATTCAATGGAGCATCTAATTGTTCACCTTCCATATGAGGCGTGCGTTGGGGGCCCATGCAATACAGGTGGATGTACCCATTTGAAAGGTAATTAAATAAATACTGTTAAATATATATATTATTTTTAAGTAGCAATTAATTTATATTTTAACAAATACTCGTATGAATAGATTCCTACGCAATTTGAAGAAAAAGGTGAAAAACAAAGCACACGTCGAGGCGTCAATTGTAGAGGCTTATATTGTCGAAGAAATCGGGCTTTTCTCCTCTCACTACTTCGAACCACACATTCTCAGCAAGCAAAACAGACCCGGTCGGAACGATGATCTCACGAGCAAAGACGATCGAATAGTTCGGTCCATTTTCAATTACCCGGGCCGAGCAAGTGGCACCTCGAAGAAGAGATGGCTGAGCGGTAAGGAACTTCATGTTATCGAGACATACGTCTTGTGTAATTGTGAAGTAGTTGTACCGTACTACGAGTAAATTTCTTATACAAACGTAATTATCTCAAGCCTCCATTTCAATTTCAATTATATGTATATTTATAACTATCAGTTTCACTGTACAGGTCATTCTTCAACTAGTGGTGACACAATTCAAGGATTGGTTCAAGGCTCGTGTAAGTGTCATCGATTTCTTGTAAATGCGATCTGCTCATTAATTTGTAATCAATTATTTCAATTGCTATATATATATAATAAATTGCAGGTGAAAGCCAAATTGAATCAAACGAACGACGAATTATTGAAGTTGCATTATTGGGGGCCTAAAGCAGAAGTGACGACATACCCGTCTTACTTCGTCAATGGTTTTAATTTCCACACTGAACATCACAATGTCGGGAAGTCAACAATAAATTGTGGTGTTTGTGTGAAAAGCTCCTCATATATGGACACGGATTCTGACTTCTATGGAATTTTGGAAGAGATAATTCAGCTAGATTACCCACTAATTCCAAACATGCACATTGTACTGTTTAATTATTGTTGGGTCGATCCAGTCAGAGGCATGAAGATACACCTTCGTTATCACGTCGTTGATGTCAACTTCAAAAAGCTCTACCAAAAGAATGAACCATTCATACTGGCTCAACAAGCAATACAAGTCTACTACGCAGATTACCCGAGCATGAAGAGAGACAAAGTCGACTGGGAAGCTGTTTGCAAAATCAAGGCTCAAAGAGTAATCGATGAGTCTCGATAGACCGAGGTCGCCTGTTAGATGGATGAAGTCGTACCTAATCCAGATATTGTAATAGATAACCAAACTTTTGAACTGCATGACCCAACGGGAATACAGTTGGTCATTGATCATGGAACAGGGCCATCGCGCTCGCTAGATAGTGAATCCGAATATGAAGATAGCTTTGACGAGTGTCAGTCTGATGAAGAGACTTATTGAATTTTCAGAAAATTTTCGGTAATTTTTTTATTAACTTTATTGTAAAAGTTGTATTCGATATATGTATTTTGATTATTTTATAAAATTAGAATAAAATTTAAAAATAGGAACGGATATTATATACTACAACCGTTCCTAATACAGGTACAGTTTTTTGAATAGGCGCCAAACAAAAAAAATTGGGAAATTTGAATTAGGAACGGTCAAAATTTATAAGAACCATTCCTATTGCAGATACAATTTTTCAAATATGGCGGCAAATTAAAAAAAAATGAGGGAAATTTGAATTAAGAATGGTCAGTGAAAACCTACGACCATTCCTAATCTCGGTACAATTTTTCAAATGGCGCCTGCTAAAAATATGGCTCCATTTTCGAATTAGGAACGGTAATACCTATAGACGACTGTTCCTAATTACAATAGGAACGGTAATTACGTGTGTCTAAAACAACATCGTTCTTTCCCTTAGGAACGGTAATGGGAACACTAGTTGTATTAGGTGACCGTTCCTATTATTTCAATTCCAACTAATTAGTCCAATACCTCAACATTCATAAGCTGGATCGACACCATTTTTAAATACATATAAGATTATGAATATGAATTGATATCCAACGGTCTGATTTTCAATCAGCAACCCAGATTTCCAAATGCATCTGTTTTATTACGTTGAATACTGACCGGATACGATATCTCGAGAACCGCACACCAAATTTCTCAAAACTACATATACTGTATCATTTTGTGTGGTACATCATATCTAACAGTCTGATTAGAATTTTGACGGTCCGATTATGTTGTGCAGTACAACAACATAGGATGCTAGTTACATCTGTGAAATACTAACAAAACTAAATATACAAATATACTTCATATTCTAAACGTGTGTGTATATTGCAGAAATTATTATGTAATTTGAAATTTTTGTAAATATCCAATTGTGTACCTTTATTCAATCATATGAGTGTCTGGAACGTATTTTTCTTAATTTATAGTTATTATGTAATACGATAAAAATTTCAAAAAAAATTTTTTTTAAAAATATGAAAATTTGTATTTTTTTAAATTCTGAAAATTCAGAATTTTTCATACTTTATGTCATTTTCTGTAAGTTTAAAAAACTTTCAGATTTTTAATGTAAATTCCGAAATTATGAAAATTCAAAAAGTTTCAGAAAAGTTTCTGTAATTTTAAAATTTTTTGTGATTTTTCTGATAATATTCTGAATTTTTAAAATTTTTTATGTCATTTTCTATAATTTTAAGATATTTTCAAAATTTTATGTAATTTTTAAAAATTATGTATTTTTAACAAAATTTTAAATCAAATTTTACTCATAATATGTGAAATTTGTTAATTTTCTGAAAGTTTAGAAAATTTGGGTAATTTTCTATAATATTCTGTAAGGATATAGGCAAATATTAGTATTTAGTATAAATATATAGAAAAATACAAGGATTTAGTGCAATTTTATGGTCAAATTTTGGAATTTAGTATAAATATATAAAAAAATAGAAGAATTTAGTGCAATTTTAGTATAAATATATAAAAAAAAATAGAAGGATTTAGTTTTAAGCATCAATTTTGTGTGTTAGGAAATAATTTTAGGATTGAGTCAAAATTGTAGGAAAATTTTTAGTATTAATTTTGGGACTTCGTATATAATTTTAGGATTTAGTTTGCAGTCGTATTTTTCAAATTCATACGACTAATATTTTTTAAAAAAATTGTAGATCATGTTTGGTCGGGATTTCCACCTCGAGGAGGTGGACCTAGCCGCGGTCGTGGTCGTGGCCGCTATTGCGGCTCACTGGCCATACCGCCGGCCGGTGTTGCTTCCTAGGATGGGGAAGCAGTGTTCCGACCACCACCATCACCACCACCGGCAGAGCAGGCACCCGCACCACCTGCGCCGGATCAGCATCCCGGTGTGTCTACCGCTACACCCGTCAAGGAGGGTGGCGGACCATCCACTACCGCACCGGCGGTCGATCCGGCCCGTCCATGAGCTGCCCCACCACCATCAGCCCCACCACTCCCACCACCATCTGTGCGCCAGTACATCACACTCGCTGACGCGAGGTATATTTACATTTTTTTGAAATTTTGTTGTAAATTAAATTATTATGTATATGTCATACTAATTATTTTATAATTTCATGAGTGATCGGAAGATCCACAAGCCCATGTACGCGGTCGTGCGAGGACACTATCCCCATCCTTGGGACAGTTTACGCAAGGTGCCGCCAGAGCACCAACATTTCTGGTTTGAGAGTTTGAAGGTAACGGCAATTAATTTTTTTTTAAATATTTTAACAATCTAAGTTCTTATATATATATATATATATTAATACAAATGACGTACTGGTGGGACGCCGACGACGAGTCGATGTTCAAGATCTTCCACGTTTGGATGGGGAAGTTCGTCCTCGCCAGACAGTCCCTGTAGAAGCCTCTATGGCTGGCGAACGAGGCCTGGCGGCAGCTCCTCTTGTACTGGGAGTCCCCGGAGTTCAAGGAGGAGTGCGAGAAGAACAAGGCGAACCGGAACGCCAACCCGGCCGCATCCGCTACTGTGTACCGCGGGGGATCTATCTCCGTCGGTATGCACAAACGAAAATTGCTACGATATTTAAGGTTATTTCAAGTATTTATTATTATTAAATTAAAATGGTAATAACTGTTTCCCATTTCTTTTTACAGGAGGAGCAGCTCGGTCGGCCAGTGAAGCAGATGGAGTTATTCTCCAAATACTACAAGAAGAAGGCCGACGGTGGCTGGAGCGGGCCGAGGGCAGCGAAGGTAGCTGTAAGTTGTACTTTAAACATTTTAATTTATTTTTTTTAATGTTTGAAAATATTCTAATTTATTCTATCTATTTTTGCAGGAGACGTTCCAGAAGATGATGGAGGATCACCAGTCTCAGGCCACGGCTAATCCTGGGGATCCTTCGGCCGAATCAGAGGGCTCGGTGGCACAGACCGAGTAGGAGATGTGGCTGGCTTGCGTCAAGGGAAAGAACAAGGGCTGAGTATTCGGTCTTGGTTCTGAGGCCTGGGTCTCAGCCAAACCGTTACCTCGCCACCGCCAGAGCCAGCGCCTTCGTCAAACATGGAGGGTCGAATGGTCCGCCTCGAGGAGATGATGATGGACCTGATGGGCATGATGAAGGCCATGCAGACCAGTCACTTCGGCGCCAGCCCGTCACGGCCTCCTAGAGACCCCCCCTTCCAAACATTGACGAGATGGATGAGGACGATGGGGACGAGGAGTAGATTATGTATTTTTTTTATTTTTTATTTTTGTAATTAAATTGGATAATATTCGTATTTAATATAAATTTTATTTCTAAATTATGCTTTTTTATATTTAAATATTATTATAAAATTGAAATAAAAAAATATTATTAATAATTTAATTTATATTTTAATGATAATAATTATTACTATAAAAAATTAATAATTCATTAGTTAGGAATAGTACTTTAGACGGCCTTTGAGCTCCCAAAATCGTTCTAATATTTGACTGTTTTAAAATAGTTACCGTTTCCAATACCGCGGAAAAGACTATTCCAAATTTAGAGGACAATCGTTCCTAAAAGTGGGTAAAAACGAATTTCAAATTATGGACAGACCGTTCCTAAATGTATTCCAAAATTAATACTTTCGTGGTAAGGCTTTTGTTCTAAAGAAAATACCAAAAATCGATCCAAGGTCGTATTCCAATATAGGAGTGCAAAAACCGTTCTCAATCACCACGACAACATGTGTTGGGAATTAATCCCTCCAGTGACACACACTGAAAATAAATCCTACCTTACTATTACAGGTAGGATTAATGGGTTTCACGACAACCTTTCAATTACAGTTTTGGGAATACAAGAAACACAAACAGATTAGAAATAGATATATATACATATATATATATATGAAACAAGAAAAGAGAACCAATCAGGAAAAACACAACCGAGGCTCAGATCGCCCAATCCGAGGGGTGGGAGGTGTCCTCCCCCAAACGCCGGCGGCCCACCGGTTGCACAAAGCCCTCAAGCCACTAAGGCCGATCCCGTCCACTAAGGACACACCCACACAGCCAGTCGGTCACACAGACCTCTCGGTCCACAAAGGACCCATAACCACAAAGAACAAGAAAGGGAACACACCCACAACCACACAGAGAATAAACTCGGCATAAAGCTTTCACAAAGAAGAAGAAGGGAAGTTTTTTGTGTAACTTGTTCGAATATTTCCTAAACAAAAGGAGGGTCATATTTATAGTGAGGGAGAGAGGTGACCGGATTAAATGCCACCATTTTCGGTGACATTGGAATGCGGCGACAACGGATTCATAGGGTTGGGGGAAAAGACGGGGGACACATTTGAAAGGAGAAGAGGATGAGGTTTTCAGCCAAAAGGGGCAACAAAAAAAGGGAACAATGTTTGGACCGGGTCGGGTCGCGGGCTGGAGCGGCAGCTGTGGGCGAAAGGGCTTTAGGCTTTGGCCATCCAGGATGGGCCAAAGGGGGCAAGGGACACGGGCCTTAAGAGGACATGGGCAACCTCCGAACATCTCTACCTTGGACTATGGACCCTTAAGAGGATCTAGTCCTTTTCGGATTGGGCTAATTTATCATCGCCATGAAAACTCCGGGTCACTGTACCTGCAAAAACACACTTGCACAGTTGGGTTAGTAAGGTATTTACGAAAAACAGACAAATGATCAAAAAAAAATTAGTAGACTTCCCCTAAACTATCTTCAATTTCAGCCATCACAAAAGAACTTTAATGGCAACGAATACAGAAGGGGAACCTCCTCTACCTTCAACCAGATACCCGACAACCTCAAAGGGCCCGGCCAGGTGAAAAATAGAGAGGTTTTGGTCTAGATCGAAGGAATAATAAAATTAGAGGGCACTAAGCAAACTTCAAAAATATACCAACAGGATGCACTAAGCTGCAGAATTTTGCACAAAGCTCAGAATGACATAACGTTTATCAGGATATCATAAATGCACTTAAGCGAAATGAGATGCACTAAGCAAGATAATTTTCACACAGAGAGTTATCAGAATTTGCACTTAGCAGAGTACCACAACATATTAGACACTAGGCAGTTTTAACAGAGAATAGCACAAAGCACTATTTTGGCACAAAGTAAAGGAACCAACATAAAGCCGGATATTAGCAGAAAGCAGAATACCAGCACAAAGCAGATTTTTACACTAAGATAGCACAAAGCAATAAAGTAGACAAAAGGATCGGATAGCTCTTACCAAACCTCCGATGGCCAGCTAGAGCCCGAAGGGTCTGATACAACTGTTGGGAATTAATCCCTCCAGTAACACACACCGAAAATAAATCCTACCTTACTATTACAGGTAGGATTAATGGGTTTCACAACAACCCTTGAATTACAGTTTGGGAATACAAGAAACACAAACAGATTAGAAACAGATATATATATATATATGAAACAAGAAAAGAGAACCAATCAGGAAAAAAACAATCGAGGCTCAGATCGCCCACTCCGAGGGGTGGGAGGTGTCCGCCCCCAAACGCCGGCGGCCCACCGATTGCACAAAGCCCTCACGCCACTAAGGCCGCTCCCGTCCACTAAGGACACACCCACACAGCCAGTCGGTCACACAGACCTCTCGGTCCACAAAGGATCCGTAACCACAAAGAACAAGAAAGGGAACACACCCACAACCACACAGAGAATAAACTCGGCACAAAGCGGCACAAAGCTTTCACAAAGAAGAAGAAGGGAAGTTTTTTGTGTAACATGTTCGGATATTTCCTAAACAAAAGGAGGGTCATATTTATAGTGAGGGAGAGAGGTGACCGGATAAATGTCACCATTTTCGATGACATTGGAACGTGGAGACGGCGGATTCAAAGGGTTGAGGGGAAAGACGAGGGGACACATTTGAGAGGAGAAGAGGAAGAGGTTTTCAGCCAAAAGGGGCAACAAAAAAAGGGAACAATGTTTGGACCGGGTCGAGTCGTGGGCTAGAGCGGCAGCTGTGGGCGAAAGGGCTTTGGGCTTTGGCCATCCAGGATGGGCCAAAGGGGGCAAGGGACACGGGCCTTAAGGGGACATGGGCCACCTCCCAACAACATGTATTCCAGTTGTTGTTCCTAGTCTATACAACGTACAGTTCCAACTATGCTGACAATTCCAAAATGTGGGCTAACTACCATTCCTAACTGCACGATTTAATTCGATTCGGCCATTTCAAAAATTTAGAAAGTGTTCCAAATGCAAAAATTATAAATTCATACATACAACGGTAATTAGGAACGGTATAGATAATGTATGCCAAAAATCGTTCCCAAATAGGAACGATTGCTGCTTTACCGTTCCTAATGACAGTCCAAAAGGATCTAGTGAACTATTTACCGTTCCAAAAATTAAAAAAAACCGTTCCTGTTACCGTTTCAATTCCCGCATTTTTTTATAGTGTACCCTTGACCTAGCTATGCAATCAATTCATGACAAGTGATAATATAATACATGACAAGCTCGTGGCATATGGCATGATGACATGATAATTTACAAAACCTCGTGCCACATGACATGACGATTATGGTGGTCAATCATCAGCTAACCTCCACTCCTTTCCAATTGAAAGTTACAAATCGCCAGTAGTTTTCAATTAAAGTGTCCAAGCACAGTCATAACTTTTCAACTATTATAAATAGAGGGGAAATAACACTTTTTTTCCTGTAACTTAGGATTTTCCCACTTTTGATCCCATTTATTATAGGATTCTCACTTTTTGGTCCCGTAACTTCTAGAAAGTAGCACTTTGGTCTCATACCACCTTTCCGTTAAAATTTTTAAATTGAAAACACCACGTGCTTAGCACGTGGTAATTAGGGCCTTTACACTTTTGGTCCCATATGTTGTGGAATTCTCACTTTTGGTTTCATATGTTATGAAATTTTCAATTTTGGCCTCATAACTTTCAAAAAGTAACAATTTTGGTCTCATACACTTAACGCCCACATGACACTTTCCGTTAAATATTTTACGGAAAGTGTAATGGGTTCGAAAGTACTACTTTTTTGAAAGTTACAACACCAAAAGTGAGAATCCACTATCCAATGGGACCAAAAGTGGAAAGACCCTAAATTATTGGGATGAAAAATACTATTTTCCCATAAATAGACCTCCTTATTTTTGTCTATTTTCATGAACAAGTCTTTCTATATTCCTTTCTTTGGTCTATCTTATGATGGTTTTAAAGTAAAATAAAGGTAAAAATGACCGCCTTTTTTCACATAAATTGAAGCAATTATTATACATAAATTTAGCAAAGCTTACCACCTATCCAAGGATACAGCGAAATGGGGAATGCTTGCCGAGCATGTCTAATTTAGTTGGCGAAATTGAGGCACCATAATCTTATAGGTTATGAGTTCGAACCCTTGCGTGTGTTGATATTATTTTTAGTGTATAGTAGGTATGATTTGTTGTTGTAATGGCTATATATTAGTTTATGTGATATTATTGATTTGATTGTTTGTAATTGTCTCTGTTCGATATTGATAGTCAACAGGATTTAATGTAATCACTTTACTTTCAATTAATAAAATTCATCGCTTCCAATTAAAAAAAAAAAAAAGAAAGAAATGAAGGAATGCTTCAGGGCGGTAAAATGGGCTGCAGGAAATTCAAAAGATCGGCATTTTGTCAATGCAACTGATCGAGCTTTACTTGCTTCGTTAGTTTATCATTTATGACAAGAAAGGTATATGAGGACATTTCAGCACATAGTAAGGAATCTGCATACCACAACGACTTTGGTGATTGAGCATATTAGGATTTAGGTAAATTACATTTTTGGTTCTGTAACTATAGATCGTTAATATATTTGGTCTTGTAACTTACTTCATTTACACATTTAGTCATTTTTTATGAATTTGGTCCTAAACATCTCACATTCGGTCTTTTTTTGGGCAAATTTAGTCCTGTGTTTATAATTTTGGTCATATTCTCACTCTAGTAGATCTCATTTTTTGTCTTATAATTATATGTCACCAAGACCAAATTTGTTAACACAGGACTGAATTTGCCAAAAAATGACCAAAATCTGATGTGTTGGACTAAATTTATCAAAAAAGAATTAAATGTGTAATGAAATAAATTATAGGATCAAAAATACTAACTACCTAAAATTATAGAACTAAAAATATAATTTTGTCTAAGATTTAATTGTTAGCTCAGTTTAGGTCGGATTCTATAGAAGTTTTGACGATTTATAGAATTTGGAAGACAGTTCGGATAGAGTAGATAAACATTTTGGAGATCTATACTTTTGTTGTATATACTTTTATTGTTTTAATGAATTTCACCTTAACCCAAAAAAAAAAAACAAAAATCAATCCGCATGTATACGCACAAATTGCTGCTTTAATGTGTTGTACATAATAGATGCATGATAGATACACATAAATAAATAGATTATGATCAACGTGAAAAGGCAAGTAAATCTCATACTTCATCTCCAAAATATTTGTCCCCTAAAGAAGACAAGTTTGAAGATACGATGACAGAATAATATAATGTATATATACACACACGTGTGTGTATGATTGTGAATACCTCGAAAATCTATAATCCAAAAAATTATTTTGAATTACTTGGACGTATCAGACATCGTATCAATTACGATTCACTTTTCACATTATTTGATTGAAATGCCACTTAATATGTCAGTGGATTATATATACAAAAATTTTCCTACAAAAAATAAAAAAATTATATATACAAAAAAAATCGTTATATATCTTATTACACTACAAAAAATATTATATTTAACCATAGCCACTTGTCATAGTTAATACTAAACAGTCATCACGAATATTCATTGACCACGGCCACGCAACGGTTCTCGACCCTGGTTTTTGCAAGGGTGGCAAAAACATTCGCCATGACTTTTTTACCATGGCTTTTAGCTGTGGCAAATAAGCTTTTCATGGTGGAAAAAATTAGCTTTTGTATCGATTTTTATTTAACCGTAGTTAATAATAATTATCTATCACGATTTTTATTCATGATCATTAAAAATGTATCTAATATTAATTTTTTTCCAGTGTTACAAAAAGAAATGAAAAAACCTATAAAGGTTCAGCACAACAGTCTTATAATTTATTGGCCAGATAGCATAAAGCCCCTATGTATGTTTTTGAAAATTCAGTTAGAAATTTCTGTGTTTTAAAAATATGTAAGAAAAAGAAAACTCTCTATTTTCGTAAATGTAGTTCACTTGTTCATTTCCGTTAAATTCATCTAACATCACTAACTTTTACCATCAGGTAGTTATGCCCTTTCTAATATTATTTCTTATTTTAATGACCATTGAATCTTTTTTAATTATATAAAAGCTGTCATATCCAATCAGTTCATCACACTGTTAGATCTTAAAAAAAATTAAAGGTATGAATTTAATAAATTATTAAATTTATATTATATGTATAGGTAAAAAATTTAAAAATATAATTAATATTATATATATAAAATTTAATAAAATTTATACCCCCACCCCTCCTCCCCGCTTACCACCTCCGACCCCCGCTACCAAATTTTGGCCGCGGCAACACCACCCTGCAGAGGGTGTCCCCACCAGATGGGGTTGAACCGTTGAAGGCGTAACTTTTAATTAATTTAATTAAAAGTAATTAAAATGAAGTTAAGAAAATATTTTTTTTTAAAAAAAAAATTGATTTAATAGTTTATAATTTAAATACACTTCAAAAAAAGTATAATATTTTTATTTTAAATACATATAATGGTAAGTTAAATTTAAATATTATTTATAGTAAATAATATAATTTATGAAAATATATTTAATAATAATAATATAAATTAGTTAATAAAATATAATTATTATATTTGATTAATATTTATACTCATATAGATATTTAAATTTGAAACAAATAAATTTTAGTATATTAATCTTTGTATAGTGATTTTTATTATAATTTTCTACTTTTTTGGTATTTGATATTTAATATAAATATATTTAAATATAAAATTATTTATTTTTTAGGAGAATTGGAAATAAAAAAAAAAGACACTCAAAATAAGGTTAAAACAAATCGATTTGACCAAATCCTTTATATTGATACAATAAAGAGCATTTCAGTAAAAAAAAAAAAAAAAAAACCAAGCACACAAAAAGTCAGGCCAAACAAACTTTTGGCGCATGCACCTCATCTTTCATTGGGATCTAATGAAAGTAGGGGTTTCACGCTAAATTTATCAAAGCCGCGCGGGGAGTTGGGGGGGGGGGTTATGGTACTTCGCGAAAACACATGGGTTAAAATAAAGTTTAGCCTAATTGATTATGAAAAAAATGATTTGGGAATAATTATTTTTTAGGAAAAGTAATTATGGCGTTTGAATTCATAATTTCATAATTGATTCTACAACCTTTGTGCTTAAATTCCAAAATCTGACCTCATTCTTACGTCAAAAATTCCACCACTACAAGAAATATAAACTTTAATCATGCCAATTGTCATGGTCAATACTAAATAGTCGTAGTAAATAGTCATTGACCACGACCACACAATGGTTGTTGGTCGTGGTTTTTGCAAGGGTGGCTAAAATATTTGTCATGGCTAAAAGCCATAGCGAATATTTTTACCATGACTCTTAGCCATGACAAATAAGTTTTTCATAGTGAAAAAATTAGTTTTTTGATCGATTTTTATTTAATCATAATTAATAATAATTATTTATCACGATTTTCAGCCATAGCTATTAAAATATAGCTAATAGTGATTTTTTTCCTAGTGCACCAAGTAATAAATTAAACTTATAAGCTAAAAAAAATTAGAAATCAATTACGTGAATTATTTTCATGAAATAAAACTGTGGTTATGAGCATTTAATTTTCAAGAAATTATTGCATAGCTCTAGCAATTTGAGAAGCTAGTTTATCACGAAATATCTTGATTAGAATCAAGAAAGTCATCATTATTTTCATATCTTTGGAACTCATCACTTGGTTTTTACTCCTTTATGATATAGTTACGAAGTATCATTTTGGCAAAATGCCCTATCATAATAAAAAATTACGTTTACAATTAAAATTGAAGTTTAATCTGTTCAATCACAGGCCTGACGAACAAAGCAAAATTCCTAATAAGTCAAGGACACAAACTTCTATTTGCTTATACTCAAAAAGACATATTTATAAATTCATCTTCAGTTATATCACATACATGCAAAGTTTTATATATTAATGCATTGACTACAAACACTTATACAATGTAAAAGTATTTATGTATATAATATAAATTCCAAATTTAATGCAATTTAACTTTTTTCCATGTAAGCGCTTGCATGACACATGAAAGATAAAAAAAAAAAAATGGGGTAAATTATTGCTACTTTCCATGAGGTTTGATATAATTACAAATATCCCCGTTATTTGAAAAATTATAAGTAACTCCTCTGAGATTTGTAACCGTCTAAGAATAATCTATTTCTTCCATTTTTATGGGTGAACTGACCAAAATGCCCTTATGCACTGAATTATTTTTATTAATTCTTAAAAAAAAATTTGGACTACAATGTGCAGGGAGAGGTATCTTAAGTTTTTTACAGAAATGAGCAATAAAGTAATTTGCCTCGGCAGATTAAAAAATCAAGGGCAAAATGGTAATTTCAGATCTTTCTTTAAAAATTACAAACAGGAAGGAGGTATTTGTAATTTTTCAAACAATGAGAGGTATTGTAATTATGCCAAACTTTCGGGATGTGGCCATAATTTACCCTAAAAAAATATCCTATTAGCAATCCACCTCAACAAATTGCGACCACTTTTAAACATTTGGTGGTTGGAGTCGGAGTCCTGCGATGGCCGAAAAATAATAATTATAGATTACTATTTGTTACCCCTATATCTGGATCCCGTTTTTTACCACCTCTTTATATACAGAACAATGAATATAATTAAACATATAAAGCAAATATACATTATACACACATTGCGTGTGGAACAAATTATGATAATGAGTAGAGGAAAATAACAAATTATGATTGTGATATTAAGAATAGCAAAGGGGCCACATTTTAAGGGACTTGCATGTGCCCCCTAACATGGTAGGTCCCTTAATCAAAATCCATAGTACGCAATTTTCAACCACTCTTCGTTTTTTTTTTTTTTTAATGAAAGCGATAAAATATTATTAAATATTAAAATAAATTCATTATAATTCTAACTATCGAATATTAATATATGACAAAGACAATTACAACGAATTATACCCTGATCAACAATCTAAACAATACCTATTAATTACAATAAAAAGACCTACACCTATTATATGCAGTAGAATAGCATCCCACACATTAGTGGGGTTTGAACCCATGACCTCTAAGGTCATAGGGCCTCAGTTTTCGCCAACTGAACTAGGCATCATTGGCCACTTTTTGTGATCCTGACTTAGTTCAAAGTTACAGATTTGAATTCTATCGGATGTATTAGTGTTTATCTCATTTTTATGTGAGTTTATTTTAATTTATTATTTCATAATCCGTAGTTATACTGATTTATTGATTGGACCGATGTACAACTCAATTGTTCAATTTATTTTAACATAGATGTAATAATTTAATTGTCACTTCTATCTCAAAAATAAATAAAAAATAAAAAAACCAACCACTCTTTATTTAGGTTTTCTACCAACAAAATTATATATATTTATATAAACCAATTATGATAAAATTAATACGAATTAAACACTTAATTAATTGGAACAATGACAATGAAATTGTACTTTTTTTAATTTTTTTATAACTTAAACTGATAATTTTCTTTATGGTTGTACAATTTATATATATGCACTCGCCACGTGTAAGCAGCGAAACCTTGCGACGGATTTTACTAATTAAATTACATGTCAGTGTATTTTTTAAAAATAAATAATCACTTTTAAGTTGAAAGCGGTGGAATTTAATAAAAATAAATTTAGATTTTATTAATATATGAATAGGCCTCTTAATTAAGTTGATTAGCAAACTCGTGATTGATGATGACAACATTTTTATAATATTGTCAATGTTTGTAAGCTTATCTTATTTTTGTTTTTATCATTTGAGGACAACCGACTAACGCTTTTTTATGTATCTATCACCAAATTAATTTTTGTGGCTCAACTACACCGTTGCCATAGACTGCGGCGAAATACTGCGGTTTGCGACTCGATGAGTGTCCTATTATATGAGGTATTGTCCATCTTGATTTTATACGATTTTCAAGATTTTGGTCTGTAAAGGCATCCTGGGCAGAATGGATTGGAGCTTATAAGGTGTTCAAGCTCATCGTTTACAACTAATGTAGGACGCTTGCCTATATCATCAGTTAGTGATCTAATAGTTATATATGCCTTTTTAAATGTTTATATTAACTATTAAGAGTTCTGACTGTTCAGTAATTGCTTATATACTATCAATAGCTTATTATTAAGTGGGAGCACCTTTTTGGTGTCTCACTTTTTTCTGGTCTGCAAATTTATATATATTGTATATTTATTTTAATTAATTTATTTATACTCCCACCCACCCATTCTTCCAAACCCACGAATTGCCCACTCTTCCCAATTTTTACTAACTTTAATTGTTTATAACTTTCTTATTTTTTATTTTAACATTTTTAATTTTTCCAATTTAAATATATTTTTTAAATAAATATTAATTTTTCAATTTTTTATTTAACTATCCACACTCATTTTAGTGTACCCCACGCACGGCTTAAAATTATAAATGTATTTACAATTAATTTTTAATATCTGAACGTATTAAATAATATATAAAAAAAAACCACATTTATTAAGAAAAATGCACATACTTTATATATTAAGAACCATTGAATCTCATTTTAGTCGTGCACGCCCCACTGTATTGACCTTAAACGAATCTCAAAACCTCTCCTTTTTTTTAAAGAGAAAAAATAAACATACCATATATTTATAAAATATTAACAATCAATTTAAATAATTAATAATAATTATTTAATTTCGATAGACTTATACCCAAAGCTTAGTATTATTAAAATATTAGGACTTTAATTTTAATAATTTGATGATAGTTTGATTGTCAATTTCAATGGCATTAAATTGAAGGAACAAGTTGACACATGCTACACCACAAGTTATGGCTCTAAAATCTCAGATGCTCATCGTTTTTCACAATTGTTGCCCCAGATTGACCTTTGACTCAATTTTCCTACATTGTTCTTCAAGTTAATTTCATGTTCTTACATAATTTTTGAGTAAGGTATAAGCAAAAATTTAAATAGCTTTGCCATTAATAGATTATTATATAGGAATAATTACACCGCTCTCGTCTAAGGTTTAGTATAATTACAAGTAAATTCTTTGGGATTTGTAAAATTATATCTAGTATCCATAAGGTTTGTTTCTATCTAATAAACAAATCCATTAGTTTCAAAACTCATTGAATTTACTGATATTAACAAAAAAAATTGAATAAAATCTATATTTCCCCTGAGATTTGGTGTAATTACATGTAGACCTTCTATAGTTTGAAAAATTATATTTAGTACCCAGGAATTTATTTCTATCTAACAAATAGATTCACCAGTTAGTTAAAGTTCACTAAATTTACTAATATTAGCAACAAAATTGAATAAAAATCTATATTTACGTCCAGTTGACTTGTTATTGACTATTCCACATCAAACATATATTTTTCTGATCTAACTACTCTTATAAGAGTGAAGATGTACCTACTCAAATATTCGTTTGACCTATAATTAATAAGTCAGTAATAAGTTAATCTGGGATAAATATTTTTTTTTTGTTATTATTAATAAATTTGGTGAATTTAACTAATGGGTGATCTATTAGTTATACGAAAATAAACCTCCGAATGCTAGATGTAATTTTTCAAACTATAGGTGATTTATGTGTAACAATATCAAATTTTAGGAAAGGACGGTGTAATTTATACTGTGACTAAGTTGTTGATCGATGTAGTGGGAAAATGATAGAAAATTGTTGATGATTTAGGGAACTCGAAATTTTAAAATTATTATGAGATTTATGTATAGGTCTCATCAGAATGAAGGGATGTGATCTCTCGAGAAATGAAAATTTCGGACCTGATGATCACCAAGAACGATGCAGAACGACTATGTTTTATTAATAATGTCAAGAAATTAGAGATTATATATATAATTATTTGATTATTATTAAATAATCTTGACATCCCCAAATAATAAAATGGATTTTTTTTATGGAACTTGACTTTTGCATCTTAGTTAGTTTAAAGTGGTATTAAAAGTTACAATTCCCTAGACTCAGATGCTGCCAATATTCCAAGTCTACCACATACCAACTGGGCGCAATTTCAGGTAAATCAATAAAATAAATAAATAAGGGTATCACCAAAACGAAAGTAAATAATTTTCTTATTGAAAAAATAGAATTTAGATTATTTTTAAAGTGTTTTTCTCAGTTTGAGAGAGAGATAATTTTACGGAAAAATGAATTACTTCTTACACTATAAATTACTACAATTTCAAAACTATGTCAAATTGATGCTAACCATCATGGTCAAAAACAACCATTATAGAAACTTAAATTTTGGCCATAGTTAATAAATATTTGTCATGATTTTAGTTATGTTTGGTTTGGTTTTGAGGTATGACTAATGTTTTAGTTTCGTTTGTAAAAACAATGGCTAATAATTAGTCGTGATACAATCATAGTATTTGCTATGAATTTTTTACTTTTAACCATGATAATCAATTATGAATAAAAAAAATTATATTTCTTCTGATGTAGTTTTCGTTTCCGAAATTTTTAGTATAGCTACTTTCATATGTTATATTAATAAATGGTGAAAGAAAATAAGTTAAAATACACTCAAATGTGCATCTTATAAAACAACAAACAAGCATTAATGATACTTTTTACCATCTCTCAAACATTCAAAAATACAAAAACAACAAAAAAAAAACTATAATTAAAAACTCACACACACACAATACCTATCCAAGAAAATTTAAAAAAATATGAGATAAAAGAAAGAATATTTTCTTTTTTTACCCAAATCAGGTCTGATCGAATCAAACATATAATTGATAAAATGTGTACCAATCACACGACAAGTATATTATACTTATTACATAATTAATTCAAGTACGACCAACCTCGATTTTCTTGCAAGACTATAAAATGAAGAAAGGGAGAAATTAAAGAGTTGATGTGAGAAATGCATGTGGTGGTAGGGCCTATGTGACCAGCTCCAGCAGTTGGTAGTTCAACTTGTAAACAAATGCATGTGCTCTTCCTCTTTCTTATCTCACCTAAATAAATACATACATAATATATTTTGATTCACTTCTTCTGTGGTTCTCACCCCTAACTTGTCCCTTTCTACCTTATTTTCTCTATATTCCCCCCCATAAACTTCTATATAAATAATCCCCTCTCCCTCCA
This sequence comes from Sesamum alatum, assembly GCA_034509735.1. Taxonomy (NCBI): domain Eukaryota; kingdom Viridiplantae; phylum Streptophyta; class Magnoliopsida; order Lamiales; family Pedaliaceae; genus Sesamum; species Sesamum alatum. The sequence goes on from JACGWO010000003.1 coordinate 50,138,692, forward strand.
CATTTTCTACTAAGCTCTCAACACCTTCTTCAACCCCCCCAACTACATTTTCTTCCTCTCTTTCTCAATGGATACTTGTTCCATGAGTTCTCTTGTATTCTTCTTTTTATTGGGCTTGTGCTTGCGCGCTGCTTACGGTGATTACGGGGGATGGGATAGCGCTCACGCAACTTTCTACGGTGGTGGGGATGCATCCGGCACAATGGGTAAGTTACAGGCTTTGGAAACGAAGTCGTTTTTACGTGCATGAGTTTTTGTATGTGTGTGTATGTATATGTTTTGGCGCGTTTTTAAATATATATATATATATATATATTTAACTAAAATGAATATTACTGTTTGAGATGAATGGGATATGTATGTTACTGCATGTATGGTGTCGAAAAATTCGCGCCATAGATATATCAGGTGGGGTCTGTTGTGGATCCCTCTTGATGAACGGTGAAGATTCATCCGAAGTATTTTCTATGTATGTCTAAATCATGGTACTTTTTAGTATGAAATGTTGGTAAATGCATTATAGAAGTTAACATACATTTTCTGACCTTTCAGCATTGGCTAACAACCACTTCTTGTGAAAGGCCCACACGTCTACTTTAGTTGCTAATATTTGTCACCTACTACTTTAAGTCGGATTAAATGTTTATTTTAAATTCTATTATATATAGTATTCTACTTAATTATATAAAATAGAGTACGTAATTTTTGTACATGTGACTTATATATGTTAGATAAAATAAAATCTCAAATAGATAATTCACTATAAATTTCGATATGAAATTCTAACAAGTGACACATTTTTCCTAATGTAGGAGGTGCTTGTGGGTACGGGAATTTGTATAGCCAAGGATACGGTACAAACACGGCAGCACTAAGTACTGCTCTGTTCAACAATGGACTGACCTGCGGGGCGTGCTACGAGCTGACGTGCTCGGGCGAGCCGAGATGGTGCCTGTCCGGCACCATCACAGTCACCGCCACCAATTTTTGCCCTCCCAACCCATCTCTGCCTAACGACAACGGTGGGTGGTGCAATCCTCCTCGCCAACACTTCGATTTGGCTCAGCCCGCGTATTTGCAAATTGCTCAGTACAAAGCAGGAATTGTTCCAGTTTCTTTCCGAAGGTAATATCACATGTGTCAATTTCTTCACATAATACGCTCATTATTTTTAATAAAATGGGTTGTAATAGATCAAATTTGAGGAGAATTTATAAAAATGCGAAGATAATATATTATTATTGACAAAAATAATTTCGCAAAACATCTATATGGATAAAAACATGTCACAATAATATTTATCATTGGCAAACATTTGACTTGTTATTCTCAACAATTCTTGCTAATACAAAACATGATTTTCTATGACAGGGTGCCCTGCCAGAAGAAGGGAGGAATAAGGTTCACAATCAACGGCCACTCCTACTTCAACCTAGTCTTGGTCACCAACGTGGGTGGTGCAGGGGACGTCCGATCTATCTCAATCAAGGGATCGAACACCGGATGGCAACCAATGTCGAGAAATTGGGGCCAAAACTGGCAGAGTAATTCCTACCTCAACGGCCAAAGCCTGTCGTTCCAAGTCACCACCAGCGATGGCAGGACCGTTACTAGCTACAACGTTGCATCCGCCGGGTGGCAGTTTGGACAAACATTTGAAGGGGGACAATTCTAGTTGCATTTGGTAATAAAAGTGATAGAAATTATTTCTAAAGTTTTTTTAAAAAAATATTTCTTTTAAAGTCTATTATAAGAGAAAGGAAAGGATCGAATTGAATTGTATATGGCGTAAAGGGTGAGTAGGATCGGAAGAGGCTCCGAGAGCTGTGGCTCTATTGCTGTGGTGGCAAGTTTGCACCCGCTTAGGCCTAATATAAGTGTGTAGTGAAGTTACAGGATCAATTTTCTTTTTTTTTTTTTTTTTTTTGGAAAAGATATTCAAATTGTGGGTAAAAAAATGGGATGTATCCATCAAGAATATCATGTATAAGTTTGTAGGTTTGATCCCTAACTCAGTACAAGTGTTGAGTTGGGGCTACTTAATATGATTGAATATCATTTTTATGGGGCATTAATTTTGATGGGCTTTTGCTTTTATTACATTAAGTCTATACAACTTTTGTTTAGTTGAGTAATAATGCCTTAACTAGATATTTATTGCATACCACATAGCCCATGACTAATATTAGGAGCCATTGATTTAGTAGGGATGGAAATTAAGAGAAAAGTATATAATTCAAAAAACAGAATTTATTTCAAATATTTGGATTGTGTAAGAAATTTAAATTGGAAAAAGAATCAAAGTAATTACGAAATGTTTGGTATACTATAACAACAAATTAATGCCAATCATATTTAGATAAATTAATAAATATCCTCGATACTCATATATATGCGTATGTATATAATACAATTATGCATGTGACAAAAATGTTGGTAAATAAGACAAATAATATAAGCAATATTGTAAAAGTCAACATTGTCTAGTAATTCTTTGTTGGTAGATTCCCGAAGAAAAAGAATAAGAATATCATCAAAATATTAAAATTCTCATAATTTTAGTGCAATTTTTCTATTTTAAAGAATCTGTTGGAGGAAAAATCAACTTAGAAAAGAAAAGGTTGACATCCCGAAAATGGTAAATTAAATAATTCAATGATATTAAATGGTATTTTCCGTTATTCAGTTATTAATTGTGAAATGGTAACTAGCATGATTATCTCTAACGTATGAGACCTAGAATCTAGTCCAGATCCAAAGAGAAAGTGTACGAAACCTAAAAATCTGTTCAGCTTCAAGGAGATAATATAGCGATTACTAGCAGAATGACTCCAATAAACAAAGCTCAGAAAGGAGTCTAGATTCAAAGAGATAGTACAATATAATCTAAGCCCCTTATCAGTGCAATAATAAATGACCAGCCACTATATATGTCCCACTAATATAATGATGCTGAATTGCACGCCCATTAATAAAATTCAGTTGATCTCATTTTTTTATTCCATCAAATACGTCCCGTGTTTCAAATTAAAAATACACATATATATATATATATATAATGTTCTGTAATCAGATCTCCTAAATTAATGTCATTTTTATCGAACATACGGTCCTTAAAGCCATGACAGTAATTCATAATATCATCTCCAAGAGTCTTGAATCAAGTACCCAGACCATTTTCTCTCTTCCTTATATGTTTTCCTTATTCCTTGCCCAAACCATTTTCTCTCTTCCTTATGTGTCTTCCTTATTCCTTTTCTTTACACGGTGCATTCAAATATGTGTGCAAATTAATTTTAAATTTTAAAAATTAATTATTAATTAAAAAAATTTATATCAAGCAAAGTTAAAAGAGGTCTTTACATAAGTTAAACCAAGCAAATTTAGCTTCATGAAATCTCATAAATTCTAGAAAATTTAAATCTTAGCTCCCCTAAAAATAATTGATAGCATCAATTAAATGTCCAACACGATAAAAAGTGATGCAATTTATAGAATAGAGAAATCGACATTTCAATCATTATTGCGCCCGAAATGTTGACTTCGATTAGAGCTTTCATGGCGAGCCTCATTTTGTTTATCTTAACCATCACCTAATGAAAGTTATAAGTGATTTGAAATCATAAGAAAAATAGAACGAAATTTTATGTTCTTGCTGAAGAATATCAGTGCCTACAAGTGAACATTTCAACTATTCTGAAGAAAAATTCTGCAAGTCTACAGCAAAATGAAAAAAAAAAACCATTAAAAAAAAGCTCATAAAAGGGAAATCACATATACAAAATTAAAGAGTTTCGTGAGGAATTTCTATCCTTGAGAGGATAGCATTCGGAGATCCGGAGGCCGCAGAGAGACATAAAGAGACATCGAGCAGCAAAAAGAAACTCAATTCGATGGGCCCATAGAATCAATACTAAAATATCAATAACCCAATGAAAATTTTCATTTAGGATTTACATTTGCACATGTTTCTATAATTCGTCACTCCAAATCCTTTCTTTTATTAGTCTCTCAATGGATCAAATATCCGAACGCTTTCTCTCAAAGTAACTTACATGAGTTTTGTAAGAAATTTTAGATCAAAGTAACCACATTGCTTCAATAGTTAGAATAAGAACATAGAAGTTGATCTCAGAAACCCAATAGTCAAACACTATGACCATATGCGCATCCACATAAAACATGTCTTGAGTTGAAACGTATTTGAAAATGGTCACATCATAGACATCCATAAGCGCTCGCCATGAGCATATATATATATATATATATATATATATATCACCTACGTGCAAAACTTAGAACTGTTATAGTCTTGATTCCATCATCCATAAAATCACAGCAAAAGGAAACTATTAGCATCTAGACAACTATAATTACAAGCAGAGAATGGAAGAAACAAACATCACACATGTTAAATCAAGTGGAACCTTTGGCGATATACATCATAAACAAGCATGAAACAACTCGAACTCCCTTATCCGATCTCTCTGAAAGATGAACATTAAAAACTAGCATCGTGTATTTCTCAACTTCCTGGGGCTTCTTGTCAAAAGATGGATATGGATCTGAACAAGTAGGTTATCAAATCAAATAATGAAAAATGATTGCATGCGTACCACAAGCATGGAAGTCGAAATCTTACATTCACCGTGGTTTTGCATGTTGCATATTATTACTTCAGTATGAAATAATGCAAAAGTGGAGGAGTAAGATGTAGAGAATATCAAGAAATAGCTGAAAAACTGTTGAAATGCAATAAAATAGACTTACAGAACCTTCGATGTTGTCCTCGTTTTGGGTTGTAATGTGTTCGTTTTTTTTCAGCTTAAGTAGTACATCATCTTTACTGGTGACCTGAGAGTGGACATGTCAAAAGGCATTCAAACTATATAACCAAAGTATTGGACATGTCAGAAAGTATTAAAGTTTATTACCAAAGTAAGGACACCAATACAAAGTTCATGACATCTATTTGACACTTATTCGTCCATTGCAAGTAGCATAGTGATCAATGTTTTAAAAAACTCAGACCGTTGGTCGAATAAAAAATTGAGTGGATCAAGGGTCACTAGTTTAACAGTCGGGTGAATCGCGGTCAAACTAGTGATGTTATAATTATGTCATAATAAAAATTAATATATAAAATTATATTAAAATAATAAAAAATAGAAAATTATAAGAATTATTTTTTAAGTTCATATAGGAATTAAAAGAATCCCAAGTTTGATAGTAAAATAAGTTTATTAAAGATTTTAGGCCAAAAATAGAAATAGAAGAATCGCGTAAATAACAAAAATAATGAACTTTATCATTATAATTAAGTGGTAGTAAATTTTATTGCTAATAAATAGTTAGCATCCCCCCTTTTTAAAATAATTTATTAATTATTTGATTAGAAACTTAACTAATCATAGGAGATAAAAATTTAATTAGATTCCGGACTTAATGAATTTGTTCATTTATTAATATATAATTAAAATAATTATTAGGATAAATTACAGTGACACCGCTTGAGGTTAGATCAAAATACACAACACCCCCTGTTTTTGTTAAAATTATAACTACACCCCCTGAGGTTGTAATTGTATTACAACTACACCCCCTATTCAAAGACAAAACTTACACTAATACCCTTGAAAAACATTACACTAACACCCCTTAGGGGGTGTAGCTATAATTTTGCAAAAGACAGGGAGTGTTTGAGTAATTGGGCCTAACCTCAGGGGATGTCACTGTAATTTATCCTAATTATTAAAATGTGAGTATTCGTTTGTTAGGTTTTTCTCAATTTTCATTGAAATATCATGCTTCAATTTTAAATTGTATCAATTTTTGAAAATTTTAAAAAAAGTTCATGAATCAGCCGGTTCACTGGATGGACCGGGTCAACTTGGATCACCGGTTCAACCGGCAATGCAAGCAGTTTTCAAAAAAAAAATAACGATTTTGAGGCTAGTTCGGTATTATGGGTTGGACTGAATCGTTTTATGGACCGGATCACAATTTTACTGGTCCGGGCTGGAGTTTAAGACATTGATAATGATTACTCAAAACATTTGAGCAAAATAAGTAGGAAGAAAAAGACTAACCTCTTCCGTAGTGATGTGGGGTAAAAGAAACCCTTTCTTCTTGTGTATACCTTTTTCTAGTATGTCCCTCATCAAAAACAAACGAGGCTCGCCAAACAGAGGCATAAGATCAAGGGTCCACGCTCCAGGGAGAGAAGAAGAAACAACGAAGAGGCTTCCATGTATGAATAGGGCAGCCTCATACGAGGGCAGTCTCGTATGAGGACAGCCTCGTAAGAGGAGACCTCGTTTCTTCTCTCCCAAACCTTCGAAATCCGCAGGCCACTCTAGGGACCCTACGAAGGAACTCACTCAGGATATACGAAGCAACCAGAAAAAGGCTACGAGGAGATCCGCGAAGATCTGCTAGCCGGTCTAAAAAATCTACGAGGAGATCTGATTAGGAAGAAGGTTCATCCCCCATTTCTGCAAAAGAAGTCTGGACAGGCTCGTAAAGGAGAATGCATATGATTATCTCAATAGGGAAAAACTTCTTATAAATGCCGATGTAAATCAAGAGAGAAGGGGGCACTTCATGCACTATGTGGTTGAACTCACAAAAATTCACCCCACATCAACTGGCGGCGTCTGTGGGAAATGAACAGAAGCCCGCCGCTCAGCCGCTGTGCCACCGCCGTTCGGCCGTCGAGAAAATATTCCGGTGCGTCTCCGACCATGCTCACCGCATGCCGGACCACCATCCGCCGATTTGTCCACAACTGCTGCGCGTGTCCTCTTTCGAGACGCCACACGCCGCCACTTGCCCGTCGACCGCCTGACGCGGTTGTAAAATCCTACTTCTATTTTCGCTCCTCCCGCCGCCGCCCTTACAACTCACGCCGGCGGACCACCACCATTCGACCCCTCTCCTCACGGCGATCATTTTGAGCCGTAGCCCACCCACTTTGGTCGAGGCTTCGGCGATCGACAGCCCCTCCTCGTGCGAGAACTACCGGACATCATCATCTCTCCGTCTGGACATTGTCGTCTCTCCGCTGCCCATACGACCCACGCCAGCAGCACCATCGTCACCGACAAGGGAAAGAAGGAAAGTGAACAAAACAATTACAGGAAAAGAAGGAAACATAACCGAGAAGAAGATGGACTCGGAAGGTATGTCTAAATACATTTGGAGATATTTTCTCTCTCCTCCTTTATGCATATAACTTCATATTTATGCGAATGGTAGTAATGCTGTGTATATGCGCCTCTACATATGTGTTTATGTGAATATATTTTATATATATGCTCTTTTGTCTATATATATAAGTTTGTGGTACATATGAAATGATATATTATGGTATGATTATTTGTTTGGTTAATTTGACTTAAAATTATAGTTTAATAAGACTATTTACTTAATCAATTATGAATAAGAGAGACGGAAAAAGTAAAAGAATTTTTCAAGGTAAATTTTGACGAGTGAAATTACAGCTTTAATTAATTTGGTGCTCTAAAAAAGTAATTCTTATTTTATAATTTTACTCAAGGCATTCGGATTTTGGAAAACAAATTTTTATTAGTAATTGACTGCTTTTGTCATATTTATTTTTATCAATGTAGTCGAGTTTCATTTAATTTTTTCTTTCTTATCTCGAGTTAACTTGAATAATTTTCATGAATAAGCTTTGAACAAAACTAAGTGAAGAAGAATGAACATCCTATATGATAATAAGTTATTTTGTTAAAAATAAGGTATGACATTTAATATGATAGATACGAAATATCAACAAACTATAAAAATGTAATAAGTAAAATTATGCGTAAAAGATTAATTTGAGAAAAAAGGTGTCATTTAATAATACAAGTTATTTTTAAAGAATAGGTCTATTTTGAATAAGTAAAAATCAGTATGCATGATTGAGGAAAATAATTAATATTATAAATATTTAGTAAAATCTAAAACTAAAAAAGTGAATTCTAAGTCATTGATCCTAAAAATTTATCTCCATACCTTTAAATCTACTTGAAAATTTATTTTCAATTATATCCGACATTTGTTAAAATATACGAATGTGATTATTCAAATCATCTTTCATGTGATGATTATTGACTAATAACGAAGTATTTTATGTTACCTCAAACTATTACGATTTGAGCCTTTTTCTTTCTTTCTTTGTGATACTCATTGCCCCTTAAATACGATGCTTGTCGTAACTGGAAGAGGCACGGACCACGAAGTAGAGATGAGGAGTGGGCACCCAACCATCTTATCTACCTTCTCAGTGTTCCCACTATCACGTAAGAAGCAACAAAATCAGAGTTTGTGGCCCCATGATTCGCCAATGAATTCTTGAAAAGTGACGAGCTCAAATCCTGCGTAAGGATGGAGAAATCAAACGACCTACTTGAAATCACCAATTAAGTGAAGGGATGGAAAACCTCGAGAAAGAAGAAAGCAAATTACTACAAGATAAAGGCCTCCATACAAAGAGATTCAGAGTTGAGATAACAAAGAACCCATAGAGGTTCAAAGTTGAGATAAGAAAGAACCCTCAGAGGTTCGAAGTTAAAAAAGGTCTGATCAACCCAATACAAAACTTGCAAGTTTTCAAAGAAGGTTTCCAAAAGGAAAGCCCCTAAAAAAGAGGGAATTGATAATAGCTGAACCCCCAAAAGGAGGCTCAAAAAGGCCTGAAAAGTTCTACAGTTTACAAAGAGTCTACTGGGTCTACTGACAATCCACTTCATACACCCAACCAAAACCCTCTTAAAGTTTGAGTTACGAGCTTCCACCAATTCGAGTTGGACAGTCATGGCGGTGTGAGAAAGGATGAAGTCCTCAAAATCTCCATCAAAAACCAAATAAATTCCTTCTTTAACTTTACAAAATAAAAAAGAAATTGGGGGGGAGGGGCTAGTGATGTGAGGTAAAAGAAGCCCTTTCTTCTTGTGTATACCTTTTTTCAAGTATGTCCCTCATAAAAAACAAACGAGGCTCACCAAACAGAGGCATAAGATCAAGGATCCACGCTCCAGGAAGAGAAGAAGAAACAACGAAGGGGCTTCCATGTATGAATAGGGCAGCCTCGTACGAGGAGACCTCGTTTCTTCTCCCCCAAACCTTCGAAATTCGCGGGCCACTCCAGGGACCCTACGAAGGAACTCACTCAGGATATACGAAGCAACCAGAAAAAGCCTACGAGGAGATCTGTGAAGATCTATGAGCCGGTCTAAAAAATCTACAAGGAGATCTAATTAGAAAGAAGGTTCATCCCCCATTTCTGCAAAAGAAGTCTGGGCAGGCTCGTAAAGGAGAATGCATGTGATTATCTCAATAGGGAAAAACTTCTTATAAATACCAATGTAAATCAAGAGAGAAGGGGGCACTTCATGCACTGTGTGGTTGAACTCACAAAAATTCACCCCACATCACGTAGGAATAATTTCACCTGATTAAAGCAATCACCGTAGTACAGGGTTCCAAATTATACGTTTGTGACTATCGACAATAGCCTCTTGTCTCGTAAGATTGTTGTATCTTATAGGAGCTTGGACTATAGATCAACAATAAGATGAAAATGCAGTAATCTAAGACAAGATACTAAATAGAAACAACAGTGCAAAGGTTAGTATATGCACATCAACAAAATGTTAGAAATTCAAACTTGTCCTTTAAACTCATGGAGCTAATCGTGGATATCCCTAAAATTGGAATGCAATTTTCATCCATGTCGAAAACTATTGCTATAGTCCAACTTCTATCCTCTGAAATACCACAAAAACAATAAACAAATAGCATGTAGAAAATAGCCACGGGTTACAAGCAATCAATGAAATAAGTAAGAGTTAAAAAGAGATATTACACAAGTTAAACCAAGCAAATTTTGAGCTTCTTGAGGATTCTTCAATGATGGAAACGAAGCTTCTCCAACTCTTCTAATGTTTTAACTTCACGAGGTCACATAAATTGTTGAACAATTAAATCTTAGCTTATCTAAAAATAATTAAAAGCATTAATAAAATGTCCAACACGAGAAAAAGTGATCCAATTTATAGAATAGAGAACTCGACAGTCAATGATTTATTGCGCCCGAAATGTTGACTCTGATAGGAGCTTTCGTGGCGAGAGTCATTGTGTTTATCTTAATCATCAGCTAATGAAAGTTAAAAGTGATTTGAAATCATAAGAAAAAGAGAATGAAATCTCTAAGTTCCGGCTGAAGAATATCAGTGCATACAATTGAACAATTTCACCTTCCTCCATTCTGAAAAAAACTTATGCAAGTCTACAGAAAAAAGAAAAAATATTATCAAAAAAGCTCATTTAGGATTTTTCATTTGCACATAGTTCTATAAATCGTTGCTTCAAGCTCTTTCTTTTATTAGTCTCTCAACGGATCAAATCTCCGAACATTTCCGATCAAAGTAACTTTTATGAGTTCTGTAAGAAATTTTGATCAAAGTAACCACATCGGTTCAATAGTAAGAATAAGAACATAGAAGTTGATCTTAAAAACTAATAGGCAAACACTAGGACTATCTGTGCAACCGCATAAAACAGGTCTTGAGTTGAAACTTATCTGAAAATTGTCACATCATAGACATCCATAAGCCCACCATGAGCATATATATATATATATATATATATCACCCACGTGAAAAACTTAAAACTACTATAGTCTCAATTCCATCATCTGAAAAATCACAGAAAAAGGAAACAATTAGCATGTAGACAGCTATAGTTTACAAGCAGAGAATGAAAGAAGCAAACAACGCACATGTTAAATCAAGTTGAACCTATCGCGAGATACATCATAGACAAGCATGAAACAACTCGAACTCCCTCGTGCAATCTCTCTGAAAAGATGTACATAGGCAACTAGCATCGTGTATTTCTCAACTTCTTGGGGCTTCTTATCAAAAGATGGATATGAATTTGGACAAGTAGGTTATCAAATCAAACAATGATTTACAATCACAGTGGTTTTGCATATTTCATTTTATGGCTTCAGTATGAAATAATGCAAAAAGTGGAAGAGTAAGTTGTAGAAAATATCAATAAATTGCTGAAAAATTGTTGAAATGCAATAGAATAGGCTTACGGGACCTACGATATTGTCCTCGTTTTGGGCTATAATATTCTGATTCTCTCAAGTAGACTATGTTCATTTTTTCAGCTAATTTGTACATCATCTTTACTTGTGACTTGAGAGTGGACATGTTGAAAGGCATTCAAGCCTTATAACCAAAGTATTGGACGTGTGAGAAAGCATCAATGCTTATCATCAAAGTACGGACACCAATACAAAGTTTAAGGCATCTTTTTTATACTTATTTGTCCAATGTTAGAAGCATAGTGATTAATAAAACTATTTGAGCAAAATATGCAGGGAGAAAAAGACTAATCTCATCCTCAAAACAAGTTCACCTGATAAAAACAATCATCGTAGTACAGGGTTCTAAATTATACCTCTATGACTGTCGACAATAGCCCCTTGTGTCATAAGAATGTTATATTCTATAGTAGGTAGGACTATAAATCAACAATAAGTTGCTTACCAATATCCTCTGAAATACCAGATAAACAATAAACAAACAGCATGTAGAAATAGCCATAGGTTTACAAGCAATGAATGAAATAAGCCAAAGTTAAAAAGAGATCTTACACAAGTTAATCCAAGCACATTTTCAGCTTCTTGAGGATTCTTCAATGATGGAAACGAAGCTTCTCCAACTCTTCTAATGTTTTAACTTCACAAGGTCTCATAAATTCTCGAACAATTAAATCTTAACTCACCTAAAAATAACTGATAGCATTAATGAAATGTCCAACACGATACAAAGTGATGCAATTTATAGAATACAGAAATCGACATTCAATAATATCTTTGCACCCGAAAGGTTGACTCTGATAGGAGCTTTCGTGGCTAGTGTCATTGTGTTTATCTTAATCATCAGCTAATGAAAGTTATAAGCAATCTGAAATCATAAGAAAAAAAGAATGAAATCTTTAACTACCGGCTGAAGAATATCAGTGCATACAAGTGAACAGTTTAATTTTTCCTTCATTCTGAAGAAAAATTCTGGATGTCTACAGCAAAATGAAAAAAAATATTATCAAAAAAGCTCATAAAAGAAAAATCACATATACAAAACCTTGAGAGGATAGGATTCGGAGATCCGAAGACCATAGAGAGACAGGAAGAGATAGTGAGCAGTGAAAAAGAAACTCAATTCGACGGGCCCATCGAATTGGTACTGAAATATAGATAACCCACTGAAAATTTTCATTTAGAATTTTTCATTTGCACATATTTCTATAAATCGACGCTTCAAGACCTTTCTTTTATTATTCTCTCAACGGATCAAACTCTGAACATTTTCTCTCAAAGTAACTTTTATGAAATCCTTAAGAAATTTTAGATGAAAGTAACTACATTGATTCAATAGTAAGAATAAGAACATAGAATTTGATCCCAAAAACCAATAGGCAAACACTATGACCATATGTGCAACCGCATAAAACATGTCTTGAGTTGAAACTTATCTGGAAATTGTCACATCATAGACATCCATAAGCCCGCCACGAGCATATATATATATATATATATATATATATATCAGCTACGTACAAAACTTAAAACTGCTATAGTCTCAATTCCATCATCCAAAAAATCACAGAATAAGAAAACAATCAGCATCTAGACAGTTATAGTTTACAAGCAGAGAATTGAAGAAGCAAACAACACACATGTTAAATCAAGTTGAGCTATCGCGAGATACATCATAGACAAGCATGAAACAACTCGAACTCCCTTATCCAATCTCTTTGAAAGATGTACATTGGCAACTAGTATCGTGTATTTCTCAACTTCTTGGGGGTTATTGTGAAAAGATGGATATGGATTTGGACAAGTAGGTTATTAAATCAAACAATGAAAAAAATTTCATGCGTAACACAAGAATGGAAGTCGTAATCTTACATTCACAGTGGTTTTGCATGTTGCATATTATTGCTTCAGCATGAAATAATGCAAAAACTGAGGAGTAAGTTGTAGAGAATAGCATGAAATCGCTAAAAGACTGTTGCAATGCAATAGAATAGACTTATGAAACCTTCGATACTGTCCTCATTTTGGGCTGTAATATTTTGATTCTACCAAGTAGACTATATTCGTCTTTTTTCAACTTAATTTGTACATCATCTTTACTTGTGACCTGAGAGTGGACATGTCAAAAGGCATTCAATCCTTATAACCAAAGCATTGGACATGTCGGAGGGCATTAAAGCTTATCATAAAAGTAAGGACGCCAATACAAAGTTTATGATATCTTTTTTTACACTTATTCGTCCATTGTGAGAAGCATGGTGATTAATAAAAAAACATTTGAGCAAAATGCAGGGAGAAAAAGACTATGCTCTTCCTTGGAAAGAAGTTTACCTGATAAAAATAATCACCGTAATACAGGGTTCCAAATTATACCTATGTGACTGTAGACAATAGCCTCTTTTGTCATAAGATTGTTGTGTTTTATAGTAGGTGGGACTATAAATTAGCAATAAGTTGCTTAAAAATATCCTAACAGGACAAAATCATCAAAAGAGAATTAAAATGCAGTAATGTAAGACAAGATATTAAATAGAAACAAAAGTGCACGACTTAGCATACATGTACATTAACAAAATGTTAGAAATTCATACCTTTTCTTTAGACTCATGAAGCTAATCGTGGACATCCCTAAAATCGGAATGCTATTTTCATCCATATTGAAAATTGTTGTTATAGTCTCAATTCTATCCTCTGAAATACCACAGATGCAATAAACAAATAGCATATAGAAATAGCCACGGGTTTACAAGCAATGAATGAAATAAGCAAAAGTTAAAAAGAGATCTTACACAAGTTAAACCAGCAAATTTTCAGCTTCTTGAGGATTTTTCAATGATGGAAATGAAGCTTCTCCAAGTCTTCTAATGTTTTAACTTCACGAGGTCTCATAAATTCTCGGACAATTAAATCTTAGCTCACTTGAAAATAATTGATAGCATTAATGAAATGTCCAACACGATAAAAAGTGATGCAATTTATAGAGGCTAAAATGCATAAAACCCCCTTGTGTTTTGAAAAGTCGGCGAAAAACCCCTTGTGTTTCAGAAATAGGCAAAAAACCGCCCTGTGTTATTAAGCTTAATCGCCCCTCTCCGTTAAAGACCACTAATGGCGTTAACTTTGACCGTTATGCCCTTACTTATTATATATTATTATTTATTTTACTGACTATTGGATCTTTATTGAGTAGCTCAGAACCATTAGATCTAATAAATTAATTTGACCATTCGATCTTAAATTTATTAAAACAAATTAACGACATAGATTTAACTAATTTAAAAATATATGTTATAAAAAATAATATTATTATTCAAAAAAGATAAATTAAATTAAATTAGCCCCCACCCCACCCCACCCCCACCCCGCTCCCCTGCTGCCTTCTCTACCGGCCACCGCCAACACCCCCCTCCCCGCGCGCGCGCACACGCGCTCAATCACCGTCGGAGCGCCAGCCTCCCTACCCTATTCCCACCCACCGACTCGATGTCGTCGCCCCCCAAATCAGGGAGACGGTGGTCGCCTCGATTGGGGGCGTTGAAGCCCGGATTTAGGCGACGGCTGGGCGACCATTGTTGTCCAGAACACAGAAGAGGGCGACAGCGGTCGCCCTCAATTTGGGCGACGGCAGTTTTGATTTTTTATTTGTTTTTAGTTTTTAAATTTTTAATTTTAAAGTGAGAAAAATTTAGTTAGGGTTTTAATTTAAATTTAATTAAGAAAACTAAGTATTTAAATAGTTGTAATTTAAAATAATAAAACACAAAAATTACATATTTTTTTCAATTTTAGTAATTAAAAATTACAAAAAGAAATAATTATATATTTTTTTCTTATTTTTTTAAGTAAATATATTTTAAAAAATTAATTTTTTATATAGATGAAAATGCAAAAAACAAATCACTCAAAAAAAGTAAAACATGCCCAAACTCAAATATATACACATCATGAGGGCATTTTAGTAAAAAAATGAGGTCAAAAGCAGCTACAAATCACCCAAAATCGTATGAGACGCGCCTGTAGCGCACCTTCCATCAATTACTAACGGAAGGGGTGTTTTTTGATGTGTTTAACAACACACGAGGGTCTTTTTTGCCTATTTCCATATCAGAGGGGGGTTTTTAGCTTTTTCAGCAAAACACAGGGGGGTAAATGAGAGTTTAGCCATTTATAGAATAGAGAAATCAACATTCAATGATTTATTGCGACCGAAATGTTGCCTCTGATAGGAGCTTTCGTGGCGAGCGTCATTGTGTTTATCTTAATCATCAGCTAATGAAATTTATAAGTGATCTGAAATCATAAGAAAAACAGAACGAAATCTTTAAGTTCCGACTGAAGAATATCAGTGCATACAAGTGAACAGTTTCATTTTTGGAAGAAAAATGCTGCAAGTCTGCAATAAAATGAAAAAAAAAAATATTATCAAAAAATCTCATAAAAGGAAAATCACATATACAAAACCTTGAGAGGATAGCATTTGGAGATCTGAAGGTCATAGAGACACTGGAAGAGATAGCGAGCAGCGAAAATAAACTCAATTCGACGGGCCCATCGATTGGTACTAAAATATCGATAACCCACTGAAAATTTTCATTTAGGATTTTTCCTTTGCACATAGTTCTATAAAAATCACCGCTTCAGGCCCTTTCTTTTATTAGTCTCTCAACGGATGAAACTCCAGACGTTTCCTCTCAAAGTAACTTTTATGATTTCTGTAAGAAATTTTAGATCAAAGTAACGACATCGATTCAATAGTAAGAATAAGAACATAGAAGTTGATCCCAAAAACCAATAGGCAAACACTATGACCATATGCGCAACTGCATAAAACATGTCTTGAGTTAAACTTATCTGGAAATTGTCACATCATAGACATCCATAAGCCTGCCATGAGCATATATAACGCCTACATGCAAAACTTAAAATTGCTATAGTCTCAATTCCATCATCTGAAAAATCATAGAAAAAGGAAACAATTAGCATCTAGACAACTATAGTTTACAAGCAGAAAATGGAAGAAGCAAACAACGCACATGTTAAATCAAGTTGAACCTATCGCGAGATACATCATAGACAAGCATGAAAAAACTCGAACTCCCTTATCCAATTTCTCTGAAAGATGTATATTGACAACTAGCATCGTTTATTTCTCAACTTCTTGGGGCTTATTGTCAAAAGATGGATATGAATTTGGACAAGTAGGTTATGAAATCAAACAATGAAAAAAGATTTCATGCGTAACTCAAGCATGGAAGTCGAAATCTTACATTCACAGTGGTTTTGCATGTTGCATATTATTGCTTCAGCATGAATAATGCAAAACGTAGAGGAGTAGATGTAGAGAATATCATGAAATCGCTGAAAAACTTTTGAAATGCAATAGAATAGACTTACGAAACCTTCAATGATGACCTCGTTTTGGGCTATAATATTCTGATTGTCCCAAGTAGACTATGTTCACTTTTTTTTTTTTTTAACTTAATTTGTACATCATCATCTTTACTTGTAATCTGAGAGTGGACATAGACATGTCAGAGGGAATTAAAGCTTATTATCAAAGTAAGGCACCAATACAAAGTTTATGACATATTTTTTACACGTATTCGTTCAATGCGAGAAGCATGGTGATTAATAAAAACATTTCGGCAAAATATGCAGGGAGAAAAAGACTAATCTCTTCCTTAGAAAGAAGTTCACCAGATAAAAAAAATCACCATAATATAGGGTTCCAAATTATATCTATGTGACCGTAGACAGTATCCTCTTGTGTCATAAGATTGTTGTGTTTTATAGTACGTAGGACCATATATCAACAATAAGTTGCTTAACAATATCCTAACAGGACAAGATCATCAAAAGAGAATGAAAATGCAGTAATCTAAAACAAGATATTAAATAAAAACAAAAGTGCACGGCTTAGCATACATGTACATCAACAAAATGTTTAGAAATTCAAACCTTTTCTTTAAACTCATGGAGCTAATCGTGGACATCCCTAAAATCGGAATGCTATTTTCATCCATATTGAAAACTATTGCTATAGTCCCAATTCTCTCCTCTGAAATACCACAGAATCGATAAAAAAAAAATAGCATGTAGAAATAGCCTCGGGTTTACAAGCAATGAATAAAATAAGCAAAAGTTAAAAAGAGATCTTACACAAGTAAAACCAAGCAAATTTTCAGCTTCTTGAGGATTCTTCAATGATGGAAATGAAGCTTCTCCAACTCTTCTAATGTTTTAACTTCACGAGGTTTCATAAATTCTGGAACAATTAAATCTTAGCTCACCTGAAAATAATTTATAGCATTAATGAAATGTCCAACATGATAAAAACTGATGCAATTTATAGAATAGAGAAATTGACATTCAATGAATTATTGCGCCCGATATGTTGACTCTGATATGAGATTTCATTGTGTTTATCTTAACCATCAGCTAATGAAAGTTATAAGTGATCAGAAATCATAAGAAAAACATAATGAAATCTTTAAGTTCCAACTGAAGAATATCAGTGCATACAAGTGAACAGTTTCAGTTTTCCTCTATTCTGAAGAAAAAAATTGCAATTGTACAGCAAAATGAAAAAAATATTATCAAAAAAGCTCATAAAAGCAAAATCACACATACAAAACCTTGAGAGGATAGCATACGGAGATATGAAGGCTGTAGAGAGACAGGAAGAGATAGCGAGCAGCGAAAAGAAACTCAATTCGACAGGCCCATCGAATTGGTACAAAAATATCGATAACCCACTAAAAATTTCATTTAGGATTTTTCATTGGCACATATGTCTATAAATCACCGCTTCAAGCCCTTTCTTTTATTAATCTCTCAAAGGATCAAACTACAAAAGTTTCCTCTCAAAGTAACTTTCTTGAGTTCTGTAAGAAATTTTATATCAAAGTAACTACATCGATTCAATAGTAAGAATAAGAACATAGAAGTTGATCCCAAAAACCAATAGGCAAACACTATGACCATATGTGCAACCGCATAAAACATGTCTTGAGTTGAAACTTATCTGAAAATTGTCACATCATAGACATCCATAAGCCTACCATGAGCATATATATATCACCTACATGCAAAACTTAAAACTGCTATAGTCTCAATTCCATAAAAAATCACTGAAAAAGGAAATAATTAGTATCTAGACAGCTATAGTTTACAAGCAGAGAATGGAATAAGCAAACAACACGCATGTTAAATCAAGTAGCGGTTATCATGAGATACATCATAGACAAGCATGAAACAACTCGAACTCCTTTATCCAATCTCTCTGAAAGATGTACACTGGCAACTAGCATCGTGTATTTCTCAACTTCTTGGGGTTTATTGTTAAAAGATGGATATGAATTTGGACGAGTAGGTTATCAAATCAAACAACGAAAAAAGTTTTCATGCGTAACACAAGCATGGAAGTCGAAATCTTACATTCACAGTAGTTTCGCATGTTGCATATTATTGCTTCAGCATGAAATAATGCAGAAAGTGGAGGAGTAAGTTGTAGAGAATATCATGAAATCGCTGAAAAATTGTTCAAATGCAATAGACTAGACTTACGAAACCTTCGATACTCTCCTCATTTTGGGCTATAATATTCTGATTCTCCCAATTAGACTATGTTCATCTTTTTCAGCTTAATTTGTACATCATCTTTACTTGTGACTTGAGAGTGGACATGTCGAAAGGAATTCAAGCCTTATAACCAAAGTATTGGACATGTCAATGAGCATTAAAGCTTATTATCAAAGTAAGGACACCAATAAAAGTTTATCTTTACTTTTTGACACTCATTCGTAAAAAGTAGGGAGAAAAAGACTATTCTCTTCCTTAGAAGTTCACCTGATAAAAATAATCACTGTAATACAGGGTTCCAAATTATACCTATATGACTGTGGACAGTAGCCTCTTGTGTCATAAGATTGTTGTATTTTATAGAAGGTAGGACTATAAATCGAAAATAAGTTGCTTAACAATATCCTAACAGGACAAAATCATCAAAACAGAATGAAAATTCAGTAATCTAAGACAAGATATTAAATAGAAACAAAAGTGCAAGGCTTAGCATACATGTACATCAACAAAATGTTAGAAATTCATACCTTTTCTTTTAAACTCATGGAGCTAATCGTGGACATCCTTAAAATCGAGATGCTATATTTATCCATATTGAAAATTGTTGCTATAGTCCCAACTCTATCCTCTGAAATACCACAGAAACAATAAACAAATAGCATGTAAAAATAGCCACGGATTTACAAGCAATGAATGAAATAAGCAAAAGTTAAAAAGAGATCTTACACAAGTTAAACCAAGCAAATTTTCAGCTTCTTGAGGATTCTTCAATGATGGAAATGAAGCTTCTCCAACTCTTCTAATGTTTTAACTTCACGAGGTCTCATAAATTCTCGAACAATTAAATATTAGCTCACGTGAAAATTATTGATAGTATCAATGAAATTTCCAACACGATAAAAAGTGATGCAATTTATGGAATAGAGAAATCGACATTCAATGATTTTTTGCGCCCGATATGTTGACTCTGATAGGAGCTTTCGTGGCAAGCGTCATTGTGTTTATCTTAATCATCAGCTAATGAAAGTTATAAGTGATCTGAAATCATAAAAAAATAGAACGAAATCTTTAAGTTCCGACTGAAGAATATCAGTGCGTACAAGTGAAGAGTTTCAGTTTTCCTCTATTCTGAAGAAAAATTTTGCAAGTGTACAGCAAAATGAAAAAATATTATCAAAAAAACTCATAAAAGCAAAATCACATATACAAAACCTTGAGAGGATAGCATACGGAGGTCCGAAGGCTGTAGAGAGACAAGAAGAGATAGCGAGCAGCGAAAAGAAACTCAATTCGACAGGCCCATCAAATTGGTACAACAATATCCATAACGCACTAAAAAATTTCATTTAGGATTTTTGATTGGCACATATTTCTATAAATCGCCGCTTCAAGTCCTTTCTTTAATTAGTCTCTCAATGATCAAACCACGAAAGTTTCTTCTCAAAGTAACTTTCTTGAATTCTGTAAGAAATTTTAGATCAAAGTAACTATATCGATTCAATAGTAAGAATAAGAACATAGAAGTTGATCCCAAAAACCAATAGACAAACACTATGACTATATGCGCAACCGCATAAAACATGTCTTGAGTTGAAATTTATCTGAAAATTGTCACATCATAGACATCCATAAGGCTACCATGAGCATATA
This sequence comes from Sesamum alatum, assembly GCA_034509735.1. Classification (NCBI taxonomy): domain Eukaryota; kingdom Viridiplantae; phylum Streptophyta; class Magnoliopsida; order Lamiales; family Pedaliaceae; genus Sesamum; species Sesamum alatum. Next base: position 50,159,045 of record JACGWO010000003.1, read on the forward strand.
TATCACCTACATGCAAAACTTAAAACTACTATAGTCATTCCATCATCAAAAAAATAACTGAAAAAGGAAATAATTAGCATCTAGACAACTATAGTTTACAAGCAGAGAATGGAATAAGCAAATAACACGCATGTTAAATCAAGTAGAGCCTATTGTGAGATACATCATAGACAAGCATGAAACAACTCGAACTCCCTTATCCAATCTCTCTGAAAGATGTACATTGGCAACTAGCATCGTATATTTCTCAACTTCTTGGGGGTTATTGTCGGAAGATGGATATGAATTTTGACAAGTAGGTTATCAAATCAAACAACGAACAAAGATTTCATGTTTAACACAAGCATGGAAGTCGAAATCTTACATTCACAGTAGTTTCGCATGTTGCATATTATTGCTTCAGCATGAAATAATGCAAACAGTGGAGGAGTAAGTTGTAGAGAATATCATGAAATCGCTAAAAATCTGTTCAAATGCAGTAGACTAGACTTACGAAACCTTTGATACTCTCCTCGTTTTGGGATATAATATTCTGATTCTCCCAAGTAGACTATGTTCATTTTTTTCAGCTTAATTTGTACATCATCTTTACTTGTGACTTGAGAGTGGACATGTCGAAAGGAATTCAAGCCTTATAACCAAAGTATTGGACATGTCAATGAGCATTAAAGCTTATTATCAAAGTAAGGACACCAATACAATGTTTATGACATCTTTTTTACACTTATTCATCCATTGCGAGAAGCATGGTGATTAATAAAAATATTTGAGCAAAATATGCAGGGAGAAAAAGACTAATATCTTCCTTAGAAAGAAGTTCACCTATAAAAACAATCACCATAATACAGGGTCCATATTAGACCTCTGTGACTGTTGACAGTAGCCTCTTGTGTCATAAGATTGTTGTATTTTATAGTAGGTAGGACTATAAATCAATAATAAGTTGCTTAACAATATCCTAACAGGATAAAATCATCAAAACAGAATGAAAATTCAGTAATCTAAGACAAGATATTAAATAGAAACAAAAGTGCAAGGCTTAGCATACATGTACATCAACAAAATGTTAGAAATTCATACCTTTTCTTTTAAACTCATGGAGCTAATCGTGGACATCCTTAAAATCGAGATGCTATATTTATCCATATTGAAAATTGTTGCGATAGTCCCAACTCTATCCTCTGAAATACCACAGAAACAATAAACAAATAGCATGTAGAAATAGCCACGGATTTACAAGCAATGAATGAAATAAGCAAAAGTTAAAAAGAGATCTTACACAAGTTAAACCAAGCAAATTTTCAGCTTCTTGAGGATTCTTCAATGATGGAAATAAAGCTTCTCCAACTCTTCTAATGTTTTAACTTCACGAGGTCTCATAAATTCTTGAACAATTAAATATTAGCTCACGTGAAAATTATTGATAGTATCAATGAAAGGTCCAACACGATAAAAAGTGATGCAGTTTATAGAATAGAGAATCGACATTCAATGATTTATTGCACCCAAAATGTTGACTCTGATAGGAGCTTTGTGGCGAGCGTCATTGTGTTTATCTTAATCATCAGCTAATAAAAGTTATAAGTGATCTGAAATCATAAGAAAAAGAGAACGAAATCTTTAAGTTCTAACTGAAGAATATCAGGGCATACTAGTGAACATCTTCATTTTTTCTCCATTCTGAAGAAAAATTCTGTAAGTCTACAGCAAAATGAAAAAAAAAATATTATCAAAAAATCTCATAAATGGGTAATCACATTTACAAATTTAAAGGGCTTCATGAGGAATTTCTATCCTTTAGATGATAGCATTCAGAGTCTGAAGGTCGTAGAGACACAGGAAGAGATAGCGAGCAGCAGAAAGAAACTCAATAACCTAATGAAAATTTTCATTTAGGATTTTGAATTTGCACATGTTTCTATAAATCACCGCTTTAAGCCCTTTCTTTCATTAGTCTCTCAATGGATCAAATCTCCGAATGCTTCCTCTCGAAGTAACTTGCATGAGTTCTGTAAGAAATTTTAAATCAAAGTACCCACACCGACACAATAGTTAGAATAAGAACATAGAAGTTGATCTAAAAAAGAACCGATAGTCAAACAATATGACCATATGCGCAACACAGATGTTTTGGTTGAAACTTATCTGAAAATGCTCACGTCATAGACATCAATAAGCCTGACATTAGCGCATATATATATATATATATATATATATATCACCTAGGAGGAAACAAAATTAGAACTGCTACAGTCTCAATTCTATCATTAGAAAAATCATAGGAAAAGAAAACAATTAACATCCAGACAGCTATAGTTTACAAGCATAGAATAGAAGAAGCAAACAATGCACATGTTAAATAAAGTTGAACCCATTGAGAGATACATCATAAACAAGCATGCAACAACTCGAACTCCCTTATCCAATCTTTTTGAAAGATGTACATTAGCAACTAGCAGTGTATTTATCAACTTCTTGGGCTTCTGGTCAAAACATGGATATGAATCTAGACAAGCAGGGTATTAAATCAAAAAACAAAAAAATAATGCGTACCACAAGCGTGGAAAATGGTATGTCGTTCTAATTTTTTGTTGTTTATAGTATATAGTATAAAGTTTAATATTAATTGTGTTTTTTAGTCGTTTGCAAACAACAAAGATTCATATTTTTTGTCTGTTTTTCTGTGTTTTGTAGTTAAATATAATTTCTAGTGTATGTGTGATAGTGATGTTGTGGTTAAGTGCTTTAATGTTGTGGTCCCTCTAAGGGAATAACAGTGTAGCGACACGGTTTCTTTTTTCTATTATTTTGTTATATTGTTTTTAAAAATATTGTCCGATTTGTGTTGGATATTTTTGAAGCATGTGGTCCCCCATGTTACTTTTATTTAAATTATTTTGTTCGATTTTTTTAAATTAATTGTTACTGCTATTGATTTTGTAGTTAAATTGTTGTTGCTGTTAAATTAACTATTACTATTGCTCGTGTTAAATTAATTGTTACTATTGTTGTTGTTGGTGATATGTTTTGTTGTTCTCAAAAGACTTTTTCTTTTCTTTTTTGTCCTAGCACTACACAGATAAAATAGTGGATTAATCATAATCACTATTTATTTGGGGGTAAATTAACACAAAATGAGTATGTTGGGGGTCTACGTATAGGTTTGATCACGTAGAGTACAAATATATTGGACTTGGGGGTCTCAATGAATTGAGTAATCATGTTGGGATTAAAGGAAATACTACTTCGTAACAGAAGATAGTAGCTTCAAAAAAATCAACTGCAATTCACTACTTCAGGAAAATTTTGTCATTTTAGAGGGCCTTGGAGAGGTACACATTTACATAAGTGGGGAGGTACAGGGGGATGAAGTACAGGGTAAAGGGAAGGAGTCATCTTCAAGTGGGAGGATTTGGAAGATAGTGGCAGTGAGTATGAGTACAAAATAGATGAAGTGGATGGGGGAGAAAGTATAGCAGACGAGGATGATTGGGAGTTTCCGCGGAGGAACAGAAGAAAACGAGGGGATTGAGGGAAGTTAGAATCTCCAGAGTGAGGCCAGGGTTGAGGAGACTACTATTGAGTGTGGTATAGGGATGAGAACATTGTATGAAATGAGGATGAATTGGCTAGTGATAAAGGGTCTAATGGGGAAAGGAAGTTGGGAGAGACTTTTCTAGTTTTCAACCCATCATACTTGTTTGAACCCATATTTGCACTTGGCATGATTTTCAGCACTATTGATGAATTGAAAATTGTTATTCAATCACATGCCATCAAAATTACAAAAAAAAAAAAAAAAAAAAGAGAGAGAAGCATCAAGAATAACAAGATTAGAGTGCATGCTAAATGCTTAGATAAAGAATGCAATTAGAGAGTTCATGCTTGTCAATTGAAAGGTGAATGTACGTTTCATATTAGGGATCATGTTCCTAATCACACATGTAACATGACCTTCAATGTGAGGAATATGAACTCAACCTGGCTCTCAAAGAAGTATATGCATAAACTCAGAATTGATCCAAAAAAGGGCATTAAGGGGTTCAGGATTGATGCAATTGAAGAGATAAGATGTAACATTTCGAGAAATCAAGCTACAAGAGAAAATGCTTGCTTTGCTCATGAAGGGTAGCCCTCGTGAACAGTATGCCCTATTGTGGTATTATGCAGGTGAAAATAAAAAGAAGCAATCCAAGGTCTACTGTTATATTAGGAACTGTGCAGGATTATGGGCAGAATATCTTATTTTATGTGTGTCTTGAGGCATTAATACTTAACTTCTTGATTGGATGTAGACATGTTATATGTGTGGATGGGTTATCACCTGAAGGGACCATAATGGGGGCTCTTGTTGTCTGCGGTTGCAATTGATGCTAATAACAATTTCTTCCCCGTATGTTATGTTGTGGTTAGGAAAGAGAACATGACACATGGGATTGGTTTTTAACTTTGGTTAAAATGGATCTGCATATAAAAAATGATTCTCATTTCACTTTAATATCAGATAAACAAAAGGGGTTGGTTGGTGCAATGCAAAAATTGTTTCAAAACGCAGAACATAGATTGTGTTCGACACTTGCATTCAAATTTCATGAATCATGCGTTTAGGGAACTTGCATTCAAAAATTTATTGTGGAAAGCAGCAAGAGCAATAATAGCTAATGATTTTACTAGGGTAATGCAAAAAATGAATGAATTAGATCCAGATGCCTTTGCATGGTTTAATGATAAAAACCCAAAAGGGTTGAATAGGTCACACTTTTCTTGTTATGCAATGTGTGATATTTTACTCAACAGTGCTTATGAGAGTTTTAATAGCAACATTAATGAAGAAAGAGATAAACCAATTCTGTCATTACTTGAGTGGATAATGGAATACTTGATGCAAAAGATCCAACAAAACAAAGACAAAGCAAAGAAGATGTGGAAAAGAGTTTTATGTCCAAAGATTCAAAAAATAATTAATAGAAGCATTGAAAAACTTGGAGATTGCAACCTATAAAACATGATGACAAGCGTTACGTAATTTCATGCTCTGATGACTCCCAATACAGTGTGGATTTGGAGAATGCAACTTGTAGGTGTAGAAAATGGGACTTGAGTGGCATACCTTGTAAATATGTTGTTAGTCCTATATTCTATCAAGGTGAGGACATAGAAAAACACACACACCGATGCTACAGTGGTGGAAACATACTTAAAGGCCATCAACATGTAGTTATACCTATCAATGGTAGAAGTGAATGGAAAAAGAGTTACTTCATTCTACCAGTCCCACCAAAAATCCAATCAAGAAAGTAGGAAAACGAAGGAAAACAAGAAGAATGGAACCTGATGAGCCTATCACAAAGAAGAAGAAAAGAAGATCATGTCCAATTATGAAGGAGCAAAAAATAAGAGACAACGAACAACTGTCAAGTGTGACAAGTATGGCATTCAGGGACACAATGCCGAGGATATACCATTAAAACAACTGAAAAATAGCATATTGCAGATGGGCCAAGCCAAGTAAAATCAATTTTTGTTTTCAGTTGGTTAATGCTTTAGTTTAATTGCTTAATGTTTTATTTCTTATCATTACTTCTTCTGTCAGGTGAGGCAAGGAAAGGAGCTTGTCTCATATGATGGAACCCAAGTGAATCTGCCTTCACCAGCCCCACAAAAATTGAATGTATAATGTTGTTGTTTGTTGTTTTTGGCAATTGATTAAACTGCTTTTTATTAAACTTTCAGGTGAGAAAAAAAATGAAAGGAGCCTATGCTGGAAGAACCCCAAGTAGTCATGCATAGAGAACAAGATGTGTAAGTGTTTGAGTATGTGCACGATAGTAATATTATGTGATTTCATGTATTCCTTTTCATAATTATTCAGTTATTTCATGTGCAGGGATATATCTCACTTCCACCAACCCCTATTCTCAAGAATCCTCCCAAAGCTACAAAAACTGCACCAATCATGTTTGAGCAATTCAAACAATGCCAAAAAGGCCCTCCCAAGAACAAGGGAGTTCGGGATCGACACCGGCCATCTAATGTCAAGGGGGGAAAAGATTTGTAACCATGTCAAATCTAAGTTAAGCAATCAGCCAAGTTCAACAGAAGAAAGAGAAGATTAGGGGAAGGGGAAGAAGAACCTGTAATACGTTTAAGTAGTCTGTTTTTGCTTGCTAAAAGAACGATATATATGGGTTATTTTTGCTATAACAAGGGTGTATATGGGCTGTTTTTTATGAAACTTAAAGTAGCCTAGCCGCCTATTCTGAATCTGAATCCCTTGCTTCTACGACTTCCAAAATATTATTTCGCTACCTTTCTCTGAGCTCCTAGGCAAGAGATCCTATTCATTCCTTAAGAAGAGTTATTAAGAGAGAGGGATCCATTTAAGGGAATTCGTGTTGATTGCCTAACTTTAGGTACCTTGACTATCGATAAATGAAGTTCCCTAGGAGCAAGTGACTTGGATCATAGTCAAAAGTCTCCGAAGAGGGGGTTTCCGCATTTTCTTTTTTCGATTGCTACTTTTGCGAATTCATTTCCAGTGCCCGTCTTCGTTGATTGAGGAATGCGCATAGGGGGCAGGGAAGGGGGAGTAGTTCATCGCATCTCGTAATGTATTTAACCAGAAAATCGATTATGCTCCTGCGAAAGTAGTAGTTGGACGAGGTGGTTACTCTGCCATCTCTTGTTTTGTCCACTTTCTCCCCCCTCTATCAAAATGATCAAAAAGGAATTTCTTCTTCTTATTCCTGTGTTTGATCTCTTCCATCTCTGCCTCGCTCGTTGTCACCTATGTTGGGTTTGGAACCCTGTAGAGAATGAAGAGGGGCCAAGGATCTTCCTCTCAACAGTGCTTTTCGAGGCTCCAATCTCCTCCCTGAATAAGTAAGGCCCCGTTAGCCTGCGCAAAGATGGGGATAAAGAGTAAGGATTGAAGCCCCCTTAGCTCTTACTTAAAGACATTTCACCTAAGAAGGTCAGCTTCTTACAGAAAAGATCAATTTTGAATTGCTTAGGCAAAAAAATGTGAGTACACTTTACTCGATATCAAATACTCAACAGACAGGCAGACCGGATGAAAAGGAAGAACCAATCGCCAATGCTGATACAAAAGCCTGTCTTAACCGCAAGTGTATTCGTTCGTTCTTCGATTCCACCCCCTTAGGTGCAGATGCAATAGGTTCTGCATCTTCCTTTCCTCTTGGAGGTCCTACCGGTGAGAAAGTTCTTCCGGTCTAAAAGCCCTGAAATTTATGTGAATGATCATGACAGCTCTTCAAATCCTATTCGGTTGATTAGATATGTCACTGAAACAAAGTGATTCCGTTATCTCTCTATTTTCTTTTCCGATTCCGAGGATGCGCCGGTCGATCCTAACATCTTTATCTGAGGAGCCGGACGACGAAGCCTCCTCCTCAGATAAAGATGTCTATGACGCTACTTGCCCGGCAAGAACAACTTTCTCTATGTTTCTTTTTTTAGCGAGTTCGGTCTATCTATTCGTTAGAGGTGCCCCCGCATAGCCTATCAATAATCCAAGTGAAGCACAGGAATGCTCGATCGTGTCTCAATCTCCGCCAAGCGGTTTGGTCGAAACCTTTTATGCCAAGCTCTTGTCCGATTACGAAGATGATGCATCCAATACCCTTTTGGAACTAGTGCCCCTTCGACTGATGTAGTTGCAGCTAAGGATTTCTGTTGGGGTGTTCTACAAGGTGACCGCGGCCGAGAGTCCCGTGTTGGATTACTGTCTTCCCTTCCACTTATTGAAGATTCTATCTACAAAAGAAGGTCTACGGGGGATACTAAAATTGCTCTAACTGACACCATTTACGAGAAGGTGAGGTCATCTTTCTTTCCAGCCACTCAACTGTTCGAGCGCAATGCTTGGTTCTGATTCAGGGTGTATATGGCATGTTTTTGCTGAAAAGTAAGTTCTACTCTGTTTTTGTTGCTGAAACACAACCTATAATTGTCGTGGTTTGCTTTGTTATTTTGTGGCTGAAACACTATTGAAGCAGTTCTATTAATTCCAATTAGCGGTAAAAAGAGGATCTTGTAGACTTTGCCGAAACACAGCGCCATTTTGTTGCAATGAAATTCCATTTTGATTAAAATTTACTTTGTTGTTAGTTTGATGTTATTGCATGCATAGTGAAAAATAGGGGGCCTATTAGTTTGCATGTTGAGTGAAAATAGGGGCATGTTGCAAGTTGTTGAAACAGGAGCTTATATTTTTGGTTTCTGTATAGTGAAAATAGAGCATCGATACTTTGCTCTTTGGGGCTTATCTTTTTTATTCTAATTGCACGAAATTGTTTCTACAATATATACAAGAAACTTTATTGTAAAACCATAATGGAGCCTCTTAAGTACAAAAGACAAACCTTAAATTAACCAAACCAAAAATTAAGAACAACCAACAGAAAGGATACAACTGCAGCCATCTTCAAATACATACACCTTCTCCTCAAGTGAACAATTTTCTCCTCAAATTTCTTCAATTTTTTGATTTAATCTTCAAATCGGGAACATTTTGCAAGCAACCTAGAGATTCTCGAACTCACATAGGTGGATCTTCCCAAACAAAAAAACCATAACCTTCTCTATTAAAAAAAATAATAATACATACGATTTTAAGAAAAAATAAGAGGAAAGATTTAATAACATTATCTTGTAATCTCGACAAGAGTGGAATCTTCTTCCTAGGTTTTTATTAGTCCAAGAAGTTCTCACTATTGTCCTCTTTCCACAGTAGCAGAAAAAGGGATCCTTCCATGAAAGGCATCTTGCATCGATTTTGATGAATAATGGAGAGAAAAAGGCTTTTGTTAGTTAGCAAATGTGTTTTGTAGGAAAAAATGAAGTTTCTTGCATCTACAACGTGTCCCACATGTCTTCCAAGTCATGTCCAAGGCCACATAATATTATAATCTCCAAAATTGTCCAATTCAGTTGTCATATCATATTTTCCTGTCAAAATACAAATTCTCAACCACCGGAGGACTATTTGTCATCATTTAATAAACTTACAGGAATAAATCTAATAGAGCGTAAAGTTAAAGGACGGAAAAAATAATTTTTCCTAATAACTAATTATTAATTGTTATTTTTACTTATATGATATTATGAATTTTTATTTAAAAAATATATTAGTAACAACAAATAAATTTGATGTAGGTAGTTTGTCGTCAACCGGACGAGTAGAGACACGAAGTAGTGTCGTGGACCAACTGAACTTTAGGAATGTCCCAATACGCTTTCGCATGAAAGGTTGGAAAGACTTAGAATATGCCCCTAATAGTAAAAAATAAGGTACATACCAGACATCTCTTTTTATAATACGTGCGCTCAAAATTCAAAGAAAATTGGAATCCTTAGATACACGGTTTGGACGCCCAAAAGACGTGTTTGATCACATATGCACCACTTGACCGCTAGAAGATTTTGTGCTCAAATTCAATAATTGTTCCTACATCCCATTTTTAAGAGCGCCATATAATTGGGTAGCTTTCGTACAGAGCTCTCCCATATGCCATAAATAATTTTGTTGTCTTATTAAGATAATATGTTTACTCCCTGCAGATTTGGGGTTGGTCACATATCACTCCATTGGCATCTGAAATAATTTCATATCGTCTATACATAGACCAATACCAAATTGGTCACGCATCACTCCATTGGCACCCGAAATAATTTCATATCGTCCATACATTGGCCAATAATTTCACTAATTCAATTTTCATCATTTAGTGCATATCGTGATCCAATAGAGTCATTCTACAACATCATCAAATCGGTTGTACTTTCATGTCGATTATGAGGATGAAAAGCAAGATGAACCAACAGAACCAGTAGGTCGGAAAAGAAAAAGACCTCAGTGACAACACAAACAACGCATCTGTGGAACTGGTGAACATTATTAAACTTTGTTATTTTCACTAATTTTATAATATATTTTCTTACATTTGTTTATTTTTATGTAATCTTTTGAATTTATTAGTTGTTAAAAATTTGTTAAAATCTTTAATATATGTTTCATTTATTTTTAGTTATAAAAATATTAAACAAAAAATTCATACTACCATATAATTAAAAATAATAATTAATAATTAGTTATTATAATTAGTAAATTAAATTATTAATAATTTAACAATTGTACTAATTATTATTAAATAACAATCAAATTTTAGAAAAAAATAAATCGTTAGGGCACTAACGATTTGAAATCATTAGTCCTCCCAACGATTCCAAGGAAAATAGAAAATAAATATATATAACATGCATGAGTCGTTACTGCTTATTCTATTTTTGCAACTGATGTACGCTCAAATTGGGATATAATTGCAAAAAACATAAAAATAAAAAATTATATATATCTATGGGAGTGTTTGCGAGAGCTTCTACTTTTAAACAAGTGATTTTCGTAGAAAAAGTTAAAAGTTGTAGTAGAATCAAAAGTGGGTAGTGTTTTTAAAAAAAAGTGAAAAGCTAATAAAAGCTAAATTGGTAGTGTTTAGGAGAAAAGCATTTATAAAACACGTTTAATTGATTAAAGATCGTTTTGTCCCCATATATTAAACATATGCTCTTTTGCTTTAATATTTGCATTTATCTCTTAATTATAATAATTATTTTTTCTCAAAAATAATAATTTTTATTTCAATTAGTACATCTCATATTTATTTTTTTTTACAAAATGATTATAATTTATATTATTAAAATATTCAATACTAATGGAAAAACTGAATGTTTAGTTCGATAATGTTCCTATTATGTAATAATGTTCATTCATGCACAATAAATAAATTTACAATATTGAAAAAATAATTATTATTTTATTAATCCTAGCAATTTAATTTATATTTTTCTATGATTAGGAATAATATCATATAATATAGAAAATAAAATAGTAAAATTTTAAAATATTAAACATGTGAAATTATAAATTTTGTTAGTGATAAATTATTCATATTATTTAAAATTTCTAACATCTACTTTAATGAGCAATTTTGAAATTACATTAAAAAGGACAAAATTGAATTGAAATTATTATAATGATGGTAAAGTAGTCTAAAAAGAAGTTGAATTTATTTACGAAAAAGTCAAAGCAGCTATAAACACCCCCCAAGGTGCTTCCAACTTTTGGCTTAAAAGTGCTTTCCGTAGCAGTTTCAGAAGTAGAAGTTGGCATCCCAAACACCTCAAAAATGCTTTTCAACATCCAAAAGCTGAAAAACGTTTTTTTGAAGTGCGCGCAAACACTCCCTATATTCTATATCTATATCTATATTATTTTTTTTAAAAAAAAAACTTTTGACGTACTAACTTTTGAATGCCCAAATTTACCCTTCATATTATTTCTTTATTCAAAAAAATTAGTGATTCGAAAAGTAATTTTATTATTTTCTTCTCAACCCACTACTCCACGTTTCTCTCACCTCACCCCATATTTCTGTTTATCTTACTAATTTTTTTTCTCACTCCTTCATATTTTTTTTCTTTTCATTTCACACCATAATTCTTTTTTATATGTTCGCGGAGACCGCGTGCAACTACCACTAATATATATATATATATATATATATATATATATATAAACCCTGTTTTTGTCCGACTGCAGTTGCGATTCGACAACTGATGACTTCTGTTGCTCCACTCTACTCCAGAATCATACGCATTTTCTCCTTTCGATATTCCACGAAATCCCTCCTCCACGATTTGCGTCGGCCTCGCGGATTCTTGAAGAGCGACTATCGTCGGGTTGTTGCGTTTCAACCGCTACTCAGGCCCTTTTCCCTCGCTTCGAACCCACGGTACTGCAGTAGCGGCGGGGCGTTGGTAGCCGTTGGATATTCCACGATGTCGAGCGGCGGCGGCGATGGGGGACGTCAGGTGGTGGAGTTTCGCCTGACGCCGTCGAGTGTTCTTAAGATTGAGAAAGGCGACCTCACTCGGTGGTCCGTCGACGGTTCCTCCGATGCTATTGTAATCTAATCTCTCTCTCTCTCTCTCTCTCTCTCTCTCTCTCTCTCTCTCTCTCTGTGTTGAGTTTCACATTTTACTTTCCTGAAGGAATTGAAAGAAAATTAGGAAGATTAATTTGTTTGCGGTTTACATTTTTGGATTTCTCTGTCCCTTTTAAACTAATTTGTATTCAAAATTCAAAGACCAGGCAGTTGCGTAGATGCTGAAGAAAAGAGTAGGTAGAGATCATCGTGGATATGTATTTGAGGGAATTAAATCGTTGTTGTTTTGATTTGTGTATAATGAATAAAAAAAGGTTTAGGTGCAGGATATCCCAATTAGAGATGTTATATTTGGTGGATTTATGTCCACTGATACACTTCAAGTAACAAGTGAAAGTGAAGAAAATGCAATCTATTGAGATTACAATCACTTTCATAGCATGAGCACCTGGATTCTTGTCTTTTTCGAATATATAACACCCCAATTTTCTATTTTTCACCAACTACTAATGGGAGGAGTATCTGTGATTTAACATGACCCTCTTAAGATTTCAACCACACTCTTTTCAGAAGAAAGGTAGAGGTGAATCGTACATTGGGAGCTGTTAGGGGCAGTCACGCATCTCCTCCTGATAGATTCCCATTGATTTCATTCATATTTCTAATGCAATTTTTCTCATGCATAATGCCAATTGGCATGCCATTGATTTAATCCTCAAAACAAAGCTAAATGGTTCAAAATGGCATCTTCTTTTGAGGAATTTAGATGTTATCTTCCAGATATGATGCCATCTTTCTTGAATCGTGATATAAGAGCAATACTTTGTTGAGGGTTCTTATGATGTAACATACCTGTACTGGTTCCTTTTTAGGTAAATCCAGCCAATGAACGTATGCTTGGAGGCGGTGGTGCTGATGGAGGTGACTATTTCATTTTAATTTTATTGAATGGAATGTATATTTTGAGGTCATCGTTCTCATTTCATTTCTAACTGTCCTTATTTTTTCAAGCCATACATCGAGCTGCTGGTCCAGAATTACGAGCAGCATGCTATGAGGTTCCAGAAGTGAAGCCTGGAGTTCGCTGCCCTACAGGAGAAGCAAGGATTACACCGTATGTGCGCCATGTTGAAATATAATATACTATTTAGTACTCATTTTCACTAGTAATGTGATGAATTAAGCTAATATTTTGAAATTTGTAGAGGCTTTCGGTTGCCAGCTTCTCATGTTATTCATACAGTTGGACCAATTTATGACACAGATAAGAATCCTGAAGCCTCTTTGAGCAATGCATACAGGTACTTAGTTGAACCTTCTCGAAGTGCTCTCCGTTGAATTTTACTATAATGTAGTTATAATTTCACCTTTTCTGTTTGGAACTTGTTACAGAAACAGTTTACGCGTGGCAAAAGAACACAACATTCAATACATTGCGTTTCCTGCTATATCATGTGGGATCTATGGGTATGTTGTCATGACATGACTATTTACTGCTGAAGCTAATGAAAGTTAGTTCCTAGGTTTCTTTTGTGGCACAATCATTTGCATTATCTACTCCAATAAATAATTGCCTGCCTGCCCTATATATGAGAATTGTGCGCTTGGGTTGATGGATTTGAAGATAGGGGTTTCCCTAATAACAAATTCTTTGGGTTTGTTTGGATAATTCCATATTAAAAGGACTTAAAATCCTTCAATCCTCATTTCGAACTATATTTTCTGAAATATTGATGGATTGCAAATTCTTTTGATATGGAGTTTCGTAGATGCTTCCTTCACATCCAAATCCTTCAATCCAAGTGTAGGTTTATTTTTTTGTCTTTTGCAACCCCAAAGTTGAATATTTTGCGAACTCCAACTTTTCCAGACTAATTATTTTAATGTGAAACAACTTTCAATATATGAATGTAGGAAAGAAATTCATTCTCCAAATAGGAGGCATATAAATGCTGTTTATATAATTTAATCGAGAAAATTGGATGCTGTTTACTTGCTCTTGATTGTTTGCGTCGGTTTACATATGCTGTTTAGGTGAATAACTTGGTATCTCCTGTGGTTGCAGATATCCATATGAGGAAGCTGCCACTGTGGCTATCTCTACAATCAAGGAGTCTGTGGGGGACGTGAAGGAGGTAGTTTCTTTTTGCAACCTGAACTATCAGTTTCATTTGAACACAACTTCAGTCTTGATACAAATCTTGTGTTACCACCATTATAAACAAATTATATGTCTGCACGTCTTCATTGATTAAAAAATGAAACTGTAGCGTATAGCTACGAATGGAAAATAGTGTGTGTTTCAAACTTTGGTGCGGACAGTTACATAGAAGCACAAATTTGTAGAAATAAATGGAAATCAAGTGTTCATATGGTTTAGCTGCCCTTCTTTATTTCCAGAATAAATAATTGGTTTCTTGAATCGTCGTTTTCATTTTTGCATTCGTTTACTTGAATCATTATCACTTTCTATTGGTCTTTCAGGTGCACTTTGTTTTGTTCGCGGATGATATTTACGATGTTTGGTTGAAAAAGGCCAACGAATTGCTACATAAGTGATATATACCTGCCATCATCGGAGGTGTTGTGTTGAGCAAATATCATCGATGCATAATGCAAAGTAAGAAGTTTCGGCTTTTCATGTACCGAAAGTTGAAGAGAAGAGCATCTGGTGAAAGATGTTAAAATAAGAAAACAGACATGCGATTTAAGTTGCGGTATCTGAAGTATGTAATCTGAAATATGTGCAGTACTCTTCCTACTGGGATTTCAATTTTCATGCCTTACAGCTTCATATAACCGTTGGTATCGAAGTAAGCAAAATTGCAAAAGTAATTCTACAGTTTAGGGTCATTTCAAATTTGACCCTACGTTTTATGGGATTTTAAATTTAGCCTCATATTATGTTAAAAGTTGCAAAAAGAGGCCAAGATGGTGCCAAAAAAGCTTCCTCCCCACTAGGGGTGGCAGATGAGTCGAGCCAGCTCGATTTCGAGCTCATAATACTCTATCATAAGCTCGCGAGCTGGCTCGCCAGCTTTTTTAATATTTTTTATATATATTTTTATATTTTTTATTTTTAAGATTTTTACATATTTAACTCATATTCAATACTTATCAACTTTATATTCAAAATTAATCATATATTACAATTATAGATAATAACAAAAGATGGTACTTTAATTTATATATTCTCTCTATACAAAAATTAACTTAATCAACAATTTAGCAAGTTTTAATATTCTTTTGTTGTAAATAATTATTTAATATGACGCATATAAATTTTATGTTATATTCAATATTCATTTGTAATCTCTTATATTTTTTAAAATTTACAAGTCCTAACAATTAACTTATAATTTTTTATATCTATTTGTGTGTATATATTTATATCAACATACATAGTATGCGATCTAATAATCTATTTTATTACTTATAAACTTATGTCAAAATTTAGTGACTCTAAAGTTAACAATAATAATAATGATGGTTGAACAATGTTAATTATTTTTATTTATTATTTATATATCATAACATCGATCACTATTCAGTACTTTAATTTAAAAAATTCATCTTTTTATTTTTATAGTGGGAAGGAGTTTTTTTTATAATTTTTAATGAAACATAGAATTAAATTTAAAATTTCGTAAAGCATAGGCCTATTATGAAAGTACGAAATGACTTAAAAGGTAAAACTTTTACATGGTCAAGATCAAGAATAAGGAAACGTAGTCAAGAGATTAAATAATACAAGATGGATTGTTTATTTCCTCCTGCTTTTGTCATATTTGTCCCACTTGAGACTTTTGTTTTGGCATCTCCAAAGTTTTGAATTCTTGGATTATGACTTTTTTTTCTTAATTCTTGTGAACTTTTTTATTTCATGATACTTTTAGGTGCATCATATCTTAAAATTTCAAGAGGTCCTTTCTGGCCCGTGACGATGTACCCACGAATAAAATTATTTTTCTTAATTGTTCCTCCTATCATTAAAGCGACATGATACATATTTAGAATTTTTAATTTTTAGTTTAATGATTATGGTTGAAGTTTCGTGAATAGACTTAAATTTATAGGTTTCAAGTTTTATTCAATATTTGTCTTATTTAATTTGAGTTATTTTTTTATTTTTTGTTATGTTATTGTATTGATTGGTATGATGATTGGTTAATTTACTGAAATATTAATATAATTATGTAATTATTATTTTTATTATAAAAAATGAAAAAAGAAATTATGAGTGAATAAATGATGGTGGGTGGTGGGGAGCGGCATCGTTACTTCGGATGCTAACAATATGATTGTTGCCCTAGATATTCTGACAACATGATTGTTGCCCTAGATGTTACGTTTACTAACAAGAATAGGGTGAATTACAATAATTTTTCCTGAAATTTGATATAATTATGGATATTTACTTGTTTTAAAAGTTACAAGTACCTCCCTGAGGTCTGTAGTCGTTTAATAAATAATCGATTTTCATCCATTTTTATGGGTGAAGTGACCCAAATACCCTTATACATATTGAATTATTTTTCAAAAAAGTCTATTTTTTTTGGATAAAAATGCGCAATGAGAGGTTTCTTATGTTTTTTATACAGAGGAACAATAATGTAATTTGCCCAGGCTGATTTTTTTATAATTTTTTTTAAAAAAAAATCAAGGGCAAAATGAATCATTTCAGACCCTTGGGTAAAAATTACAAACCTCATGGGAGGTATTTGTAATTTTTCAAATAATAATGAATTATTCATAATTATGTCAAATTTCAGGATAAGTCATTATAATTCACCAAACAAGAATAATAAGCTTAAATTGAAGTTAAGGGGTTTAAGTACATTTTATCTCTGTAAAAATATTCATATAAAATTTTCTTAAACAAGAAAAATAATAGGGTATATTACAACCATCTCTTTTGTAATTTGAAGCAATTATAAATGCTTGTTTGGAAAGCTATATATATCCTAACAGAATGAATGGAAACCTAACAAAGGTTAATGGAATGGATTTGTTGTTACAAACGTTTAAATTAGAAAGGTATTTATAACTTTCCAATGGGTCCTTATAGTTATAACTAATTAGTGTGTCCCATGCTATGCATGGATTTAATTTAATTATGACTAAAATAATATCTTAAGAAATTTATAAATTATGTGAATTAGTTAGTTAAGAATTTGTTTTGAATGAGATCAATAATATGAAATTAATTTTTCTCCAAACTACGATGCTTCAATATCAATAAAATTTATAGGATTTTAAACTCATCAAAATAAGAATGAAGGGATAGACGTCCAATAAAATTAAAATATTAATTGATAAGTCTTATTGACTTTTCTAATTGTCGGATGTAGCATAAATTATTTTTAGTAAAATAATAGTTTTATACTACTAGCTATGTAACAAATTTGCATATCAATATTGCATCATTTTATTATATAATGTCACTTATAAAAAAAATTCAATCATAAAACTAATAGTATGCTATCATTACTTTTCACGAATTGTTTCTAAAATTAAAAAAAAAATGAATTTTTCAAAACTTATCAAATAATTTATTATCAAAGGAATACATATATAACAAGTATTATTATCAAATATAAATATAACTAGCGGTAGAACCAGAACTATGCACAGTTAAATAATTGTTTTTAAAAAGTCATATAAGAAATATTTTGTAATTGCTTAATAATGGAATCTTTTATGTAAAGTAAAAGCTTTCATTTTTAATAGATAAAACATAGTAGTTTGTGTACTTTTAATCTATTTTGATAACTGTTGAAAATGATATTTTCTTATACATACAATATATTCTATTAATTAAACATGTGGATTATTTCTTTACAAATATCCAACTCTATAGAAAATATTCAAAATTAGTTAAATGTATTATTTGTTATATTTTATCTTACATCAAAATCTATATTAAGGCAAGGATAGAAACATATATTTAATAAGTTATAAGAAAGACGAATGAGAAAAAAAAAAGAAAATAAAAAAAGATGGACGACAAAAAAGACCAAGTTAAAATATTTCAGAAACTCAATATTGTTTCATCAATTGAACAAAGAAAAGATAAGGAGTAAGTTGGTAAAATTATTTTTTAAATGCAAAAAAGAATATTTTTTTTAAAAGAGTGCGATTTGAAAATTCTTTTGAAATCCATCCCGTCTCCATCTGAAAATTATAAAAAAAAATAAAAATCAATGAAGACGGGATCAAAGATCCCATCTTTAATTATGTATTAATTATTAATAAAAATTTTAAATAATAATTAAGTTTATTATTATATAATTAATATTAATATTATTCAATTATTATATTTAAAATTTTAAATTATTATTTTATAATTATTATTTATAATATATTAATTATTTTTACAAAATAAATATAATTATATTTTTAATAATTAATAAATATATTTATTAATTAAATATGATCTATAATATTGCATTGTGTATAAAAAAATAAAAAATATTGTAAAATTAGTTATAATTATAAATTATAATAGTGACCACTAGTCCCATATGTATGTTGTTGGTATTAGTATCGAGGTCTTTAAAAAAAAATAGATGGAGACGGAATGTGAAATCCCATCTCCGCCCAATTTCAAAAGAATTTTCAAATCGCACTCTTTTCAAAAAAAAATATTTTTTTGTATTTAAAAAATAATTTTACCAAGTAAGTTATCATGAAATGAGAAAATAAAATACATAGGGATAAAAATAAAATGGTTAAGTTCAATTAAATTATAAATATAACAACATTACCATTTGTCATGAAAGAACAAAAATACTTTCATCGGTATAAAATAAGATTTTTCTGAAAATCAGCTCAAATTACACACACATGAAAATGCATATATTTACATGTAAATGGAAAGATTTACCAAGAATATGATCATAGATTTAATAGAACCATATTTACATAATTCGAGAAAGAAATTATCTATAAATTAAAACCCAGTGATTCCTTCCATTCGTAAAACTTCATCAAAAACAAATAATAATAATAATAATAATAATAATAATAATAATAATAATAATAATAATAATTTTTTTAAAAAAAAAATGAACAACAAAATTAAACTATAAAATAAGAATTTAATGGATAAGACTATAATAAATAAAAAGCACAGGTGTATAAAACAAGAAAAGGGCACCGTCTGCAAAATAAAGGTCCTGTTAAGGACTTAGTGAAAACATCCGCAAGCTGCAACTTCGTATTTACATGTATAGGCTTTATAACTCCTTCTTTGAACTTGTCACGTACGACATGATAGTCTATCTTCAAATGCTTCATACGCTCGTGGAACATATTTTCCGTGATATGGATTGCCGCCTTATTGTCACAAAAGAATGCGACTGGAACATAAGGCTTCTCTCCCAGGTCCTGCAAAAGACAAAGAATCCATGTTAGCTCACAAGTAGCTATCGCCATACTCCTGTATTCCGCTTCTGCAGTAGAGCGGGATACAATCGTTTGTTTTTTTATTTTCCAAGATATTGGAGCCCCTCCAAGCATGACACAATAGCCCGTGAGAGATCTCCGTGTATCTACGCAAGTAGCCCAATCTGCATCACAAAAAACAGTCAGTTGCATATCAATATTAAAGGGAAACAATAATCCTGTTGAACAAGTCCCTTTCAGGTATCGAACCAAATGGATTGCAGCATCCCAATGTTGCTGGTAGGGATGCTGCAAATACTGTCTTAACTGCTGTGCAGCATGTGAAACATCCGGCCGAGAGAAGCCTAAATACAGAATTCTTCCTATCAGTCTCCTATATCTGGAGGAATCTGACATAGGAGCACCAGCCGCTGATGTAAACTTAATCCCTGCCGGAAGTGGTATTGATGCTGTCTTGGCCCCAATCAAACCACTATCTCGCACAATGTCCTGTATATACTTGCTTTGTGTCACAACCAACCCCTGTTTTGTACGTCCAATTTCTAGCCCCAGAAAATACCTAGCTAAACCCAGGTCTTTATCGTGAAGAGGTTGTTTAAATACTCCCTGACTTGTTCTATGTATGAATCCGAAGGTGCTGTTACCAATATGTCATCTACGTAGATCAATAGTGCCACCAACCCCTAACTGGTTTCCTTCGTGAACAGGCAATAATCATGCCTGGACTGTTTGAAACCGTAGGCTTCTATCTTATTGGTGAACTCCTCATTCCACTTCCTTCTGGCACCTTATAACCTTCTGGAGGCACCATGTATAATTCTTCATCAATGCTTCCATGTAGGAATGCATTGTTTACGTCAAAATGATGGACTGGCCAGCCCTTTGAAGCTAATGCCGACAATATTCTGACTCTTACTGGCTTTGCCACAGGGGCAAAACAATCAGTATAGTCCAGCCCCTCTACCTGACTGTACCCCGTTTCCACTAATCAGGCTTTGCACCTTTCCATACTTCCGTCCGGTTTTAGCTTCAACTTATAAATTCATCTGGACCCTATAGCTCTCTTCCCAACGGGTAATTCTGTCACTGTCCATGTATTATTCCTCTCCAGTGTTGTAATCTCAGCCTTCATTGCATCCTGCCAGTCCTTCAATCTTGTTGATAAGTGTGTGGTTCTTCCTGCAAAGATAACACAGCAACAAAACAATCTTGTGCAGGTGTGCTAATGAATACATTAGAGTCATTATCATGAGTAGAGCAATCATAATCATTCATCCAAGCAGGTCGGACCAAAGTCCTAGATGACCTTCTAAGTGGAATATTCTGTTCTAGAGGAACCTGAACCGAAGGTCCCTCACTACTACGGTCAAGAGTACTTGGATCATTCCTGACCGTATCAGTAGAGGGTTCTAAACCTCTTTCAAAGTAATCAACAAGGGGTAAGGGGCAATGCATATCCTCTAGATTTTCAGTTGCTAAGGGAAAGATATTTTCATGGAAAATAACATCACCAGAAACCATGGTTTTCTTGTTTTCTAAATCATAAACCTTATACCCTTTTTTACCTTGGACATAACCTAGGAATGCAGACTTGTAGGCTCTTTTATCAAACTTTCTTTTCTGAGGCTGGGTGTTTGATGCAAAGCAGAGGCAACCAAACACCCTCATGTGACTATGCTGAGGTTTTCTTTTATGTAATATTTCAAAAGGGGTCTTCCAATTAAGCCTTTGTGTGGGCAGACCATTGATAATGTAAGTGGCAGTGAGTAAAGCCTCTGTCCAGAATTTATGGGGCATTTTGGCCTAGAACATCAACCCTCTCGCAACTTGCAAGATGTGTTGATGTTTTCTTTCAACTATCCCATTCTGTTGAGGGGTATGGACACAGGTTCTTTGGTGAAGAATGCCATGTTCCCTCAAAAGGGATTGACATTCTTCACCCAAGAATTATGTTCCATTATCGGTTCTAACAGTCTTAACACAAGCATCAAATTGAGTTTTGACAAGATTCAAGAAACTTTGCAGCTTATGAGGGGTTTGGGACTTTTGATGCATCAGAAATACCCAAACAACCATACTACAATTGTCTACAATAGTAAGCATAAAATGGCAATCATTTAAAGAATACTCTTTGTAAGGTTCCCATATATCGACATGTATGAGGTCAAAAGGCTTCTCAGATTGATTTTCACTTAAAGAGAAAGGAAGTCTACGTTGTTTGGCCAAAGGGCACACATCACATACAGGAGAGTCAGAAGCAGTACATCTTATTTCATTTATTCGTTTCATTACATCATACGAAGTGGCCAAGTCTTTTATGCCAAAGCTTCAGTTCAGAAACAGAAACACAAGAAGAGACAACAACATACATGTTAACATCATTTCTCAGTGCAGTGATACTAAAAGAATTAGCCTTCAATACATATAACCTCCCTTCTAATCTACCAACAGCAATGACCCTCTTAGTCTGAAGGTCCTGCACCATGCAACAATTTTCAGAAAAAAGAAAATGTATAGAGGCATCCATGCACAATCTATTTACAGACAGTAAATTGTACTTAAAGGTTGGTATATACAGGACATTCTTGAGCATTATATCATCAGAAAGGCACACATCCCCAAATTGTCTAATTAGCTTCTTGGTTCCATCCGGCAAATTAACACAGCAACAACGTTTAAAAGATTTTAATGAAGTAAAAATGTTCTTGTTATTGCAGATATGAGAAGTGGCTCTACTATCAACAACCCAAGTACTGGAAGTTAAAGATTTAAGGGTAGAAGCAGTCACACCTGCAAAGTCTTCGAATTCATCATTTCATAGCCAGGTGGCCCCTTCAGGTTCGTCATACTCCACTTGATTGGCCTTAGCCTGTTCCTCCAGGAGGCGTCTTTAGTCCTAATGATTTCCTCAATGCCTTGTTCGTCAGTGAACATAGCTTCTTGTGAACCAGTACCACTAGACTCAACCACACTAAGCGTCTTTCCTATGGTTCCTCCATCCCTTTTTCCTTTGATCCATCATGGTCTTGTACCATTCTGGATACCCATTAAGTTTGAAGCATCCAGCTCTGGTATGACCCGTCCTCTTACGGTGATCACAGTATAATTTGGATTTGTCCACAGTTTCCTTTCGTTTGTCTGGGTTTTTCGCATATGCCTGTCTACCTCAGACGTTCATTGCTTTAGTTTGGAAGTTCGTTGGTGGCCCCTCGTTAACTTCCCTCTATCTCTCGACCCTCAGGATCATGGAGTAGGCTTTCCCTACCGTTGGAAGGGGTTCTAGTAGCAGTATTTGGTTACGAACGTGGTCATAGGCCATGCTAAGGCCCATCAAAATTGTACCAATTGGCTGGACGTCGTTTGAGCGGCTACTTGTCTGCTGGCACCACAAGAATAGGAGGGAATAGGGTTGAGACAGGCCATTTCATCCCAGAGTTTCTTGAGCCTAGTAAAATAGGCTGTCACAGATTGATCGCCTTGAGTAGTGTTGGTGATTTCTCTCTGGATTTGGTAAAGAAGGGGGCCATTGCTTTCCCCAAATCGACTTTCCAGCTCCGTCCACAAATCTCTGGCAGAGGAGGTGTAAATGAACGCCTCCGCAATGTCTTTGTTGATAGAGTTCAGGAGCCAGAATACTATCATGTAGTCTGCTCTTTGCCACTGTTCAAAGTCGTCAGTTCCTTCTTTTGGTCTCTGGATCCCTCCATTGATGAACCTTAGTTTTGATTTTGCCCCCAAGGCCAAGCGAAGCGCCCTGCGCCAGGTAAGGTAATTGCCTCCGTTCAGAGGGATAGAGACAAGGCTCATCCCTGGATGGTCCCCACTCTAGAGCTTCAGAGCTTCTGGCTCCTTTCCCTTCTGATTCATACCCTCTTCTTTACGGGCGATGGAAGAGATCCTTCAGAAGAAAACAAAAGTAAAAAAAGGAAAGAAAATACTGGTGAGATCTATTGTTCAAAAACGAAGTATGAAGAAGAACAGGATCAGAGACCATCAAGGGATGGCTCTGATACCATGCTTGCAGATAGAAGTATGCGCAGTAGGCGCCATGAATGAAAAACAGAGGTCTGCTAGGGCAAGAAAATAATGGAGTAAGATGCAACACGATTTAAGAAACCTGTGCTTGATTCTTGGGTTTCAATATTGAAAACTGATAATGGAAAAAATACAAGACGGGCCTCTATAAATAGATGGGCTAGCCCACTACAACTGACATAGCAACAAACTAACCAATTCAGCCTAACAACCCAACAAACCCAAACAAACTAACTGACCACCAAAACTGTAAACAAAAACAGCCCATTCTGAAATAATTAGCCCGGACCCAATCCACCAACATACATAAAAACGTTTTACACAAACACGCTTATAACCTACATGTTTTATCAGTATTATTAATTCAATAACTTTCAAGTATCATGAAAAAATCATATATAAAAATAAAATAATATCATGATAAAAGTAAAACATCAGTTTAGCCATAGAATATGAGTGTAAAGACAAATAAATATTAAAAGTTAATAGACATAAACATATGGGCAAGGGATAGAGTTTATTAATTACATAACTTCAAATATCATGAAAGAAAACAAATAAAATAATATCATAAAAAGTAAAACATCACCTCAGCCATGGAAGAGCAATAAAAAGAACATACACAGTGTTAAGTTTTGAGATTGTTTAATGAAAATAGAATATTGATAGTATTGCGCTTATCTAATAAATGAAGAGATGCAAAGTAGACTATGTTCTATTTAAATACAAATACGACAGAGACCACCATCATTAGGTAATCAAAAGTTTTGATTTGGATACACACAAATAGTTTGTATTTTAAGATTTGATTTTGTTTGGATATTGTTAGTGTTAATAAATAAAACTTAATCTTAAAAATAAACTCGGTTGACATAAAATTGAATTATAAATAAAACTTAATCTTAAAATATAAAACTATTTAAGATACATACACATTAAATTAGTATTTTAATATTAGAAATAAGATTTTAAATAAATACAAAATAAATTTTTAATATATTTAAAATAGATGATATTTCTAAAAAAATAATTTTTTTATCGTTAATCAAAATTAATTATAATCATGGAGATGTATTTTTGGATAAATACAAAATAAATATTTGATATATTTAAAATAGGTGATGTTTCTAATTGATGTTTTCTTGACAATTAAAAGAGTTCAATTATAATATTGGAAATAAGTTTTTGGGTAAACAAAAAATAAATATATAAGATATTTAAAATAGATGATGTTTCTAACTAATAAGATTTTCTTAAAAATTAAAAAATTCAATTATAATCCTAAAGTATGCTATCATTACTTTTCACGAATTGTTTCTAAAAGGGAAAAAAATGATTTTTTCACAACTTATCAAATAACTTATAATCAAAGGAATGCATATATAACAAGTATTATTATCAAATATAAATATAATAAAAATCAATCAAAAAGAGAGTTGATTGCCGAACATAATGAGTTATGTTTTTCTCTACAATGTTATACGTTATCCCATTATTTCGATGTCATTGACCGTGCGTCCTAATACAAGTAATGATCGGACAAAAATAAAAATATGAAAAAAGTTAAATAAAAATAAAGAGAAAATTGCATGAAAAGAACAAAAAAAATTATAAATTTTAAACAAACATCCAGTATATATATGATTCAGAAATACATGTAAGGGATGGGGGGAGGGGGGGAAGACAAACACAGAAAATAATTGTGGCATACAAATAAAATTGACATAGAAAAATGAGTTTCATACATGCCAAGTTAGATATGGAGTTTCAGTTACATGATTATTCTTTATTTATTTTTGTGTTTTCTTTCAGAATATAAATACGTATAATAATAAAAAGTAAATGATATATATATGGTTTATTGATAAAAGATTATTTTTAGACTTTAATTCAAGATTGAATAATTATCATAATTAAGGAAAAATGCACGATTCCACCAATATATGATCATTATTTTATTTTATCAATAGGAACGGATTTGTAGGACTAATTGATCAATTAAATGAATTAATTAACAAGATCAGAAGAAGTAATTAATAAAATAAATAAATGTTACATGAAAATTAAATGTATGATATAATTATTATATATACTTTAGGTAATTTGTGGAAGTTGATTTTTGTTTTGAGATAAAATAAAATATTAGCATACCGCATACTAAGTTCTTCTTGTCTATAAATTATGATTGTAAAAAAGATTTTAACATAAAGCTCATTTAGATACTAAATGAAAGTAATCATTCAACCATTAACTTCAATTATTTAATTTTGACGGAATGTTAATTTTGAGAATTTGGATTCTTATTTTTTATTATTATAAAAGTACTTTAATTGATTGGTAAGAGAGTTATCTAATTCTAATATAACTTTACAATTTGAATAATTAAGCAACAATATATTAGTCATGTATAGTTTGTCTCTAATTTGAATTTGGCAACTTATTAAGTTTTGAAAATCTAGGAGTTGAGCGAGATCATATTCAAAAATATGAATTTAAGATAAATAATATTGATAAATATAAATAAAAGTTGACTAATTATTATTTTGAAATCGGATGATGAAGCTAACTTTAAGAAAAAAAAATTAAAATTAAAATGTAGTAAAAAAATCAATTAAAATATAACAAAAAATTATATATATTATATGTAGTACAACAAAATAAATATATATGTGGTGGCTATATAAACATATATATATATATATATTAGAATCAATATTTTCAAAATTATAAAACATAATAATAAATAAGGGATGTAATTTAAATAAGCCAAAAAGATTAAAAACTATTAACATTGCCATTAATGATTATTTACCAATTAAGGAAATTATTAACATCTATACTAATTATAAAAAGAAATCTTCTTTTATGTTTAATATGGAAGTTATTTATGTGTTTTTACAAGAATTGTCCTTTGCTTTTCTTAAAATACATTTGTTGATTTCTTTTTATAAAATGAATTAATTATTTGTGGAGGATAAAAATGAAAATTCACCATCTTCTTGGAAGTTCTTATACCAATTTTACAAACTACCTAATATACCCTCTTGTCATAACCACCCATGTTCCCACACCATCTTTTTCATTTCCTTTGTTTTTTCCCTCTACAAATTAAAATCTAATTAAAAGTCTAAAACTTCTCTCACAAATTAATATATTAATACGTTTTTTCAGGATTTGGTTAATACGAAACATATAATTAATATGTTCTTTATTTTTTTTCCTTTTCTGCTATCTTCTATGTATATATATATATATATATACTCATAGGCCATTTATTTGCAATTTTAACGTAAAGATCAAATATGCAAAGTACAAAAGCTAAAAGTATCAAGTTAACAATAATCCAGATGTAGTAGTGATTCTTATTTTATTTATTACTCTTAAATTTCATCTGGCGTTAACAAAAAACTGCATATTATTCTCCATATAGTATCAAACATCATTCTTTAATGCATCTTCATGGGCTATATGTACAATTACTTAATATGAAAAAATATTCAAACTTTATGTTAAAAAGACATACTTTGAAGTATTTTATTTCTCACCATCTTATTTTTATTTGGAATTTACCGATTTATCAACTCTAAACATGTTATGTAGTAGTAAGTGACTTTTAATACAGGTTGAAGCTTGCTTTTTTAATGTTAGTACTGATATGTTTCATATATATTTGAATTTTTCTACATATCGCAGATTTACTTTGTTTAATTGTTAAGATATGTATCAAATAGTAAGTGAATTTACTAATTTAAATTTTATTTAGTTTTTATCCAATTCATGCAACATGAAGTCGTATTTTGAAATTAATTAGGAGTTTTTGGTACGAGATCAATACTATCTGGTTGATGATATCTAATTTCTGAAAACACATTTTATTTTAATTCGATCAATATATTGAATATTAAGTTTTCAAATAAGAAATTATCGTATAATCACATGTTTCCAACGTTAAAATAAATTATTAACAATTTCAAGGGTCTTCCAATGATATATATATATATATATATATGTATTATTATAAAAGAAATGTTGTTTTCTTCTAATAATGACGGTTATATCATACTTTTACCACTTCTTTTAAATTTTGGCTACCAAAACAAAACTGAATTTTGAATTAAAAAAGTGTATTTATCCTTGAAAATATACTTATTTGATGGTATGTGATTCGGGAGGTGATTAGCCTAAGCACGTTAACTCGAAGTGACGTTGCAAGGAAACTCCAAGACAGAAAATAGAAAGTTTGATTTCAATAAATGAAGTTCACACATCTTACAAATGAAATTACCCCTATTTATAGTAAATTTCGGGAGGTGAAAATACACTATCGTCCCTCAACTTCCCTCAATCCTACAACCTAGATTTAATTGCCGAGGGCACCTTGGTCATTTTGCGTTCCCCACTTCTTTTGCAACTTCCCTCAAGTAACCGCCGCCAACTTCCTTCGATGGCATTGCTGTAAATTCTTTGATATCTTGAGGGCATTTTAGTAATTTCTTCTACTTTAACTTCCTAACACTATCAGTAGCCCCCCAACTTCCAAATATTTCCTGGAAATTTGGAAGTTCTAACGGATAAGTTGATTCAGATTCAACTTCTTCTTTTTAGTAGTAGATAAGTTGATTTTGACTCTGCTTCTTCTTTTCAACAACAGTTCTTTTTCGCTTTCAAGTCTCTTCCTTCCGGGACTCTTCTTCAGACAAGTCCTACTTCTGTTGGAATCTTGTCTTTTCCTTTTCCTTCTTTTGCCAGGATTTTTTTGCTTCCTATATAAACTTGTTGTGCCATCCTTAATTCTTCATCTGGTTCCATCTTTCTTTTTCGCCTCTCCTATCTTCAAGAAAATGTCGAAGCGTCTCGGCTCAGGTATTTAGCTCCTCGTCTCTTTTCCTGCCATATACATATTTTTTGTTTTTTTGTTTTTGTCTCCAAAAACGCATCTATCCTTAACCTGAATATCCAAAAAAAAAAAAATTTGTTATCCCGAAAAAAAACCTTCAAGACATGTCGAGCAATCAGCGGGGTGTCGGAAACACGTGGGGGAGTACATGGACACCGGGTCGGGAACGCCCCGACCCGGCGTTGGTCGAGGCGAGGCGCCTCGACCAGAGTTTGGCCGAGGCGAGGCATCTTGCCCAATCTAGCCGAGGCGCTGATCCTCGATCGATCCCTGATCGAGGGGCGTCTCTCTCGCCTCCTTCCGTTCCTCTTATTCGTCCAGACATTGTGGATTTCGACCATGAAGTGATTGTAGCGATCCGGAATCTCCCTACGTGCCCCTCGTTTTCTCCAAGTCCTTTTTTTGAGTCGAGCTCGCAAGAGACTCCTCCACTTTTATCTCCCCTTGCAGCTGATCTAGTTGATTCTGGTTTAGACGCAACTGAGTCCTCTTCAGCCCCCCACTCCAAGTCCCGTTGCCGTATTATGGACGTTGAAAATTTTCATAGTCGCGTGAGTCTCGAAGAGTTCTGTCTTCTGGAGGTTAATGTCAACACCTCTTCCGAGTTCACACTTCTATTGCCTAGCGCTGATGACAGGATCAAACTCCCTCCTCCTGGGTTCTTCACAGCGTACCTATCTTTCTTCACTTCCGGTCTTACACTTCCTCCACATCCTCTACCACTTAAGATCATCACCTGCATTACCTGAGCATCAGCCAGTTTACCCCTAATTCCCTCGTATGCTTTAGGGGGTTCCTCCAGCGCTTTGAGGAGCTTGATTTGACCCCTTCCCTTGAGGCCTTCTATTCCTTATTTACAGTCAGAAAGGTTCCCAACGACTCCTACTTCTACTCCTACCCCCGGGGGGTTACAAAATTCTTTAGGGTGGTGTTTCATCGAAAGGTCCTTGGAAAGAAAAATTCTTATACGTAAAGGACCTAGCTTGGGGGTTAACAACTCCTTAGGGGGAGTCGCCCTTTGTGCCCGATCCCGTCCCTGACCTTCGTCTGTCCTTCATTGGGGTTGGGCTGTTCGATCAACTTTTTGATGTCAAAACTTTAGGACCTGCTGGTACCTAATTCTATATTTTATGCATTCTACTTGCTTTGAAAAAATTTCGACACTATCTCATTCCTTTGTTGGTTTCTTGCAGGAAAGAAAATCTCCCTCCATGACGTCCATCGCTTTCGCGAAAAGAAAAATGCTTCAAGGCCTCGCAACCCTCCTCCGCCCCCCTCCTCCCGAGGAGGGGGGAAAGCAGTCGCCGGCGCTCTCCTCCTGCTCAGGCCGGGGACCTTCCTGGCAACTCAACCCGCCATGAAGGGCGCTCCTGCCCCCCCTCCCCCCCCCCGAAGGCAGTGCCTCCAAATGTCCTCGGGAAGGTGAAGCAGGCCCCCCGCGTCATGGGGCAGGAAAAGGTCTTTTTACTTATGGGACAAACAGGGATGGGAACATCTCTTCTTTTTGGGATGCCGCTGACGTTGACCTTGATCACAAAAAATCAAGGGATCTAGTGAGCCCTTACGACGTGACGCTATTTGGTGCCCTCCCTAGTGGCACCCTCACTCGGCTTATGCAAGGAAAAGCTGCCAGGGTATGTTTTTCCTTATAGCTCATACTTGTGCTTCATCCTCTTAATTTTAAGTGTCTAATTGAGTGTTACGTTCTTTATGTTATCAACTTAGCTGAATCTACTGGGTTGCGATTAAGCAACTATGAGAAGGAGATTCAGCGGTTGAAGGATGCCTTTGAAGATGCCAGAAAATACTTGGGGCATTGTCAAGGAGAGCTTAAGGCTGCCTCTACTGAACAACTTAAATGGAAGGATAGCTTTAACCGGGAGATTGCTTCGGGGAAGACCTTCCTGAAATCCGACGCGGGCAAGGCATATTTGGAGTGTGTGTGGGACGACTTCAAGGAGAAGTATGTGGGTTCGGAGGAGTTCCACCAAGTTGTCCTTGGCAAGGCGAGCGAGGTATATGACCAAGTAATTAGGCAGTGTCGCTCCACACTGAGGAACAGTGGTCGCTTTGGTGACGAGGATTTCATGTTTCTCGATCCTAAGGTTCCTGACGAGGATGGAGACGAAGATGGGGAAGGCGAGGTTGCCGATGATGTGCTTGATGAGACTCATGCTGATGGAATCCCCTCCTCCGCCATAGAGAAGAATTAGATTTAGACTTAGGATTTATTTATTATTACCTTATTGTTCGAATTTCCTTCTTGTAGGTTCAAAAAATATCTTAGGGTTACTTAGCTTATTTTTTTGAACTTGAGTTCTTAGGATGCTTTTCTCCCTTTTAAACATTGGTCTTTTAATAAAAATTTTATTTCTTCATCGTTTAAGCCTTGGGCTACATATTAATACTAAAAAGTTCTCGAAGCATGTGGCAATCTCCCCTTTTTCACACTCAACACTCAATGCACGAGGCCATCCCCCGTTCAGCAAAATCATGAATGGGAGGGGCAATCCCCCTCCTTTTGGTAAAGTTACATATTTGAGGGGCAATCCCCTTCTTTCAAATGATGTTTTAGATACAAGGGGCCATCCCCCTTTGAGAGGAAATTCCCTCCTCTTTCAAGTGATGTTTTAGATACAAAGGGCAATGCCCCTATGAGAGGTAATCCTCCTCCTGACAAGAGAGTGTTGTGAGGGGCAATCCCCCTCTTATTAATGAAACTTATACGTGAGGGGCCATCCCCCTCTTCCAAAAATAAAATACGAAAATGAAAAACTCATCAACAGGAAACAACATTTTATTATTATAACTGAAGGTTACAAAAAGATCTTAAACTAAAACATTTTGCAAATCTTCAAACGAAAAAATTTAAGCAAAATACTTCTTTAAGTTGACCACGTTCCATGTGTGCGGTACTTCATTTCCATCTAATTTTTGCAGGCGGTAAGTTCCTTTCCCCACTATCTCAATTACTTGATATGGTTCAATCCATTTGGCATCGAGCTTCCCGATGTTTCCAGTGGCATCAACCCTTCTTAACACGAGGTCGCCTACTTGAAAACCTTGATGCCGAACTCTATCATTGTAAGCTCTTGCCATCAATGTTTATATGCTTCAGTCCTGATGTTCACGTTGCTCCTTAGTTCTTCTAGAAAATCTAGGTCGACTCTCATTTCACTTCTGTTGCTAGTCGGCTCGTAGCACTTCACCCTGAACGTCTCCTCTCCAATCTCTATCGGGATAACAGCCTCCATCCTGTAAACCAAACTAAACGGGGTTTCTCCCGTGCTTCGTCACGGGGTGGTTCGATATGCCCATAGGACTCCTAGAAGCTCTTCTACCCAATTACCTTTGGCGTCTTCCAGCCTCGTCTTCAAATTCTGGAGGATTATTCGGTTGGTTACCTCCGCCTGACCATTAGACTGGGGAGTTGCTACCGAGGCGTAATACTGCTTTATCTTCAGCTCTTGACACCACTGGCAGAATTTGGACCCCTGGAACTGCGTACCATTGTTTATCACGAAGGCTCTGGGAATGCCGAAACGACATATGATATTCATCCACACAAACCTTATAACTTCTTTCTCCGTGATCCTGCTTAATGCCTCTGCCTCCACCCACTTCGAGAAATAGTCCACTGCCACGAGCAAGTACTCTCGTTGGCCTGTTGCTCGGGGGAGTTTCCCCACTATATCCATCCCCCACTGATCGAATGGGCAAGGGCTTTGCAATAGCTGCATATCTGCTGCTGGAACGTGAGTGACATTAGCGTGTTCTTGGCACTTTCGGCATTTCTTCACTAAGTCTCCGGCGTCTGCCTGCATGGTTGGCCAAAAATATCCTTGTCGCAAAGCCTTACGCGCCAAGGCTCTTCCTCCGAAGTGGTTACCGCAACTCCCTTCGTGAATTTCTCTCAGGACGTACTCTGCCTTGTCCTTGCTTATGACTTGAGATATGGCTGCGAAAATCCTCTCTTGTACAATTCCCCATCGATCAAGGTGAACCTAGCTGCCCTTGGCGAATTGCCCTTGCTTGCTTAGGATCTTGGGGTACTTCTCCGGATTTCAGATACGCTTCTAGCTCCTCCATCCACCCTGATGAAGTTCCTTTCGCCATCAAGACTCCATTCTCCTCTACGTTCACGTCAGGATACTCTTGGTTCAACAAGGTTATTCTCTTGCTTCTTAGGGGAGCCAATGAACTAACCAACTTAGCAAGTTGATCCGCCTCCTCATTCTCTGCCCTCGGGATTTGTTCAAAAGTGATCGTGTCGAATTTTTTCCTCACTGCTTGAATTCTTGCCAGGTAGTTAGCTATTTGCTCTCCTTTGGCCTCAAATTCCGCGTTCACTTGCTTGACCACCAGCTGGGAATCACTATACACCCTCACGTGCTTTGCCCCGACTGCAAAGGCCAACTTCCCCCCTGCATTCGAGGCGGCGAAACCAAGTCGGATGGCATAACGTAGCATATCCCCATACGGTCTCTCAATTAATATTCCCGCACCGCCACCTTGAGACGTGGATGAGCCGTCGACGAACATCCTCCAGCACTTCTTCTCTTACGTGCCCTTTTCTTCTGTTAACTCGAAAATAAAGTCTGCCAACGCTTGCACCTCGATCGCAGGCCTAGGCTGATATTCGATTCCGTGTTCACTTAACTCCACCGACCATTTTACCATCCTCCCAAATGTGTTGGGATCTCCTAGCACCCTATTCAAAGGTTGATTTGTCAATACTACCACGGGATGCGATTGAAAATATGGACGCAACTTTCTTGCTGCTATAATCAAGGCCAAGGCCACCTTCTCTATCCAGGCGTATCTTTCCTTCGGCCCCTGCAGGGCCTTGCTTGCATAGTATACTGGTCGGTGTTCGCGCCCTTCTTCTCTCACGAGAACTGAACTTACTGCGCCTTCTGAAATAGACAGATACACGAATAGGGTCTCCCCGGGCTCCAGCTTTGTCAACAAGGGTGGTGAAGTAAGATACCTCTTTAAGTTCTCAAAAGCAACCTGACATTGTTCCGTCCAAGAAAAACCTTCCACCTTTCTCAACACCTTGAAAAATGGAAGTCCCCGTTCTGAGGACTTCGAGATAAAGCGATTAAGTGTCGCCATCCGTCCCGTCAACTTCTGGACTTCTTTTATCGTCTGGGGAGGTTGCATTTTCATGATAGCCTCAATTTTTTTCGGATTCGCCTCTATCCCTATCTGAGAGACCATGAACCCTAGGAACTTCCCCCCCTGAACTCCGAAAGTGCATTTCACGGGATTCAGCTTCATCCCATACTTCTTCAAAGTACAAAAGCATTCCTTGAGATCTTTCACATGGTCTTCCCTCCTACGGCTCTTGACCAACATATCATCTATATATACCTCCATGTTCCTTCCTATCTGCTCCCGGGACATGACATTTACCAACCTCTGATACGTGGCGCCTGCGTTCTTCAAATCGAACGGATCACTCTGTAGCAATATGTCCTTTGCTCAGTCACGAAACTTGTCTTTTCCTGGTCCTCTCATGCTAATCGAATCTGGTTATACCCTTGAAATGCATCTAGAAAGCTCATTAACTCGCATCCTGAAGTTGAATCAATAAGTGCGTCGATCCTGGGCAAGGGGTATGAATCTTTGGGGCAGGCTCGATTTAAGTCAGTGAAATCTATACACATCCTCCACTTCCCATTGCTCTTTGGAACTAAGACCACATTGACCAGCCACTCGGGGTAATATACGGTCGAATATAGTCGACTTGAAGCAGCTTCTCGACTTCCTTGTCAATTATCTTGTTCCTCTCTACCCCGAACGCCCTCCTTTTCTGGTTTACTGGTTTCGCCTTCGGGTCTATGTTAAGTTTATGGACCATGACCTCAGGGTCTATCCCTTTCATATCTAATAACTCCCATGCAAATGCCTCAACAGATTCTTGTAAAAAATCAATGATGACGCGCTCCAGCTGCGCGCTGAGCAATGACCTGACTTTCAACGACCGCTTGGGATCCCCCATGAGCTCCACCATTTTGATCTCCTCGAATGCCTCCATTCTTTCTTCCTCAATCTTCCTCTTTTTGGTTTCTTTTCGGGTCTCCTCTCTTTGCTCCTCTCGGGAGTCCCTCTGTCTGGCTCAGCAAGGTATCTCCCAGGGGATTCCCTTGGTGCAACCAAACTTCCATTACTCTCGCCTTTTCCCTCAGGGACATCTATCGGCTTCTTTAATATACTGGCATAACATTCTCTCACATGCTTCATGTCCCCCACCACCTCTCCTACGCCTTCAAGTGTTGGGAATTTTACCTTCATGTGGTAGGTGGATTTCACAGCCTGGAAGAGATTCAAACTCGGTCTCCCAAGGATCGCATTGTAAGCAGAAGGTGCATCCACCACCAGAAACTTCACAAACTTCGTCACTCGCCTGGGGTATGTCCCTATCGAGATTGGCAACGTGGCCTCCCCTAACGGCACAACTATATCTCCGCTAAAGCTGGTCAAGGGGGTATTGACAGGCGTAATTTGCACATTATCGATCCTCATCTGAGAAAAGGCTTTATAAAAAAGGATATCTGCTGAACTTCCACTGTCTATTAAAATCTTCCTCACCCAAAAGTTGGATACTGAGGCTGCCACGACTATCGCATCATTGCAGGAGGGAGGGCTCCCCTCCAAGTCTTGGTCATTAAACACTATCTCTCCCGTGGAGTGTGCTCGAGGTATCTCCTTGACCTCATTGTAGGCAACCTGGTTGGCAACATACCCCGCTGCTCTGGCAACAACTTTCCTGGCTCGCCCCGAGACCCCGCCTGCTGGTCCTCCTAAAATGACTCCAA
This sequence comes from Sesamum alatum, assembly GCA_034509735.1. Lineage (NCBI taxonomy): Eukaryota > Viridiplantae > Streptophyta > Magnoliopsida > Lamiales > Pedaliaceae > Sesamum > Sesamum alatum. Next base: position 50,194,174 of record JACGWO010000003.1, read on the forward strand.
TCACTCTAGCGGTCGGAAGGTTATCTTTTCTCTCCTACTCTGCCTCCACTTTAACCCCCATCTCGAGATGGGGTGTCGTCTGCTTACTTTCGCGGGCAACCTCCCGGGGCCCTTGCTTCATCTTGCCCACAAATTCCTTCAAGTAACCTCTCATGATGAGTTTCTCAATTTCATTCCTCAAATGGTGGCATTCCTCAGTGTTGTGGCCTCGATCCTTATGAAAGTGGCAGTATTTGTCAAATTTCATTCTCTGAGGATTATCCTTCATCGGATAGGGCCATCTCACTAGCCCTTGCTGTTCAGCCACGGCGAGAACTTGAACTCGCGGAGCATTTAACAGGGTGTACCTCACCAAATCCCCGGCATCGGTGGCTTGCGTTCCCGCCTAACCCCCTCTAACCTGGGGGAAAATCTCCTTTCCTCGTCATCAGCTTTCCGCTTGAGAGGATTAGCTGGACGCAATCCTACTGTCTCTTCTATCCTGATGTATTTCTCTGCTCTTAGCAGCAACTCTTCCTGAGTCGAGGGAGGCTTTCCTGCGGTTGACTCCTTAAACCGTCCTCTTCTCAAATTCTGCTGCATGATGCTTGCCAGAAGCTCAGGATTCACGTATGGGACTTCTAACACTGCTTCCAAGAAGCGCTGCACATATTCTCTTAAACTCTCATTTTTTCGCTGAACAATCGTGAACAAGTATGAAGCGGTCTTGGGATACCACCTGTTTATTGAGAAGTGGTGCAGGAAGCGCTGAGAGAGTTGTTCAAACGACTCAATAGTCCCTAGAGGAAGCTGGTTGAACCATGCCATTGCCTTCCTAGAGAGGGTGGTATGAAATAGCTTACAATATGCTGCATCGCTGATGTCCAGCAAATCCGCTCTAGCCATGAAGCGGTCAAAGTGATCCTGAGGATCCCCTACTCCACTATACTCGTTCAAACTCGGGATCTTGACCCCTGGGTGGATGGCTTCTGCCAGTATGTGGGGGGCGAAAGGGCTCTGCCGCGGCGGTGCCACTGCCAAAGGCCGCACCGGGTACCCTGGAGGCCCCAACGGATTGGGGAATATATGCGGGGGAGGACCTTCCCTCTCGCGATGTCCACCTCCTTGCACCTGTGGCACCTTCTCCTGAGGGGGTGCAATGTAGTTGTCTTCATGTCCCTCGTGTGGTAGATGCGGGTAATAATCTTCTTCGCCCACGCCCCTGCGAGGGGGCGAAGGGTAAAAGTTATCCAAAGTTATCCTCAGGCTGCGTGGCCCTGCTGTTAACCTCTTCCTCGTAATCCACGCCTTCGATGGCGTCCCCGGGCCTCTGCTCACCCAAGGGAGCGTCTTGTCCCCTCCGAGGATTGCGAGGGGGTCGCGGGGGTACCGCACGTCCGGCTATGTACTGCGCTACGGCCCTCTCGGCGGCTTGGGCGGATGCCTCTTCCACCAACTGGCGAAGAGCTTCATGAGTTATCTGAATAATTGGGGGTGGAGGTGGAGCCTCAACCTCCTCGTGCCTCTCCTCCTCTTGGCTTCGCGCTGGTGGATTCTCCAGGGCGTGGCCTTGCTCCTCCTCTCCCCTTCCTCTCTCGGGGTCTTCTTGCCCCACGTTCGCACTCCTTGCTCTCGAATGATTGTTCATCTTCAATGCCTAGACTAGCTTCCCACAGACGACGCCAAGCTGATGGTGTGTGATTCGTGAGGTGATTAGCCTAACCATGTTAACTTGAAGTGCCATTGCAAGGAAACTCCAAGACAGAAAATAGAAAGTTTGATTTCAATAAATGAAGTTCACACATCTTACAAATGAAATTCTCCCCCTATTTATAGTAAATTTCGGGAGGTGAAAATACACTATCGTCCCTCAACTTCCCTCAATCCTACGACCTAGATTTAAATGCCAAGGGCACCTTGGTCATTTCGCGTTCCCCACTTCTTTTGCAACTTCCCTCAAGTAACCGCCGCCAACTTCCTTCGATGGCATTGCTGTAAATTCTTTGACATCTTGAGGGCATTTTAGTAATTTCTCCTACTTTAATTTCCTATCACTATCATTATTCAACTTAAAATTTAGTTTTGTTTTGAAAAGCAAATATTTTTGAAAAAAATATGATATAACCACCATTTATTAGAGGAAAACAATATTTTCTTCTATCATAGTATAAATAGATTATGCTCATCCATTAAGTGTTTTTATAAATTAATTTTATAAAATATTTTAGATCAGACAATTAACAAATATATGATTAATGATCTACTAAAAGTCGATGTAAAATAGATCATATACGCACTAAAATTGACCAAAGTACGAAATTTAAACACACTGATTAATATATCTTAATATTTTTATCAATTTTTTTATTTGCTCGTGCATCGCGTATGCGCAGATTGCTAATTGTCATTAAAATAATTTTACTATTAAAAAAATTAAAATTCTAAGAATTCACATTTAGTCAAAATTGAAAAATTGGGTCAAAACCCCCCCTTCAAATATAATATATAGTAGATCTTATGAGAATCGGTTGCAATTTACCAATAATAATAATAATAATAGATTTCTGAACCTTTTAAAATAAGTTCATTTTGTGTGCCTGTACGGATTGGCAAAAAACAACCTACCAAATTTTTGGATCTATAAAATTCTGGATACATCGAATGAAGCCCGACTTATGGGTTGGTGAAGACGACTTTCAAATTAGTGCTCATAATTGATATTAAATAATAAAAAAAAAATTATTTGAACAAGACTGTATGATTACTAAAAGTTTATAAGTGAATTTATAAAAAAATTTAAAATATTTTATAGAATATTTTGGAAACTTATAAAATATTACAAAATATTAAATATTTTTTAATATATAAATTTATAAAATTAAGAAGTGAGATGTTACGAATTTATAAATTCTTGAATGAAAGTAAGGAATGCTCGATTTATTTTCAAAATCTTAATCAATTAATCTAATTTCTTTCAAGTTGATTACCAATTTGTTATTAGTATTGTATTATAAGTTCCGTAATTTTGTTTTATTCAAATACTTCGGTAATTTTATTTTAAATAAGATCTATGATCTTATAATTTTAAAAATAGTTGGGTTAAATATATTTTGCTACTCCGAACTATTTTTGATGTAATATTTATCCATAAACTAATAAACGTAACACTTACCCTCTAGTTGGATAAAATTATCCCTCATGCCTCAAATTATTATATTATTCTCAATACATTTTAGTATTTTGTATATTAAATCATCACCAAATTATTTTCTAACTAAAAGGAATTTTTAATAAGTGAAAATTTTAAATTAAAAGTGGAGAAATAAGTTAATATATACAACAAATACAATATCCAACAACTCATACTTTTGAAAAGAAATTTACTATATATATGCATAACCAAAAGTTAAACACTTTTAAGAGAAAAATGAATAAATATATTTTATCATATTTTTAAAAATGAATATCTAATCACTTATTTTTATCTAAGAAAAAGTTAATAACTTAGTTTTATTACCAAATTACTAAAATCTTTTCCATGAAAGTTTTTTTTTTTTGTGTGTATTTATTGTATTTATCCATTACTTTAACTCTGAGGCCGTAAAATGTAAAAAATATAAACTATTTAACTTACTAATTATATCCTACTTTATTATAATTAAGATATATTTTTTTCATTAAGAAAAAATAATTAAAATTAAAATGCAAAATTGTTATAAAAAAAAAAGAAATCTTTTGAACTAAAAATATATATATAATATAAAACAATAATGTTCAAATATTTAGTTGTAGGAGGTAAATATTATATTGATTAATTTAGAGGATAAATGTTACATCTATACTATTATAAAAAGAAAAGGTCATTCGTACTCATAAACGACGATTAATGACATCGTTGCATCTTTTTTTTGAGAAGTCAAAAATACATTTCAACTGATAAGATAATAACTAACTTATTTAACTTCCAAATTTTACATGATTGATAAATTAGTTTTTCTTCATTCTTTCTCTTTTTTAATTAATATATTAATTAATATTTTATTTTTATTTATAATAATATATTTTAAAATATAAAATAATATTTATTATATACACATAGGAATGAGTCTAATTAAATACAATTGATGCAGCAACGCCTATTCAACGCAAAATATTTTATAAGATTATATGAATTTTGGTAAAAATCCTATTTATAAAGCTTAGCCAAACGCCCCTCTAATCAGAGAGAGAGAGAGAGAGAGAGAGAGAGAGAGAGAGAAATTGTGATCTTTGTCTACATTTCTCCAGAGAAAGAGTCTGAAGAGCGAGTCGACAATGGCTCTCCGAACCCTACTCACCAGAAAAACACTGACGGCACCGCCTCTGGGCGTCCGTGGCCTCCAGACGTTCTCGCTGCCCGATCTGTCCTACGATTATGGCGATCTCGAGCCCGCCATCAGCGCCGAGATCATGCAGCTCCACCACCACAAGCACCACCAGACTTATATAACCAATTATAACAAAGCATTGGAGCAGCTCGATGGCGCCATTACCAAGGGAGATGCATCCACCGTTGTCAAGTTGCAGAGCGCCATCAAGTTCAATGGCGGAGGTACTGATACATCTTACTTTGATTGAATTCCTAGCTTTTAGTTTTCACCTTTATGTTCTAGTTATTTATTATTGTCTTCCAACAAATTCCTTTTTTGTTTCGTTTAGGGATGTTTTGAGGCGGGTTTGGTTGGTATGGATTTTACGTAATTTATTTAGTTTTGGTGTTGAGATTTAGCTGCGTTATGTGGGAAAGAATTGTGACCTGGAATTGGAGATGAATATGACTCTGATCAATTATGTTTGTGCTGTGCAAATGCTCTCTGAGGATATTTGTGAGCACCACTTGGAAAACCTTTTATTGTCCACTCTGTAAAGGTTGAATTAATAGGATAAAATTAGGCGGCTAGTGTATTGGTGACAGGAAGCTTCTAAGAATATAAGGAGACAATTTCGATCTTTATCATTGGTGAAATATTGTGCTTGCTCTGGAGTGTTAGAAATTTCTTTTTTCGAATTCTTATACTTCCTGGGTGCCAATTTTTTGTGGCTTCTGCTGTTGGTTTGCTTGGCTTTTTTACGGGAGTTCTTGGGCATTTTGGTGGAGACATAGATTACCTTATATTTTCAGTAAATATAAGTTTCAAAAAGCTGAAGGAATCAATTTTCTTACTGTAGAAGTCTAAGGAGATGTGGATATTATGCATTGCCTGATCAATGCATATATACACAGACAGACACATGCCCACCCACAGAGACAGATATACGTTACTGTATGAATAAAAGAATGCATTTGCTAACAGCTTATACAGAATTTGTAATGTTTCTGAAAACTTACCTTTGATGCCTCTTCATTGGCTTCTCACTCTAGTTATTGGTTGTGGAACTTAGTTTGTTAAACTTGTCAACGTGTTTTCGTGTTTTGGTGGGACTAATACTGTTTTTAACAGGTCATGTTAATCACTCAATTTTCTGGCAAAATCTTGCTCCTGTCCGTGTAAGTTTGCCTCCTGAAATATTTTGTTATAGTCATATTTACCATTGGGACAAGTAAGCAAGGAAATTGATAAAAGCGAATATCTTCTCCCAGCAAGGCGGTGGTGAGCCTCCCAAAGGTTCTTTGGGTTGGGCGGTTGACAATCACTTTGGCTCCCTGGAGGCTCTAATACAGAAAATGAATGCAGAAGGTGCTGCTTTACAGGGATCTGGATGGGTGGTATGTTTACGCTATTTTTGCTGTAACATGTTTCCTGCAATATATGTCTGAAAAAGACACTTGTCAGTACTGTAGTGTTGCTGCTAATATCCATTTGTGTGAATTACTTTATTGTATTCCCAGTGGCTTGGTCTGGACAAAGAATTCAAGCGTCTGGTGGTAGAGACCACCCCCAATCAGGTAAATTATGTGACTTATGTTGTAAGAAGAAACTAAGATGTGTGGTAAAGAAAAAGAATTCAAGGGTGGTCTTCAGTCTAATTTTTGCTGCACAATTAGAGTATGATGTAATCAAAGATAGTGCGTTTTAAATTTAAAACTTTTAAGGTTGAGTCAGATTCATTTTGAGTTTTAGTCAACTCTGTGGGCTTGTGTGTAGAAGCTATGAAGAACTTGCAAGTAATGTTATGCATGGCCTTCTGAGCCTAGGTTGCTAGGATTTTAAATTACAAAGTTTCTCGTTTGTATTGTGTGGTTCATGTTGGAGCCTTTATGCTACTGTTTCTCGGCATTATGAGTAGTATGAGGAGAGGAAATTCCCTCAGCCAGGCGACTATCTTTTTTCCTTTCATAATTATTGATATATTGAATAAAAGAAGTTGGAAGTTCACTGTCCTAATGTATTGAGTTGGCATCACTCTTTTCTGAAGGTCATGCAGTTCTGAAAGATTTTAGAAATTTTATACTGTATTATCAAGTTCCTAGATCAGAATATTAGAAGTAAGATGGCTCTTGTTTGGAAAGATTAATTAGTGAAAAATGAAAATGGAATTTGTAAATTCTGACTTAATTGAATTTGCCCTACTGTCTTGCCTATCTTGCAGGATCCACTAGTTACTAAAGGACCAAATTTGGTTCCTCTGCTTGGTATTGATGTGTGGGAGCATGCATACTATTTGCAGGTACTTATTGTTCCTCAAACTTGAGTGGTTTTTCCATAGCTTAAATTCAATTAACCTCATCATGCTTAGGCCCTTAGGTGTAAAATAGATGTACAAATTCAGACATTTGTTAGCCGCTGGTAATTTTAGAGGGATAATTGTAAGGCTTCTACTTTTCAGATCTTCAGGCAGAACATCTTTCTTGTGCTTTTTATTCAGAGTTATTTTTCTCTTTCATTGCTCTGACAATGTTCCTCTCTTGAGGCCTGCAACTGTAATGTTATTGTTTTGATCTTCTTCATCGGTTCATAGGTTCTCTTAGCTCCTTTGTGTTGTGGGTGTGAACATCACTTATGTTTTCTATTGCTTCTCATTTTGCAGTACAAGAATGTGAGACCAGACTACCTGAAGAATATATGGAAAGTCATAAACTGGAAATATGCTAGTGAAATTTATGATAGAGAATGCCCTTGATTGAGAAACATGAGAAGTTGGTGTAATGGTGGCCAGCTGTGCGCTAGTGTTTGAGAGGAAATAAATTTGTGTAGTCCAGAGGCAACCCTTTTCACAGTGGGCTATTTACTGGTTGCTGTACACACTGATACATAATATTTGTTAGCTTGCTTATCTAGAGAGCTGAGAAGCATTTGCTGATGCAATGCACTGTGATCGTTGAGGCACAGATTTACTTGTAACTCCTGAATTTAGTTCAATTTATTTTCTGTTCTTGGCAAACAATGAAGCAGAATATGAAATCAGCTACAAACTTGCAATGGCACATCTATGACTGGCACTTTTGAACTTAACAGTTTTCTTGAATATTGGATCTTATTGTGGATTTTAGAACAGGTATTTTTGCTATAAGAATGTAGACATGAAATTGAATTCTACCTAACCCATTGACTTCATCTCCTGCAAAGCAAAGCTTAAGTTGGCTGAATAAGCGCCAACATTATCCATCATTTAGCTTGGGTGTAATCAGGTATCCTGCGCTTGGTCTTGTATTATCTGTTGCTTTCCACTGTTTCTTTATCCTTCCACCGTCTATTTGGTGAAACAACAAGCACAGGATTCTTTGGTGAAGCAACAAGCACAGGATTCTTTGGTGAAGCAACAAGCACAGGTCTCTTAACAATTAGAATCCGGAAAAGCATGCTTAGATGTAGATATATTGTTATGCTTCAATAGCATGATGCAACTCTCCATCAGCAGACTCTGAACCCCGTTGAAGTTCCTTCACAAGCCTCACACAATCAACCATAGGACAGTTTGTCTTGATTGCATTAGAGGCAATATGTGATCTGCAAGCAGCATACCCTTCCTGTAACCAAGACATCCAAATTAAATATGCCAGTCAGGAAGTGAGATTAAGAAGTTAATATCCACATTGGTCAGAGGCAGTTAGATTGGCTTGTTCGGTAGAGACATCGAATAGCGCATCCCTAATGTATAAGCCATTAGTTCTATTATAGGTTTGAATACTAATAAAAGCTTCTCTAAGAAACACATCTATTTCCTCATCAGAAGAGGAACTAGAAAGAATATGAAAGTGGGGAATTCTGGAAGTTAGCGTGGTGTATGCCAAGGAAGTACCTTGTGTAATGTGCGCAATACAGAATCTAATGGAGGGGAATTAACCTTTGCTCGCCTGGATATCTGAGATAGTTACAACAGAAAAGTGAATGGAAGCCTGTGTATTAATATAATTGAGGTGGCATGCCACAGATTCATGAGAGAAAAAATGTCTTCAACTTTATCACGAATTTTACGAGTACCTCATCAAGTCTGATGTATCCAAATGGCAATACAGGGTCACTTTCATCGATCATTAGTTTTAACAATGTTTCGAGATGTTTTCCTGTTTTGTTGCTTGTCCAACCCCATTGTTCAGCCAAGGTTAGCATTTCCGTAAGAAAGGATGCACTGTGAAGAGGTCCTGTCCAAAGGGGCCCTGAAACAATAAGCGAACCTGGAACCTGAAATGAACCAAGAGGAATATAAACATTTGCCCAAACAAGCCTAATGCTACTTAATAACATTACAATGGGCAAACTGTGCTTGTGAGATATTTCAGGTTTTCTACAGTCATCTTAGGTTTGTGCCATAGTCTCCCCATTCAAGTACAAAACAAAAAAAATTAAAATTATCAAAATACAATGCTCTCATATCAAGATATATGTTTAAATTTCTATACCCTCTTGTATTATAGAAAGTTAGAATAAAGCCGAAGCAATGGGAACCCTGGATAGATATTATAAGCCACTTCAATGTTAATTCTCATAATTCTTATTGGAAGAGGATTACAAAGGCATACGTTATTGCAAGAGCACCTCATCTGACCAAGTTCATCCCATGAGAATGCCCGAGAATTTCCACATTGGATGCAGTAGCTGATGAAACTATAATGCCTGTGACAATCGCTGGAGATCAACAATCAAGTTTTCAAATGAAAGGGACTGATGCTTAAACAAGATTGACAAAAAATCAAGACCTCTTAATGGGATACTTGCCACGCTTAATCTGGAGCATTGCCCTAAACACGGGGCCATGGTACGAGTAGTACGAGAAAAGTGGCACAACCTGATAACCCAACACAGAAGCTTCCCGCACAGCCCCACCTATGAGCATTCTCAATCCAATCTCATTTGAGTACGGCATATGCTTAACATATGCTCCGTATGCAGCCAAGGTACTACGAGGGAAAAAGATTGCTTTCTTAAGTCACGACATCATGATCGAGCCGCGAAACCAGCAGCATTTAGATGAACAATGCAACCAAATATACTCAGAATTGCTTATTTCTTTCTTCAGGAAAAACTTAATAATAATTGAAGGCTAACTCATACTTTTTCATACTTGTTTCTTTTCCATTCCTCCATCCTTCTCCTTGAACCGCTATAATTCCTTTGGCATTTTAAATTGGCGTAGTAAATGCACATTTATTCCTCTATAATTGATATATTTCCAGAACAAAAACATGCACAGATTTATTAGAACTTTAAACTTAACATAATCAACAAGAAAACTGCATTGACAGATTCATCGTCTCATGACCTTGCAGATTAGCAACTCGTGTAAATACGAGTAAACACATGCATACATTTCCATACGCTTAAATGCTAATAAGCCATCTATCAACTGAATAATTACTTGGTTAATAAAAGTAGCAGCAGATAATAAACCACCGGTGCTTAGTTAATTGAACTCACTGTTGAGGCCGGTGCCCGCCAGACGAGAACCCATCAGTGGAAGTGACATACAGAAGCCCGTCCAACTTCACAGCACACATCGCAGTCCTCAAGTAACTCGATTCGCTCCCGAAAGAATCCACATCAATCAAGTCAAAATAATCCCTTTCCAAATAACACTCCGTCAAAACCCGGTTCGCATCCGAATGCTTAACCACCCATCTCTTCTTTTCCCTATCCGCCTTCTCCAAATTCCCGGAGATAACCCCGCCGCACTCGTGATTCGCATCGTTGGCCAGCACAAAGTCAGCATCAGCTTCAACCAGATACCGCAAAGAGCGGATTCCGCAGCCACACATTGCGTCGAGCACCCGGAGGGCATTGTGGGATTTCTTGTAAATTGCCGCGGAAAGCACGCCGAGGTCACGGCCGGTGGAGCTCTCGTGGCGGAAGAAGGTCTCTCCGACGTCAAAAGAGAGGCCCCTTTCGACTTGGGGTTGGGATTTGCAGCATTTGGGAGGATTTGAAGGTTTGGAAGAAAGAGAAGTGAAAGGAGTTAGAGGTTTTACAGGAAGAGAAAACATGGCGGGATGTTTGGAGGATTGGGAAATGAAGATAGTTTTTTCAGAAAAAATATTCTATGATATTATAATATAATATTTCAAAAAAAAAATTAAAAACTTGCAGTACACCGTATAAAAATCTTTAGGGTAAATTACATTTTTTGTCCTTATACATAATTACTTATTCGTTTTTAGTCTCTAATGTTTTCAAGGCATAATTTTAGTCATTAATCTTTATTTTATATTTTTACATTTTTTTTTACTTCTTTATTCGACGAGTCACTTGTCCAAGACCATGAAAAAATGTCTTTGGGATTGGCCTGTATTCCTCTTTGAGATACAACACTCCTAACAATTTCCTCATTTGAATTACGAAATACTCTTACAAAGAGTTGACCTTCAAGTCCTATGTTTGTAATACACTCGAACAACTCTCTCTTCTAACTTATCACTAAAATGTTGATATAAAACTTCCATCGTATGCTATATTTGCTCTTGAACGTTTAATCGACAAACCTCTTATAAGTTGTTCCGGCATTCTTCAAATCAAAAGGGCATGCATAACAATATGTGCCTTGCTTGGTGACGAGGTTTGTCTTGGGGAAAAATGCAAGCAATCCTCCTGTGATATTATAAATGCGCAAATTACCCCCTTATAAAAAATAAAATAACAATTTACCTCCCTATGTTTTTAAAAATGAATCAATTTAACTCCTTGTATTTTTTGAAATGAAGCGATTTACCTCCCTTTTTAGGGAGTTCATTTACAATATCAAAGGGAGGTAAATTGCATTAAACCAGTTTGTCTTGTCTTGATCTTCACAAGTCAATGTGATTGATTATAACCTTAGAATGCATAAAAAAAAAAAAAAAAGACCAAAAAAACCTCAAGAATTCACATTTTGATGTAGAATCCACCAAGAGATCAATTTCAGCAATGAGTAGGAATCTTATGGGCAAGCCTTGTTTAAGTCTGTAAAATTTACGCACATCCTTCATTTACCATTAGCCTTTTGGTACTAGAACGACATTTGCCAACCACTTGGGAAAAAACACGTGGCAAATATATCCAATCCCACAACTTTTCATTTCTTCCCTAATGATCATATCGCTTTGTGCCCCAAAAGTCGTTTCTTTGGTTTAATCGAATAATCTGCGGTATTACATTGAGTTGGTGGTCATCACATTGGGATCTACGCCGCCTTCCAGGTCTATCGCATCCCAAGTGAAAACTTGAGAGTTTTTTTTTCTCAAGAATTCCAATATTTCCTCTTGTAATTGCAGGCTCATCAAAGTTCACACACTTACTATTTTTTGGGGGTTTTCTTCTTTTAGAGCGACGGTCATGACTTCCTCCATGGCTTCACTTTTATCCTCCAACTTGCATTTCTATTTTCAGAGTTGTGTGTATCCCTCATGAATCATGACCTCACTATTTCTTATATCTGTTCCTCTTTGGAAAAACTTTTTTCCGTTAAGCTTCTCCATAGCTTCTAAGCAATTCATGTAGCATTCCTTCGCCATTGTTTGATCTCTTGATTCTTCTCTGACTCCTTCAAAAATCGAGAACTTCATTTTCATATGATATGTTAATGCAATGGCTTTGAAAAAGTTAAGACAAGGTCTTCCTAATATAGCATTGTAAATGTACACTGAAGAGCATCCACCACCAGAAATCTGGCCATCTCGTTATTATCTTCGGTTGGGTCTCTAAGGACATCGGCATATCAATTTATCCTAATAATTTTTCTATGTACACGCTAAATCTCATTAAGGGAGTGTTGATCTTTCATTGAACGGCTTATACCCAGTTGGGTGAAGAACAATCTTCTTAGAGTGTGAGGTGTTTCCCTATAAGAGGAGAATTCAAATCCAAGCTACCTACAGGAAATAGTTGTTGGTTTCTTCCTCTCGAATTTCTTACTCTGTTATCATAACATCTCGAGCTTAGAGGTCGAGGGGACATGGAAATGGTTGTTGCCAGAAAGATTTCTGTTAGTTCTCTCTCCATGGCACGCGTTGAAGCATTTTCAATCATAGCTTGTAAAGCCTCTGGGGTCAATTCCAAGATTGGCGTGGAAGTAGAATCTTCCTAGAGTCTTCTCAAGGCTTTCCCCCTCTCGCGCGTAGGGCAATTCTTGTATTAGGAGGATTCAAATCCAAGCTACAATAGGAAGTAGTGGTTGGGTTTCTTCCTCTTAAAATTCTTACTCTACTGGGCACCACATTCGCGTTTTCGCTTTGCCGTCGACCATCGCTCCTACGCACCACTTTCGTTGTCCGCCTCTCATGCGCGCCGTCTCTGTGAGGAACTTGACTTACCTGGTGAGTTTGTGCCTTTGTGGGCCTGTGACTTGTAATTTGTGAGTTGTGATGACTATGTAATTTGAGTTTCAACCTAAACTATGTGATTGGAGTTAGAGAGGAATAAGGGTTTATAATGACTAATGAGTTTTTTTTTTTTTTTTTTTTTTTTTCTGATTTTAAACTCAAAAATTTTTGGTTTTTCTACACGATTGTAGTGTGAGTTTAGCTTGGTAAGAAAAATTGTAGTGTTTGGTAATTGGTATCGTGAAGACTGAAGAGAGATACAATAATTATTCAATTGAAGGGAGCTTAGTGTATCTCATAAATTACAAACTTTCCTGTATCTCAATAACGATGTTGTTGAGATCTTATGAAGTTATGATGCATCTTGTGGTAGGAACATCTTAATAGGACGATTAGTGCTAGGGGGAAGTCAGAAGTGAATGTATGGTTTACAAAGAAAAAAGGAAATGGTTGCATTTTCCATTTAATGGTTGCATTCTGTTAGAGAAACCTTTCCTAAGAGTTGTAACTATAGTGGGTTCTTTAGCAATAGGCCTTTGCTTCTACTCCTATTTGTTAAACAAATTTAAAGTATTACTTGGATAGACAAAAATAAAGTTAAAGTTAATGTGTTGTTGCTGCCTTTATTTAAAGATTTAACCTTTTGGTTTGTTTGTTTGTTTTTGTTTTTGTTTTTTTTTTTTCAGATATTCGAATGTTAAATTTCAAAGATTTTGAAAGTCTTTCTCAATCTCAATATCACCACCGTAAACTTACCACCACTGTCAGATGCTCAAGGTCAAGGCGCATACATAGTTGGATTTCAAAATTAGGTCATTGCTGATCATGTTGATAATCCTGAGCATAATTGTGATGATAATATGAATAAGGGTATGTCATAGGATGAGGAGCACACTCCACTTGATTCTAAGAAAATGAAAAAACAGATGGTGAGTTCTAGATCACCTTGGTGGGATCACTTTCATAAATTTCATTATGAAGAAGATAATATTCAAAAGGCTAGGTGCAAATATTATAGTAGGGGAATCAAAGCCGATCCAAAAGTGCATAGAACTAGACCTCTGAAGAACCACTTTGAATCTTGCAAAAAAAAAAAGCCATGAAGTTCCCACAAATCAAAATTAATTGTCTTTTCAACCACTTCAATTAGGCGAGGGAGATGCCCCCACTTGTTAATTGGAGTTTGGATCAAGAGAAATCTAGAGAGACTTTGAGTCACATGTTGATAGTAGATGAGTTCTAGTTAAGTTGGTTGAGAATTTTGGATTTAGAAATTTTATGTCTATTGTTTGTCCAATGTTTGTTATTCCGTCAAGAAGGATAATAGTAAAATATATTTTTCATATGTATGTGGATGAGAGAGCAAAATTGAAGGCACTTTTTAACAATCATGCTCAAAGGATTTATATTACTACGAAAACTTGGACATCTATTCAAGAAGTTAATTATATGTGCCTCACTGCTCATTTAATTGACGATGATTGAATTTGCATAAGAGAATTTTGAACTTTTGTCCAATTATTGGGCATAAATATGAAGAAGTTAGTAAAGGTGTTGAGAAATGCTTACTTGATTGGGGTATTGATAAGATCTTTACATTACTCTTGATAATGCATCTTCTAATGATGGGGCTATCGTTTACTTGAAAAAGATGCTTAAAAATGGGGTCAAAACATTTTAGGTGGAAAATATGTCCATGTGAGGTGTATGGCACATATAATCAACCTTGTTGTTCAGGATGGCTTGAAAGGCAAGGATGAGCATGAGGCCATCTCGAATATTAGAGGGGCAGTTAGATATGTGAGAAACTCTCCGGCTAGGTACAAAAAATTTCAAGTGTGTGCCGAATTTATGAAAATAAAAGAAGTTGTTGTCTATTGATGTACCTACTATGAAGAACTTCACCTACTTGATGTTAGAAGCTGCAACATGTCTTAGAAGCGCATTTGATGTTTACGAAGACATAGATCTTGTCTACAAGACTGATCTTTCAAACAAGCCATTTGATGGGATACCAATTGATTACGATTGGGACAGAGCAAAGATACTATTGAAGTTTTTTAGGCATTTTTACAATCTTACTGTGTGCATTTATGATTCTTCATATGTCACATCTAATATTGTGTTTCATGAAATATGTTAAGTTGATTTACTTCTCAAACAGTGGTTGAATAGTAATGATATTGAATTAAGTGAGATGACAAGAAGAATGAAAGGAAAAACTGACAAGTATTGGGGATCAATTGAAAAGATGAATATGGTTTTATATTATGCTGTGATTCTTGATCCACAACACAAATTGGGGTTTGTAGAATTTTCTTTGACAAATTATATGGTGGTATTGGAAAAAGTGATGCAATGAAAGATCGAGTGAGGGATAGTCTTCATGAGTTGTTTAACGATTACAAGTCAAGATATGGGCACACTCTTCAAGGAACTCTAGAAAGCGTGCACTGTGTTTGGGTCTATTTTTGGGCCCAAAACAGACCCAATGTTTGGCACAATTTCTTAAAGATTGTTTTGGCCCATTTTGACTTTTAACATGTATTTTGCTTTCACTATTCACTTGTTTTTGTTTTTGGTTTATGGTTATTTTTCAGCAAGTTTGGTTTGTGATTTTTGATTGATTGACCACGTGATGTACAGTTCGACTTTACCGATTTTTTTTTTTTTATAAATTCGAAGTCAAACTCCATGAGTTCGACTTCAATCATATGAAGTCGAACTCTCGGAGTTCGACTTGAAGTCGAACTCCGTGAGTTCGATTCACCTTTTTCCTTTTTTTCTATTGATTATTATTATTATTATTATTATTATTATTATTATTATTATTATTATTATTCAGTCTCCGGATATTTAAATAAATATAAAAAAAATATAATTACATAGAAAAAATTATATTTAAATCAAAAAATAAAATTTAAAAAATTAATTACAATAATTATAATTCTTAAAAATGACCGCCCGTCCCACAAGTCCGTCGGTGCCGTTGGCGCCGAAGTCTTCTTATTTCTTCACCCATATTTTGTATTGGTTCATCTTCAACATTATCATCATCATCTGCATTCATATGCAACCGACTTGATGATGTTGCAGAACTAGACTCTCCATAATCACGATATGCACCAAATGCTGGAAATGGAATTAGTGAGATGTTATATTCTGGTGCATATGTTTGACTCGTGTCAAGGCCAAGGTCAAGATCAACCTGTCCATAATAAGGTTGTTGGCTTGGCATATATGGAGCTGAATCAAACCAATCACTTTGTTGGGGCGGTTGAGGCACGTAGCAATCTTGATATACATTTAAAGGTGTATGCACTGTGGATGGACCAGCTATATCTGCCCCAATAGTATCATCACCTCTAAGTGAACTTGTAGACATTCTGCTACTGCTTCTCCTTTGTCTGTGGGATGTAGACGGAGCATTATCATATGGCGCTGCTTGTTGTTCGGGCTGATTATCCCTCGAAAAACGAGAAAGCATTTCACGAAGTTCAATCATTCCGATATTAAACTGCTGATGCATTTGCAAAGCCTCTTCGAAATTGGTTGGTAGAGGTTGAACACTTAGATGAAGGGCCTCTGCATATTGCTCCTGCACCAATTTTAAAATAATAAATTTAAATCTAAGAGAAAAATGGGTGTAACATGAATCAAGTTTTATTGCACAACATACCACATGTTGTATTGTTGGTGCATGTCCAGGTTGATAGCCACTCTCCACACGTCTATCAGTAGATGATGAGACGAATCGACGAGTTATTCTACCGTACCAATTCCAATATCCATTTTCTGTATCTCTTCCGTTGAAAATGGGTGGTCGGCGCACAATCGTTTCATCTCGTCTACCCCATTTACTAACGTATATCGCGTGATGAGTCTCCCAGTCTGTGCCCCCACGTGCTCTACGGGAAATATTATGGAGGCTCATTTCCCGACTGTCTGTACCCTGTGGTATGTCTTGCCTCAATTCCGAATTGACGAAGTACCCGTTCGGGATGATGCATTTCCACAATGGCATAAAATATTAGCGGACATATTTATGTCCACAACTGGGGGTTGAACTCATCTGAGTAGGCTAGAATGTTCTCCAAATTCATGTCGTACGGCTGCCAAAGAAACTAAAATAAAAGCAAATATGTTAAATTAGTGGGTAATTAATATTCATAAATAAGTATGCATAACGATGAGCCTTGTTTACCTGATCAGCCGTCATGCTATCTAGCATATCTCTAAATACCCGGACAGTCCACCGTACAGTGCGGGTGAAGTTGTGTTTTTTGTTCCACGTTGCACCGTACGGTGGTATTGGAAGGAGCTGATTATTATAAGTTTGTATTGGCCCCATCGTTACACGTTCATCACCAAGACCGGGTCTTATTGGTGTGATACGCGACCAAGCCCAAATCTGTAAAATAATAAGCTTGTTTCAAAAATAAAATACTGCAATAAGTTAGTTAATGACAAATATAAATATTTAATGTTACCTGCAGTAACTGCAACGGGCCACCAATTTGGGCTTTGCCTTTGGTGCTGGCATTGCATAATTCGCGGTACAAGAATGCTAGCACAGCACTGCCCCAGCTATAGTTTCGGGTGGCGCTTATATCCTCTAATTTCTGGACATATAGTAATGATACCAGATGCCCGGATGAGTCAGGGAACATCACCCCACCGAAAAGAATTAATGCCATACAACCTGCGTATTGTACGATATTGGGGAACGGTGTGTTATCATCAATTCTGACAGGTGTAATGTGACGCAAAATTGGTTTTATGGACACACGCGAACCCCTAAGTTCCCCTTCGTATGGCTGAAAGCCCAAATAAAGAGCACAAATTATTGGGAGTCCCCAAATTATTTCGGTAGTAGATCTGTCCCGATCCACTCCGGTGATGGCAAGTCCGTCTATTGGGAGTCCCCAAATTATTTGGACGTCTTGTAGGGTTATTGTCGCTTCCCCTACGGTGAAGTGAAACATGTGTGTTTCGAGGCGCCACCTCTCAACCAGTGCTGTGATAAGATGCGCATCATACACAATTCTGCTGCATCGGTATACACCATAAAACCCCATTTTGTGTAGTACTACCAACACCCTGTGATGTGGGGCATGCTCTTGGAAGTGTGTCCAAAATGCACCATCCGCACGTCGTGCCTTTAAAGGTTCATCTAAATCGCCATCAATCACCTCATCAGACCTGTGTTGCCTTTGTGATGACAACACGGTTTCATCGCGTAGATCATACACTTGTCTTCTGTCCATATTTTACAATAGTTAACGTTTGGTGTAGAGTGAAAATATTTGAAAAATTACGATAAACTTCAGTGTAAACTCAAAGTGTTGGAAGAAATATAGGAAGCAATGTTTGGTGTAAAGGCTCATTAAGTTCCCCTTGTATAGACACCTGGGTCACGGGTTTCTTAAAAAAACCCGTGATGCAAGACTCGTCCTTGCAGGGACGAGTCTTGCAAGACCAAGGCTGCAGCAAGGCTGCAGCCTTGCTGCAGGTCACGGGTTGCTGGCCATGACCGAGTCTTGCTGCAGCAAGGCCGTAGCATTGCTGCAGCCTTGCTGCAGCAAATGTCACGGGCTGGCAAGCCCGTGAATCGGCCTTGCTGCAGCAAGGGGTCACGGGCTTGCTAGCCCGCGACTCAACCTAATTATATATATATTTGTAATATATATTATTATATATAACAATAACATGATTGTGTTATTAATATTATATTATATATATTTTTATTATTTTTTATTTTCTTATTATTAATAAAATAAATAAGCCCTTGTCACATGCTCGCGTGAGGGGTATTTTGCTTCTTTTATTATAACAAAAGGGGGTAAATTGTAATTTATATATTAAATTTATACGCTAACATTTATACGCTAAAAATTTATAAAATTATACGATATAATTTATACAATTTATACGATAAAAATTTATGCGATAAAAAATTTTACGAAAAAAATTTATACAATTTATACATAAAAGTTATACAATAAAATTTTATACGATAAAAATTTTTACGCTAAAAATTTATAAAATTATACGATATAATTTATAAAATTTATATGATAAAAATTTATGCGATAAAAAATTATACGAAAAAAATTTATACAATTTATACATAGAAGTTATACGATAAAAATTTATACGCAAAAAACACAGCCCTCAATTCCATGTCAGACTTTTGTAAGAATTCATGTCATACTTTTCTGCATTTTCACGTGATGTACCATCCTCCATTCCACCAAACGTTATTTCTTGTGTACTGCGAAATGAAAACTTACTGCCTGTTGCTTCACCTTTTGACCAAATGAAATCACACTTTATTTGCTTTTTGACTAAATGCACTGACACACCATTTATTTACACACTACATATTACCATACAATATCACACAGCCCTCAATGTGGGGCTTTTTTTTTACGGATAAAATTACCACGTGATCAAAATATTGTTTGCAGATTTTTCAAAGATATTGTTTCAGAATTAATCATTCACCATACTAGACTGAAAATAAATACAAAAAAAAAAATAAATTTAGAACACATTTTTTACTAGTGTTGTATAAATAACCGGTAGTTTCTCCCACATCAGCCATTATCTGAGTTTTGCACTCAACTTGGTAGTCTCTCCCATACATTTATGTTGTTTGTTTACGATGAGTGTGTTTGTTTTAGTTACTGATATAAAATTTTTGTATCTCCTTGTATAGCATTTTGTGGCTGCACTTGGAGCAATTGTTATACTGGGGTCCTGCATCTTCCTTCTTTCTACTCTTCACCATCTCCACTTGGTTTTATCAAGGTACGTCACTTAACCCTTTCTTGGTTAAGATAGTTTGTTATAAATTTGAGTATATTATATTTTGGTTGATATTGTATGTTAATTAATTTTTCAGTGTTGTCTAAAAGTCTTTTTTTAAACTTTGGTTGATATAATATAGTTTTGTATGTTAAAATATGGTTAGTGCTTTTTTATGTTGCGTGTTAAAATATTTTAGTGTTAAATTCAATATTCTTGGTCTTATTTGATATCCTTAAATGTAACTTACGAAGTTATTTATTGAAATTATACTACGATAATATTAAACTAAAAAATATGCAACAATATTAAACTAATATATTATATTAAACTATAATAGTATGTGCAATATTACACTATGGAAATTATACTCCTATAATATTAAAAAATAGTAGTTGCAATATTAAACTATTGAAACTATTGAAGTTATACTACTATAATATATGCAAGAATAGTCTGTGCAATGTTAAACTTCTAGAAATTATACTACTATAATATTAAAAAAAGAGTCTGTGCAATATTAAACTATTGAAACTATTGAAATTATAGTACTATAATATATGCAAGAATAGTCTGTGCAATATTAAACAATTAGAACTATATAAATACATTTCACTTGACACTTTAATACGTAACGATTACAAACTGTAAATTATGTGTTGTTCATATGACCTCTTCATATATGTAGAATGTACGAAATTACATGAAATTTCCTACAAGTATGTAGAACTATGTCGAATGTTTCTCATATACTATGCAATTGTACTCTGTGCATCAATTAGGCTTTTAACCAAGATGCCTCGTACGCATGAGGTCTCTTTATCTCAGTCCTCCCGTGCCGACAAAGTCACGTGGACTGCCTATACTGAGCGAGTATTCATAGAGTTAATGCATGAAGAGTTTGTGAATGGTCGGCTTAAGTCGTCCACCTTCTCCCCTTTTGTTTGGGGCCGCATATGCGATAGGTTGAATGCAACCCTAGCTCCAACGTACGTGTACACAATTGAGCAGCTAAAGGGGAAACTTAATAGGCTTCGGCGAGCATGGCGACTTTTAAACGATTTAATATCGGGGGGGACTGGATGGGGTTGGGACTCACAATTGAATACTGTTATTGATGAGCATGGCCGTCTCGAAGAGTTATATCGGGTATGGATATTTTTCTTGAATAAATTTCGCTTACACCACCATACTACGATCCACACCGAATATTACACATACACCCTCATTCTTCCACGTTTAGCTGACTTCTAATATTTTTCCAATTAAACACTTCTAGGCGAATCCTGAATATAAAAAGATTATAGAGCATGGTCTTCCGAATTTTGACTTGTGTACTGAAATGTTTTCGCGTAATACTGCTACTGGGGCTTGGGGGAGGTCAGCGACACATGGGCCACGCTCATCACACGATGAACATTGGGGAACCGACAAGATGCAGGTTGAAAATGACCATTCTACCCATGTTGGCAGTCGACGATCTAGAGACGAGTATGAGGACACGGCATACTCAGAGTCGATGTCATCGGTCCCCTTAACGAGCCTTCAGTTCACCTGAACGAGCCCTTCAAGTCCTTTCCGATTGCCTCTGATGATGATTTTGCTTCTCCATCTAGTGGTCGACGGGGGAAACTCCATGTTAATGATCTGCAAACGAAGAAGATGGACACGATGGACAAAGTCCAGGAGTCTCTTCAGGGAAAGATAGAACGGACTGGGCCAAAAGCAACCGAAGCTATCGAGCCGTGCGTGGAAGAGTTAAGCAAATTTGAAGACCTTCCAGATCAAATTTTCACAACTGCGTTGGAGCGCTTTCACAGTCACACTACTCGCACCATGTTCTTGAAATTGACTTAAAACAATAAACTTCGTTGGCTACAATCATTGGCAAAGCTAAACTAACTATGTATGCCTTGATCTATGTATGCTCTATCCCTTTAATCATGCAGTTGGAAATAAATGTTGATCAATTCCTAATATATAAGCCCAATTTAGCATAGTATAATAGTTCCAATATTTCTTTAATCAATGTCGCGGAGTCAATTTATGCTATACAATGCTGATCAGTATTACAATGTTGATCACTATTATAATTTTTGGGTAATACCTGATCGAATATCTTTTTTTTTTTTTTTGTGCTCTAGAACTATATTATGGTTTCAGTTCTAATACTTGTTTTCTTTTATGTGTATATATATATCAAAGATAATGGCTACCCCTAGTGGCCCGAGCAACTTTGAAGACCACACTTCAAGCGGTACACCTGGGACTCCGGGTACACCCGGCAGTGACGAATCCGCTGTGCCTGAGGAGTATTACATACTCCGAGATATAATTTGTCCTGAACTCTTTCGTGAACAAGTTCCGCGCAATACATCTGTGTTACAGGGTGAGGGTTGGGTTGCTGAAATTATGACGACACCACATATGGGCCGTTTCTACGATAATATTCGTATGACAAAGCCTTGTTTCTACGCATTGGTGGATGCATTGACCTCTAGGGGTCTACTTCCACAGGGACAACCAAGCAGAGTAAGCTCATTTGAGGAGGTGGCTCTTTTCATGCAGACGGTTGGAATGCACAAACGTCAGCGTGATTTGATGGAGCGATTTCAACATTCATTGGAGACAATTAACCGTAGATTTCATCGAGTCCTACGCGCACTATGTTCGCTTGCCCCTGAAGTTATTACTAGACCCAACTTTCATGACATCCCGCCGCAAGTTCTGAACAATCAAGATTTCTATCCATACTTCAAGGTGCGCCTATAATAGTACTATCCATATACCCCGCCACTTACTCCTACAAATAATCCTATCGGATGGCTCACTACATTTTATTTTACTTACTAGATTATACCTTCAATGCATCAATAGATACTAATTATTTTTGGTTGGAATTACTACATAGGACTGTATTGGCGCGATGGATGAAACACTGATTCCGGCATGGGTCCCACATAGACACCATAATCGGTATAGGTCACGTAAAAAATCGTTTAGCACAGAATGTACTTGCCATTTATGACTTTGATATGACGTTCACATACGTGTATGCGGGTTGGGAGGGTAGTGCTAACGATGCACGTGTTTTGCATCATGCCATATCACAGGATCCCTCATTCCCTTTTCCTCCGATTGGTGAGTATGTATATTATTTGCATCTATTTAGTTATGTTGTTTGCAAGTTATCTTAAGTTAAATTGTATTATCATCCTATTCTTATGTAGGTAAGTACTATCTCGTCGACGCTGGGTTCACGAACTACCAGTGTTTTCTTGCGCCGTATCGAGGAACTAGGTATCACCTAGACGAATATAGGGGCCCAGATCGCACGTATCGTACCCCCCAGGATATGTTTAACCACGCGCACTCTCGATTACGTAACGTAATTGAGCGTTGCTTTGGTATCTTGAAGAAGCGTTTCCCGATACTAGCATGGGGGATGCCGAGCTATCTCATTCAGCACCAAGTCGAAATCGTCATTGCCTGTTGCACTCTTCATAACTTTATACGTAAATTTAGTCGGGATGATACAATCTTCAATCAGCCAGAGCATGAAATAGAACCCGATATGCATACCTTTTACAATAGAGGCAACGCAACAGTAGATGAAATTGAAGTACAGAGGGTATTTCGTGATGGCATCGCACAGTCGATGTGGGCTAATGCAAATATTTAGTCTTTGTATTTTAGTCGTGAATAATTATCTGTTATTTGGAGATAGATTTCGTGATGGCATTGCCACACACTATTATGTCTATTTTTCTGAATGCACTCCTACTATATTTAAATGAAACTAGTTGGTATTCGACGAATATATATATTTGTAAATGCACTCCTACTACTTCATAGCACAACTTTATATGTAACAGTTGAATTGTTGTGCAGCCATGGCCTACAGGCGTTATCTTGACAGTGTTGGATTTGAATAGATCGAGGGTTGGTCATTTGAGGTTGAACAAAGATTTATGTTTTTGATTCTGGATGATAACACTCATGTTCCAATGTGTAATGACGATGCCGCAGAGTTGGCAATGGAGCGCTGGACACGGGCATTGCATCGTCATTTCAGGCGTCGCTTCACTGTATCAGAGGTGCGTACCAAATTTTACGAATTTAAAGAGAGATACAACACATACACAACCCTTACATCAAATCCAGGCATATGGTATGACTACGAGACGGATGAAATGCATTTTCCATTGGCAATGCGCGAGTCCATGACAGCTGTGAGTCAAATTTTGCGGCTATGTACTACTATTTTCATTTGCTATATTCATGTTTGCTTCTTGTATACATCCTAGGTACATCCTAATTTATTTAATAAATCTCCAATATTTTTAAAAAAAATATGACGCCAAAATCTGGTTTAGTATGCTAATTAACCAGTCTGCCATTCCATCAACTATTGAATACATACTTCTTTATTGTATGCTATTTAAATAAATAAAATACTATTTCTGTCCTTCTGACACATTTGATTATGTTTTCTTGATAGCGTTTCCCAATGGCACCGAGATATTTTGAGTATACTGAGCCCGCATATAATAATATGCTAGAGATTTGGGGTGGTGGCCGTCGTGACAACCAATTTGTGCCGGAGGAGTCTAGTAATGGACCACAGTTACAACAGCCTCCAGAAGGATGAAACGGGGGACCTGATACACCTATTATAATTTCAGAGTCAAACACTTCTGTCCGGGATTCACGCCATTTCGCTGGGAGTTGGGATCTGCACCTACGTACGACGCATCAATACGGTGAACAGCCTCGCCGTATGCGCCCCCTATTGGCCCTCGACACATTTACGATGCAGGATCCGGTGTCGGTGATGTGGGATCATGGTCAGACTATATAAGGCGATTTGCCGTGAAGCCACATGATGGCACCCCACACGCTAGCGAGGGCGATAGTACTGGGCGTTCCAGGCCACGTCGGGCCCGACCTCCCCGTGATGATGTCGCAGATTAGGTAGTACTCTATAAATTCTGAGTAGTTTACTTATGCACTACTAGGATCTTATGTTGTACTGAATTAATATGTTTAGATGGATACTAGATGTCGTTTGGATGGGTACTTTATGTCGTTTTGGATGGATACTAGATGTCGCCTTATATGTCGTTTTGGATGGATACTAGATATCGTTTTGGATGGGTACTTTATGTCGTTTTGAATTAATATGTTTGGATGGATACTAGATGTCGTTTTACTAAATATTATTTAGTTAATATAGTCACGCGTCAACAGGGTTTGAATAAACTAAATTTAGTTAATATAGTCACGCGATTCCTAAAAATTTTATGCTTCGAATTAATATTAATCGTTCGAATAATATCCGGACAATTACTTTCATTATAACACTATTTACGAATGTACGTAGAAAAAACTATTTACGAATGGACAATAATATCCGGACAATTACTTCCATTATAAAACTTTTCTGGGGCATTTGACTTGGTTTCTAGTTCAAGAAATAAATAGACTAAATTAGTGGGATATCTAGGAATATTTTTTTAATTTTATTATCACAAAAATAAATAGCCAATCAACATATAATATACCTATGGCAAAAACCCCTTTTTCTATAACAAATGTTGCTTTAACATTTTTCAAGAAAGACCAGTTTTGTGGATTATGTACATTGGGAAAGGTGGTACAAGATTGATACATTTGAGAAATGAACCTTGTGTTTGGTTTCGTTTTTGAAATGGTTTGTTTTGTTTTATTTTGTTTTGTGGAGATAGAGAGAGAAAAATAAAGATAAATAAGTGTGTGTTAGAAATATGATGTATGTTTTGGACTTGTTTTTGGAGTTAATTTAAATAGTATAAAAAATATATTGTATTTATTGTGTTGTATATTGGGAGACAAAAAACACTGTTCATTGTCAAATCATGTCTCTTTTATATATTTTTATATATGTATATAGTAATATTTAATTTTTTTTTATGTATTATGTTGTATATTGGGAGACAAAAAATACTGTTCATTGTCAAATCATATTTCTTTTATATATTTTTATAAATGTATATATGTATATAATGATATTTATTTATTTATAAGTAAAGGTATGTATATATTGGAGAACGGGCCAAAACACCCAGTAAAAGTGTCTTAGATAATGTTATGTTTGGTTTTATTTTATTAGTATCTCGGTGACAACTTGGAAATGAAACCAAACAAAGCATTAAATTTTTTAATAAAAAAATCGTATACAAACCGATTTTATTGAAGCCGTATAAAAAAATCGTATACAAGATTTTGATCAATAATATAATGCTCAAAATTTTATTTATTCGGAAGTACACAACTTAGCGTACATATCATGTTGCAAATTTTATTTTTATTATATTACAACTTAACTTTTATCACTTAACCTTTATTTTTTTTGGTTGTACATATTTGTATGTATTGTACAGGAATATATTCCAATGGCATTGATGTGTTATTTGACAAGATATGTCATTGCTTTTCTTTGTAAATATTGCCCATACATTGGTGAAATTATCCATGTTGAATAATGGATGTTCCATTTCTTGTCGTATATGCATACTATCAACTATTTATACATCTAAGTGCTCCAACAATATCATTTGCGATTTACATAGACAATATGGCTCCAAGTGCAAATGAATTGCAGCGAAACATGTTCTACAACGAAAATTGGAGTGTAGCAATGGAGTTCACGTTTTTGGGTGTTCTTGTGCAAGAAATTACGATGGGTGTTGCTGAACCCGGATATCCTGACAGTTACGCAATAAGGGTCGGTATGTTAGAAGTCAATCAAACTTATGGCACCTTTTACGATTACAACTTCTTTGAAAGTAAGGTTCGTCGATTGTATGAACGATTCCTTCGATTTTCAAAAGTATTGTGTCTTCTGGGTGTTTTGTACGACCCCATTATAAAGGAATTAAGTGCTGATCAATTTGTTTGGGACACAGCTATGGAGGTAATAGTACGCTAATCTTTGCTTGTTCATTATTTATTTTTGAGATAAAACGATTACTCACAGACGGACGGTATTCTCTTTCAGAGAAGCCCCTGGATCAGAATTTATGTGAACAAAGCTGATCCGGCGTGGGATGATCTAAGCACAATTTTCACTAATCCTGTGGACTTTCCCGTAAGATTCCAATATGCTAATGTCCACGCGCCTGAGAATGCAGTTCATGACACAGCAGACGTTATTAGCCTGTCTCCTAACTCTGATAATAATTCGGAGTGATTCTGTATCGTGTTGATGTAGTAGTTTTTAATGTGCTTGATATGCCTACGTATTTATTGTAGTAGTCTTTGTGTTTCGTAGCAACTGTTTTGGGTTATTGTTCTTATTGACTGAAAAATAAGATTGAAATTATGAAAATTAAAAAAAAAATATAAAATCAAAATAATATCATAAAAAATTAAAAATGAAATATCGAATAAAAATGTTTCCGGTGCAGGAAGGACTAAAATCGCGAAGTGGGAAAAAGTTACAGGACCAATTCTCAACCTAAAAACATAAAGGACAAAAATGCCATATAGCAATACTTATAGGATCAAAAAATCATGTAAGCCTTTTTTTTATATTAATATAGATAAATAAAAATATATAAGAGACCGTTTTGATAATTGAAAAAATGATATTGTAGTATAAGTTATATTGCTTTATAAATAAAAAAATAAAAATATTTTTTTATATATATTAATATAGATAAAACAACAAAAAAAAGTGCGGACCGACGTAGACCCACACCCACTTTTCCAAGTACTTGTCTGCTTTTTCTTGGGTGCAGTCAAAATTGACAGCCATTTGAAAATAATAGAGCTGCCCTCAAACTATCTCATGATGATACAGTTGACGACAGTGATGCACGTATACCTCATTTTTTCCTGGCATGGGAACAAAATGAAATTCTCTTAAATTACATTTCATTAAGAACATAAACTGATAATCAAAAAATAATATTAATGTAGTACATTTAAATATAAATTATACGTAATAATAATAATAATAATAATAATAATAATAATAATAAATAATAATAATAATAATAATAATAATAATAATAATAAGTCATTAGAACAAACTATATTTTTTGAAACAAATTTACATAGTTCTAGAATTAATACTAGAAGGCAAATAAAATGGAGTGAAATAGAATTCCCAGAAAGTTGGATAATTGAGAAAGAAGTTCCAATTTTAAGTCATATAGAAAGTAATTATGCTAGTATTGTTCAAAATCCAGAAGGAAATGTTAGAATAGACTTTATTAATAACCAACCAAAATGTTTAAGAAGCAATTCTTCAAGATATTCTACAATATCATATTTTTCACCAGTTGAAATTATGACTCCATCTAGAGCATCCACTTCACAAAATAGAGAAGAAAATAGCCAAGAAGATATAAGAGAAAATAAAGTTGAACAAATAAGGATTCAGTCTAATAATATTGCTAAAGGGATATATAAAGATCCAAGATTAAATGAAGAATTAACTTCAGAAACAAATTTTTGTTTATAAATGAATAATTTAAATCTAATTG
Organism: Sesamum alatum; assembly: GCA_034509735.1. Classification (NCBI taxonomy): domain Eukaryota; kingdom Viridiplantae; phylum Streptophyta; class Magnoliopsida; order Lamiales; family Pedaliaceae; genus Sesamum; species Sesamum alatum. Next base: position 50,222,203 of record JACGWO010000003.1, read on the forward strand.
ATTTAGAAACAGAGATCCCATTAGTAGACTATTCTAAAATAATAGATTTTAGTCCTGGATCTCTAGTTAGAAAAGAAATTCAGAAAGAATTCAAGGAAGAAAGATGGAAACCATTTAGAAATGGTTCTTTGAAAACTTTAATATAGCAAACCAAAAAATAATCTCTCAACAATTTTATAAAGAATTAACTATAAGGAATAAAATAGTTGCTTTTGTTCCCTGGTTTCTCATCAAATATTCAGAACAATATTTAAATGTACTAGAGAGAAAGTATTTTTTAGATAATGGAAAAATTGTTAATAACATATTTCCCCCTCAACAATCATTTAAAATGAACTCGAATGAAATAGAAATTAATTTTAAAGCATTTTCAAAATTAATTGAAGATGATACCCTAATAATTACAATGGCCCAAATTAATGAGTTAATGAAAAAACAAAATTATACAAATTTGTATTTAAATATTATAGGAGAACAAATTACCGAACTAAATAAAAAAATAGATAAAATATCTAATTGGCAGCAGGAAATTAATTCTAAAAATACAGTAATTGGTGGACTAAATAAAGAAATCATAGCAAAATCATCAATCCAACCGCCTCCTGAAATTGAAGATTTCCATTTAAAACCCTTAGGAGAATTAGAAAAATTATTGGATCAAAAAATTTAGGGACTTAAAATTAAACACCTTAAGTGATGACATGACAACTGAAAATAGTAGAAAAAAATTTGCCAGAAGGAATAAATAAAATAGAGAAATATGCTAGGAAGCCTATGCAAACAAAATTTTATTATCCTAGGCCCACACCTCAAGACATACTATATGAGGAACAAGAGATTTATGACCAGCATAGCTATAATGGGAAACAAATTTATGAATGGAATATTGATGGTTATACAGAAAGACAAATCTACAATACTATTCACAGAATGATGATGTATAGTACTGTCTGTAAAGGAAATAATAATACAGATAAGGCTATTGCTAAAATGATTATAGCAGGTTTTACAGGACAATTAAAAGGCTGGTGGGATAATTATCTTAGCCCGATGGACAGAAATGAAATTTGAGTACAGTCAAACCAGAAAATATGGAAGAACAAGCAGTCTATACACTTGCCATTAATATAGTAGAACATTTTACAGGGAGATGGTCCGATAATAGTGAAAATATTAGAACCCTATTACAGAATTTCCAATGTAAAACTCTAACATCCTTTAGGTTTTACAAAGATGTCTTCCTTACTAGAGTAATGGAACTCCCAGAATCCAATGATGCTCATTGGAAATCTAGATTCATCGATGGACTTCCTCACCTATTCGCTGAAAGGTTAGGAAGAATCTCAGAAATGGAGGGGTAGCAATAAATTATAATCAATATACTTATGGAAGTTAATTGGAACTTGCATTCAAGAAGGTTTAAATCTATGCAATGAAATTAGATTAAATAAACAAATTAAAAGACAAAATTTAACAGAGAAGAAACAACTAGGAGAATTTTGTGCTCAATTTGGAATAGAAATGATGCCGTCAGATAGACAAAAAATTCCCAAATATAGGACCCCAGAGGGAAAAAAGAAAAGACATAAAAAACGGAGTGATAGAAAAGAAAAAAAATAAACAAAGAAACATAACCAGAAAAGATGAATGGAAAACTAAAAATAATGTAACAAAAAAGATAAGAAGATGTTACATTTGCGGTGAAACAGACCACCTTGCAAATAGATGTAGAAATAAAAGAGCTAAAAGATTAAAAAAAAGATTAATAGTCTTAAATTAGAAGACCAAGAAAAAGAAAATATAATAAATACAATATTTTCTGAAGGAAAAGAATCTTCCGAATCTGAAGAATTAGAAGAAAATAATCAAGATGAATTAGGAAATATAGAAGAGAATCCTGAGAATTTATCAACCTCGGATGAATCAAATGAAGAAGAAGATTCTTCTTGTCCATGTAAACAAGGGACTAATGAAGAAGAATCAGATGATGAATTTTATGAATTAATGGCACAATTCAAAGATTTGTCAACAGTAAATGTCCTTACAGATAATCATATAGTTGAGTTGCTCAGGGAAATTAAGGACCCTGAAATAAGAAATATTATCCTTAGTAAAATGGATAACAATAGAGGTTCATCTTCTGAGTCAAATCAGACATATGAAAACTTAATTAGTAAACCATTTGAACCCTATACAATTACTGAAGTTAAAAAAAATACTCAGAGAAAAACAAACCATTAAAGATAACCCTTCCACTGCAGAAGATCTAAAATTAGAAGTTGAAAAAATTAAAAGAAGAAATAAAAAAATATTAAGAAATATAATCAGACTCTTACTACTAGAATAGAAATATTAGAAATAGACAAAAATAACAAATTCATTGAATTAAGTAAAGAGAAAATTGAGGATAATTTCCTATCTACATTAGAGGTAGTGACCAGTCAAAAATGGAATATAAAGATTGACTTATTGATAAGTAATAATTTTAGAAAAAACATTTACTGCTCTAGTAGATAGTGGGGCAGATATTAATTGTATAAAAGAAGGATTAATACCAACCAAATACTTGAAAAAACAACTCATTCATTATCCTCTGCCAATGGGCAAAAATTAAACATAAGTTTTAAAATCCCAAAAGCTTATATATGTAATAATAAAAATGTATCCCTATGAGTTTCCTACTAATTAAGGATTTAACAAATGATATAATCTTAGGAACACCCTTTCTAAAAAAGATTTTCCCAATAAAAAACATTAATGACAAAGGTATAATAGGAACATTTGAAGATGAGATAATAAAATTTGAATTTATTACTCAACCAATGGATAAAGTTATTAATGAAATAAGAGATTTAATAATTTCTAAAACAAATCAAATCTGTTTCATAAAAGAAGAAATCAATTCTTTACAGATAGATGAATTACTTCAAAATCCAAAATTACAAGCAAAAATTAAAATGGTTCAAAATAAATTCGAACTTGAGACATGTAATGAACACCCTAATGCATTTTGGCATAGAAAGAAACATATTGTAAGCCTCCCATATGAAAATGAGTTTTTAGAAAAAAATATTCCCACTAAGGCGAGACCTTGTCAGATGAATTCCGAATATCTAGAGTTATGCAAAGAGGAGATTAAGGGATTAGTAGATAAAAAACTAATTAGATCCTCTAAATCACCTTGGTCATGTACTGCTTTTTATGTTAATAAACATGCAGAACAGGAAAGAGGGAGACCTAGACTTGTTATCAATTATAAGCCCCTCAATAAAGTTTTAAAATGGATAAGGTATCCAATCCCCAATAAAAAAGATCTTTTAGATAGATTGCATAAGGCAATAATTTTTTCAAAATTTGACTTAAAAATCAGGATATTGGCAGATTCAGATAAGTGAATCAGATAGATATAAAACTGCATTTATAGTTCCTTTTGGCCATTATGAGTGGAATGTTATGCCTTTTGGTATGAAAAATGCACCTTCAGAATTCCAAAATATCATGAATGATATTTTTTAACCAATTCTCGAACTTTATTATTGTTTATATTGATGACATCTTAGTCTTCTCCAATAACATAGAAGACCACTTTAAACATTTAGAAATGTTTAAAACGATAGTCATTCAAAATGGATTAGTAATATCTAAACCAAAAATGAGTATCTTCCAAACTAAGATAAGATTTTTAGGTCACAATATCGAAAAAGGAGAAATAATTCCCATTAACAGATGCATAGAATTTGCAGATAAATTTCCGGATAAAATTATTGATAGAACTCAATTACAGAGATTTTAGGAAGCCTAAATTATATAGCTCCATATTACAAAAATCTTGCACAAGACGCAGCATTATTATATGATAGGCTCAAGAAAAATCCATTGGAATGGACAGAAGATCACACTAAAGCAGTTAGGCTAATAAAACAGAAGGTTAAATCATTACCATGTCTAACACTAGCAAATCCTAATTGGAAGAAAAATAATAGAAACAGATGCTTCTGAAATAGGATTTGGAGGAATATTAAAACAAATCGATAATAATAAACAAGAATATTTAGTTAGATTCCATTCTGGAAAATGGAAAGCAGCCCAATTAAATTATGCTACAGTGGCTAAAGAAGTTCTTGCTATTGTTAAATGTGTTTTAAAATTCCAAGATGACTTATTAAACCAAGAATTTATTATCAGAACAGATTGTTCTGCTGCTAAGTTTATGTTTAACAAAGACTTTAAGCATTGATGTTTCTAAACAAATGTTTGCTAGATGGCAAGCACATTTAGCTCCATTTAATTTTACAATAGAACATATTAAAGGAAAGACTAATTAGTCTTCCTGACTTCTTATCAAGAGAATATCTAAATGAACACAGACATTGGTAAATTTAACTGGATTGGAGGAGAATTCTTTATAGGAGTAAGTACCTCCTCTAAAATCCCAGATTATTGGGTTGAAGATAGGATTGAAGGAGAAAGTTATTGGATGAATGGACTAAAATGGCCTGTATATAGGTTTGAATTTTGGGATGAGCCTATTGAATATAAGGCACGACTTAAAAGAATTCAGAGAATAATAAGAAAAAAGATTGAGGAGAGAAAAAAAAATTATTTCGGAAATTCTTATTCAACATCCAAATGCAGACATGTCTTATCATTATCGCATAAAAAATATTTGGATAGCAAATTGTTGTATCACAAAAAATTGCAGGATATTATGCCGTTAAATGAATAATCCTTTTATTGCAGGAATGCTTCCTCAAAGAGGAAGAGCAGAAACTCCTCCAATCAGAGAGGAGGTAGATTTAGACCAGGCGAAATTATACGCCAAGGTAACAGATCATTAATTAAAGACAACATTTCCGGAATAGGAAGATACAATAAAGTCTCTGAGGAAGAAAATGAGCTCTTCCAGCAATTCCTCATATTTAAAAAGGAGCAGAAAAATCGCCGCCGAAGAAGTATCATCTTCTTCAGTATCTTATGCTAAAATATTGGAAGAAGAAGATGAGTTAGTAAACTATAAATTTAGTGAACATCAGGAAGTAATTATACTTCTGGAAAATGAGGATTTAAGGTGGGAAAAAGATCCATGGTATCTAATGAAAAGATATCTGGATGTGACAGCATTCACAGCAGGTTCATATAAACCAAGGGCTCATTATGAGTGTATCCTGAAAGCAATGCAAAGTGTTGAAATTACTCACACTTATTCCAATAATGGAAAAGAATTTAATTACTCAAAAGCAGTAATAAAAAAAATTCATTACTGCTGTTGAATGGGGAATTAACCCATTAGGTGAAAAAGAATATATTCATCCAGAGTCTAAATCCCCAATAAAATTTAATTATTGGGACTATGTTGAAGCATTCAACAAAACTTTTCTCTATGA